>CM060918.1:341726468-342196468 GCA_030737875.1 Allium sativum | reverse complement strand
TCTCTTAATTTGTTCTTTAAAAAGGTATTATAATTGATTTCATTTTTTTTTTAATTCTTCAATTTTGCATTTTTAGAATATAGCACGAGCCTCAAATAAAGAATCTACACGTATTTAAATTCTTCTTTATGTCTTAAACAATGATTTTTGGAATGCAAAATAATTGCAATGCAATTCGTTGCACTTTCACTCAATTATTTACAATTGTACTATAATTGTTTATATTATTAATAGTTTTCATTGTGCAACTTGTGTAGTTAAAGCCCTGTAAAGTGCCCACTATAGCCCATAGCATCATTCAACCGCTGTGTTATTTCAATTTAGCGCTGATAAACAGTAGATTACATTAAACCCCCTATTTTCCGCTGCATCCGCTAATTAAGATTTTTTAGTATCCACTTTGGCAATATTAATATACGAAGCTTGATTTGACTCGTTCTTTTTTTTAAACAAATCAATAAAGTTAATGTAAAGAAATAATCATAGTGCATACGTGTCTAATATTTGATAAAAAATTATCATAGTCATCAAATTTAATGCATGCACTAATGATATACTTTTATTTTGTCATGTATGATTGATTAACATTAGTTTCTTCTACATAAATGATGTGAGAAAGATAATTAATTAATTTTAAAATTTTTGGTTTCACGTCTGATGAACCTTTTTGCGCTTTTGCTATATCACCACTATTTTTCCGTTTTATCTCTGCAACATTTTTTTGCATCTTCACCGCTATAAAACTGCTAAGCGTTTTAACTGCACAATGTGCAACTATACACATAACAAATAACAATAAGTACATAACATTCTTACTTCAAACATTTGAACGTTACTGTTTGACAATGCTGGTATTTCAATAATGTGTCGCGCTACAAAGATTTGTACTACACCATAGTTTATTGCTTATTGTCTAAGAGTGAACCTCACCGCCGCTACAACTGCAATCACCCCTTCATCGTCATAGATTATTTTATTGCATAGAGATCTACATCTAATGACATAAGCCTTGACCTTTCTGATTGACTCTAAAAATAAATTGCAGTTTTGGAGTTGTTTGAACCAAAGTTAGCACAAACACCTGAAACTGATTACGAAGAGAATTAAATGAAAAACAGCGGGAACTAAAGAAAAAGAGTAGAAAAGTGAACATCGGGATTTAGAGTGGTTCGACATTAAAGAGTCTATGTTCACTTGGACGATTTGATCCATAGAGATCCGAAATACAATGTAATGGCTAAATTCACAAAGAGCTAAAAGTCTCAAATCTCTATAAGACAACTAGTGTTTATAAGCGAAGACCAATCCGTATAGGCTTGAAAATCAGGTGAAAAGTCCGAAAGGCAAGAATTTAAGTCACTAAGTGGTCCCCAGATCGCTCACAGGTAGAATTTGGATAGGTGCCGATCTAGGGGATTGCAGATCGGTAGTGGTCCAGATTTTGGCTGATCCATGGTGTGCACTCCTCCATCCTTCTACTCTGGGTTGGCGGCTGTCACACGTTGATTCGTCTTATCATCTTTAAGTCATTAGGTGTCAATGATTGGAGTTGAATCTTGCACTGTTGTGTCTCGGTTCTTCACCAGTCCGAGGTCTGTCTTTGACCAAATTTGTACTTGGCCAATATCAGTGTCTCGTTCGAGCGTATCTATATACCTATATGTAGGTCCATATCCTCGTCCATGTTTGAGTTCCAAGTCATTCATTCATCTTTTTGAGCTACGCGACATGATGATCGAACAATACATGCATCTAAACTGGATATATAACGACCTTGTAAAAAGACGGGTAAACGCTTACCCTTCAAAGTGTGTTGTGTTATAAAATACGATGTGCTTTGAATTAAGTCAAACTAGTGTTGTTTGAAAGGCTCTGTTTTGCCTTTGGAATAGTTATTACCTTTTCGGGGGTCGCTTTAAAGAAATGTCGTGTCTTTTTGAACCGTTGCGACGCTTGTTCGATTTATATCATTATAAATATAAGATGTATTTAGTCGTTAATTATGTTCGCTTGGTTCTATTAAGCTGAATAATGGAACTAATAGTCTTTAAAGTCTGAATTGGTACATAGATGATTGTTCAATTTATGTCAAGTCAAGGAATCCAATGTCCAGTGTATACACGTGCTCGTACTTTCATGCATACATTTCGAGTTGTTAGCTCCTAAGTACGTAAACATGCCTTTGTCGGGTAGATTCACACATGCACATACAACGTGTCAAGCATGTCATTTTCATTCATCATTCATTTCCGCATCAATTCTTCTGTCCCGTTTTCTACGTGTTCCGTGTCCCCAGCCAATCACAGTCCCCTGATTTCCGCCTTTTTCAGTTAAATTCCTTAATTGTTCGGAGACTTAAATGCAAAAAAGCAGAAATGAGAAGATTTGATTGGTGGGCATTTCCTTTTTTTTATTGTTTCCAGATTGGCTACGATCCGATATCTTTTGATATATCCCGACTCGGTACAAATAGGTGGAAATGAATCATCATACCAATCCGATGCTTAATGTATATATTTCAACTTTGACTCTCCTCTTTATTTCAACTTTTGTCCCTGAACCGAGATCGTCTTCAAAATTCAAGGCCCTGTTTGGTTTCATTTTTAACTTTTAATTTTTAGTTTTTGAAGCTTATTTTCGGTTTTTCATTTTTAATGTTTTTAACATTTTGGAAAATCTATTTGGTTCTACTATTTTGAAAAACCGTTTTTTAGTTGAAAATTAAAAATGAGATATCAAAATAAAAATGAAAGTTTCAAATCTATGTATAATTTGGTTGTAAATGAATAACATACTAATATGATATGCAGTTAACGACAAGCAATTAATGCAGATACATATATAGAAGTCGAAACAATAATCAACAAATTAGCAATTCAAACTAGTAACTCATTTCTTAATTACTATAGAAAATAAAAAACGCACCCACCATGAATACACGACAAATTATAAGAAGGAACTAATTGTATTAGCAGAAAATAATAATAATAATAATAATAACATGCTTACTACAATCACATCAACACCAATATCTAAATTAGTCTTGCAACTGCTATAACAATGCTATTTTCTTAGAAACAATACTACTTTTACGATAAAACATATGTAATCTAAACTGAACAATTAAAAAAGCATACGACACTACTTCTAAATAGCCTATATTTCACTGGCCATAGAGAAAGTTGATCCAAACAAGCTCTGTAGTTTGATTCCACTGACTGCTGCAATTAAAAAGTTACAATAATATCTGTTGACTGTAAATGAAGTAACAACATAAAAGCAAATAAGAGAAACTTGACCGATTAAGAAAGAGTAAGTAGTTTAACTTGCATTAGACCAGATAAATATTTTAGGCAGCCGTGGACAAATCAGAATTAATGATAGTATCCTATTCAGAGTTTCGGTTTTTTAACTTGCATTAGACCAGATCAAACAATCGAGTTTTATCATTATTGAAAACAATTCATGCAGACAATTCATGTGTTGCTTCTATTTTTGGAGTGAGTACATTAATATGGACTTGCAGACAATTCATGCACATACATCACAATTAGGAGAAATAGGTTGTGGATTTGGATTATTCATTTGTTACTAACGTATGCTTCAATGGTCTTGTGTAATGAGCAGGATCTTTCTGGATATGATAAGTCCATATATGACTGTGCATCCAACAAACACTTTGGTATATAATCCATTATTATTACCAACTACAATAACGAGTAACCATGTGAAAAAGTATTATGTATTAACAAGCTATATCCATAAAATACTCAAAACGAAAACTTTCAGTTCGAATAAAGGTATAAAAAAGTATTAGAATTGGCAGTGTCTTCTGAATAACATTGCAACCAATATTATTGATCCATATATTTTCCTAGTTGAATAATGTACGTATCCAGTTGGCCTTAAATTTTCATTAGATACACTTAGTGTAAATTTTGAATACATATCCTAAACAGAGCACATATCAAAAAATGATGACTAAATCCGTTTATATCGTGCATTGTAAACAGAATTTTTTTTTTTAAAAAAAATTCACTTATTAGCAGATGAAAACTCATTTTTAATGACAGCATACCCAATCTAAACAATGAAGAAATATTGTCAAAACAATGACAGCATACCAAATCTAAACAGTGACAGCATATCCAATTTATAAATTGTCAAAATAATGAAGAAATTTACCCAATTCAAACTTGTCCAGATTGCGATCCACACTTATGATCTTGGTTGCACGAACCCTTGAAACTTCAGCCCCTACAATTCAATACACAAGTTATCACATTATAATGCTATCAAATGCAATCAAAAAACAAAATCAAAGATCGGAAAATATGCAGTAGAAACTCAGCAAAACGCCTAAATCGATATCTATAAAATTCACTAATTACCCTAATTCACAAAAAAGGAAAATCAACGTAAAATCATTCCGCTTAACCTAGATGTTATTGGTTTAAAGAAAACGACATAACTAACAAATAGAAATCGGATTTACCTGATATTGAATGATATCAGGAGGTGAAGGCGATTTTCGTAGGGTTTGGAATTTCGAAACTTGCGGCCGTCGAATAGAATTGGACAATCAAACATGTTTGCTTTATGTTTGAGTTTTGGGCTTTTGGGCTTTTCATTGTGGGCTGAAAACCGGGAAAATAGAGAAAAACTGTTTTTAAATTTCTTTAGTAAACCAGTTTTGAAAAATGGACTGTTTTTAAAAATGAATTTTAGAAAATGATAAAACAAACAAGTTTACAGTATTTTCCAAAATTGAAAACCAAAAATTTCTTGAAAATGGCTAACCAAACAGGGCCCAAATTTCTCTAGGATCAATCTTTCTTCGTCACCAACTCTTGCTGCGATCCCTCCTTCAGCTCCTCCATAGCCAGTGCAGACGAGTACAAGTCGCTCAGGTTAGATTTTGGATCCCAAGGGAAAGTTGATCGCGCCGGCGAAGAAGTTCAGAGAAAAGTCTACATAGATTTCCATGACTCCAGATCTTGATGTCTCAGCACAATAAAATAAGCATGAGATCTAGCTCCATTTATGAAGTTCAACCTTTCTAGTCTTAAACTTGTTCCAAACATTCACCCCATTCCACGGGAGATTGACATGCAAGTGGTGCATTATGTCTTCAACATATACATTCAGTATTAGGAGGTGGTCAAAATGGTGGAGAAACTCCCTAAAACCATCAATGAGAGAGAACATGAGATTGCTAACATTAGACTCAAAGAAAGCATCGATAAGGGCGCAATGTCTCACACCTTGACAAGGAGGTTGAAAAAAAAGGAAATTGGAAAAAAGGTTGAGACAGCTAAGAAAGAACTTGACAAGGCAGGACTCAGTTTCTAGAGACGTTATATACTTTAAGACCAATTCTCTCAAGGTTGATTACAAGGCCATAATAAGAGAGAATAAGAGGTTGAAGATAAAGAATGAAACAATATAGAAAGATAAGGATGTGATCATAAAGGAAAATGCTGGGCTTGCCGAGGCTGCGAAAGCTAAATAGACGGTTGAAGATGTAACTCAATCCGCTTGTGAAAAGGCTGTTGATGCTAAGCTCTAGTATGAAAAGGAGTTAGAGGAACTTAGACTTTATGTTAGGGAAGCAGAAGAGGCTGAGGAGGAAATCAATCCTTTAACTCTCGGTTTTATGCATGGATTCTTCATCATCATGACATATCATGGGTCCAAGGGTACCTATAGACATTGGTAGACGCTTGGGAATACTTTCTTGAAGAAGAAGAATTAAAAACCAAAAGCGATACTATGAAAAATTGGGAACTAATCAAGCTGTAGTTGAAAGACAATAAGGTAGAAGTTCTTCAGGAGAGACACCGTCCGCTTAAGAAGGGGGAAGAGGCGGAGGGGCTTGAGAGAAAGACAGAGAGAAAGTGGACTAGAGTTCATGAACTATTCACGACAGTAATCTGGGAGACCAATCATGCAGTCAGGATGTTCCCATTCGAGATCTCATCACACCTTAAACTATTTCTGGACTCTGCCTCTCAAATGAATCCTATCGTTCCAGAGTATGACCTCAAGGATCCATGCCTGAAAGTTAAGATTGACATCTCCTATTCTGGAGATTAAGACTCTGTTGCATGGAGGAGATCATGCAGCCAATACTATTCCCTTCGTTTCTCCATCCTTTGAGAGGGTCTTGACTGCATGTGAACCAGCCAACATTATTTAAGCTGTGTCTTCAAAGAGACGTTAAAGAGTAACCGTGATGTGTTTCCCTGCTGTAGGTACCCAGCTTGGAAGCATCTCCAATTGATATTTCCAAAGATGCTCCCAGTGCTGATAATGATATGATTGTTTCCTCATGGTTATAGACACCCAAGATGTTACATCAGTGGAAAGGAAGGAAAGGTCATGTTCAAGGGTGAAGTTGAGCAATTTGGACCCGAAACTGTTAGAACTTGATCAAGAGAGAAGAGAGAGAATAAACGGTAAAACATAAAAGACTACACTGCTATTGTTTTGTTGATTGATTTTACAAAAGATACATGTTTACATTGTCAATCATTGCCTCTATTTATACATAGTTTATCTTTATCTAAAAAAATATTCTAGAGTATATTTGAGTCTATTATAATAAATGATTCTATACAAAATATAAACCCAAATCAATGCAATTAAATAAAAACAACATATCGTCTAGCAAATTTTCTAACAGAACCCACATGCGATGGTAGATCCGAGCGATCTTGAATATGGGAAAATTTAATACCATCCTTTGAGGAGTTTGAAGTTGAGCTCTCTTGTTTACTAAAGTCTACGCTCGGCAGAGGTGGAAAAAGCGAGAGTAGAAGGAGCTCAAAGAGGAAGAAGAATATGAGTTCTAAGTCACCCAAGAAGCCAAAGAAAGACAAGTCAAAGATAATCATTGGGTTGATTTGATTTTGGTGTTGCTACTCTTTGGCTTAGCTTTTTTGGGCATTTGTTGATCGAATTTTTAAAAGTGAGACCCTCCCTTTTAGATTAGCATAGCTAATAAAATCGTACTTGATTATTTCTAGTTTGATGGGAATAACAAAGTTAGTTTTTTTGTCCAAGTGTTTCGAGTATTTATGTTTTCCATTCAATGCACTTGCAATTATTCACTCATTATCAACACATAAGCCATATGTAATCGCTTGCAAGTTCGAGCGTTAACCTAACGAGTCACTCTCGAAACCTCCTTTTGGTCGTGGTATCAAGTCGTGTGATGAGTCAAGCATGATGCTTAAAGTTTAGGTTTCGTGATTAATCCTTTAAGTCTTTATAATCACACCCCTTTTCATAGTGCAGTAGAGTTCATACAGATGTCGGTGTATTTCTCTTAGATCAATGATTACCTGACGTGAGTTTGAGTTAAGACATGGACGTTAAATTTCGTCCTTTATATTCTCATGTAGTGTTTTAGGTTAGAGTCAACAAAGAGCGGTCAAATCATGCCCATTCTTGGTTTATACTTATATCAAGGCTTTAAAGATCGACGTTGGTTTGGAAAATGGCCGAGTCGCATTTTCCTTGGCGTCGTCTCTTCGTCTTCATGTTGAAGGAGAAAGTTGCTATGAGAATGGTCGAGTCGCATTCATGTCAAGTTTATACTGCCATCAAAACAAGTGGAACTATAAACGTTGATGGGCAGATGATTGGATCACATTCACCCTCGTCATAGGGTCGCCTTGCGTCGAAGGCAAAAGCCGCTTAATGGATGGTCGGGTCACATCCATTATGTCGTATGTCTGGCTTCGACACGTTTAGAGGTGTTAGTCAATAAGCAAACGATTAACCGCATCTACTTTTGGATTTAATACTCTGTTCATCGAACTGTAATCGAGAGTTAGTCGGTGGGCGGTTGATTCACAATCTTATGTGTAGACGCTGGTCAATCGTATCATAGTTCTATTTATTTTAAAGACATAAGTATGAAAGAAAGACCAATTGCTTTTACTACAACTGGAAAATTGGCATGCCTTGCTTTATCATATTATCCAAAAATAATTCACTAAGTACAAATGCATGAAATAGATATATGAACTCTAAGTGAAATAACACCTAAGATACATGTCATTCCATGCTCTTGGTAATTCATTTCCATCACTAATCGTTAGTTTGAAAGATCTATTTTCAAGCCTCCTTTGAATGACATATAATCCTTCCCATTTCGGGCCCAAGTGAGCAGGGCTAGGAAAGATTCACTTCAAGAAGAGATGGCTGATTTCAAAGGTCCTAGGTTGACCTTCACGTTGTTGTATTGTACGACTCGATGTCAATGTGCAATTGCTCTCAGGTTAACTTCTTCTCTCTTCTCATCGATCATATATAAAAATTTAAAGAGGAGTTCTATTTGTTAGGGGATCATGGTATGCCATTCGATGAGAATGGACTTCTTGTTCAACCGGGATAACATCTTCTGAGTCATATCATTGACTTATGGGTTGTTCTATAGTCCCAAATGCTAATGATAATTTTTCATCCATCTTCTTCATACCTTTTCTAAATGCTTCTTCGAAAAGGACTTGATAATTTTATTGATAGCTTCAACTTGTCCATTTGATTGAGGATAAGCAACTACTGCAAATCGTTTTTCAATACGACAGTGTTAGTAGAAGTCTTTGAACTCATAACTGTCAAATTGTGTCCTATTGCCAGTTTTAATTGTTCGGGGGAGGCCGAAGCGATATATGATATTGTGAACAACACAATTAATCACGTTCTTTATTGAAATGGTAATCAGTTGCTCGACTTCGGCTCAATTAGTGAAGTATTCAACTGCAATGATGACATGCTTCGTACCACCTCTATAGATAGGCAGAGTACCAATAATGTCGATGTCCCACACTGAAAATGACCATAGGATGACCATCTAGTGAGATTCATTGGTGGAGATTTTAGAATTTCAGCAAGCCTTTTGCACTTATAGCAGTGTCATGTGTAGTCAGCTACATCCCGGTTGATGGTTAGCCCAAAATTGTCATAGTGGAGTATTTATTTATCAAGGTTTACCCCCTCCTCCTCCCTCCATATAGTCGCCACACTTGCTTTCTTGTACTTCATGTAACATTCGTTTGGCATCATCATGGGCTATACAATAGAGTAATGGGATGGAGAAACCTTTCTATATATTGTGCCTTCTTAGACGATGTAGCGTATGGCTTGATGAAAGGTTAATCATTTCTCATTCTTTTATTCATGAAGGACTCCATGCCCCTCTCATGATTCATCATTTGTACCAATTGACTTTCATCTGATTGTTACTCAGAGTGTTTATACTTTAACCAAGCTTATATGTCGAGTTTTCCAAAAACTAACCGACTTTGCTAGCGAATAGTGGTTTTTAATTCTGCTCGTCGGGGATATGCGAAATACTGTAATGCTTGAAGTCTAATAACAACTCACAGACTCAGTTGAGAAAAGGAGAAAGTAGGCGTCCCTTTGTTTGGAACTCTATTTTTATTGCTACACAATGATTTGGGAATCACAAAAAATTTGAATTGACTTTGCTCCCGATTCTTTCGCAAGTGTAAGCGCGACAAACAAGGCCTCATGGTCAGCTTTGTTGTTTGCTATAGAGAAATTAGTTTCAAGTCATAATAGATTGATCATTCCTCACGAGTTACTAGTACAACTCTAGTGCCAAAACATTGATCTTTATGATCCTCATCCGTAAATGTATTCCAATCAATGGGTGATTGCTCACTACTTTCGTCATCTGGTGCAGTGAACTTAGAAATAAAGTCTACTGATGCTTGTCCTTGGATTTCCTTCCGAGGAATATAAGTGATATCAATTGTCTCAATTCAATGTTCCATTTGGAGTAACCTTCCAAATGCCTTGTCATAATGGTTGTTCAGTGTAAACTTTGAATGGGTGAGCCGGGAAGTAGTGGAAGATCTTCCTAAACATGATTAACAAGAAGTAGGCTAGCTTCTCTTGCTTTAGGTAGATCCATTCAGCTCATGTTTACTTTTTGCTAACATAATAGACATGCCTTTGGATCTAATGTTCTTCATGCATAAGTGCAAAACAATAGCATACAATGAAACAGACAGTAAACATACAAGTCTTTGCGATCCACATGCTTTGACAGAATGAAAATTTTATCCAAATGATTAAGTAGATTTTGGAATGCATTGATACAATCATGTATCCAAGAAAATTTTCACTTTCCTCTTTTAATCGTATTAAAGAAGGGAATGCACTTATTAGTCACTTTAGAAATGAATCGACTCTGGGCGGCGACTTTCCTGTAATGACCCGCCGCTGCACCCACGTTATCAAAAACATTATAATTAATCTTGTCTAATAACGAAGAGAATATGGTTTGTTAGGGGCGATCGAACGTGAATATAAATTTAACTAACACTAACATGTTGCACTTACCATTATACTTAGTCTCACAGTAAGTTTTTGATGTGAATAATCCTGGTCCAAAGTAATAAATACAATGGTATCTCAAATCAGGACAATAATACATATAAAATAATTATGACAGATTACAACGGATTAATAAATATCTACATAAGTTTAGATTTGACAAATATATACTGAACCTACATAATATACATCAATTACAAGTCATCAACTCTAAATAATGTACATCTCATAAATATATACATGATCCTGATAGAACTCTATTAGAATGTTTAATGGTTTAACTCGTTGCTATCGAGCTTACCCAGATCCATATGTCCTATAACCTGAAACATCTCGGCCTGACCCGAGTACATGAAATATATGGGTCTGACTATCTCTAAATATCTAAAGGGAAAGAAGGAAATATAACTCAAGGATGCATGGTAATGCAAACAAATCCAGATTTCCTATATAATCATTTAACTTGGAACACATCACATGGCACATGAATATTTAAACAACGGAACATTAAATAATAACAAAGTGTAGAATCCTAAAGAATCCATCATAAATCTTAGGTTAGATAATCACAAGTCACGGAATAACCACAAGGCCCTAGATACTGAATATTACAATAATACAAATTCCAGGAAATCAATACCATACCGATCAAAATGATCTCCCATACCAATCATAATGATTGTACTCAAACCATGGCAATCAAACAAACATAGAGGAAGTGTCAATTAGACCGATCTGATACCAAAGGTTGTACTTGTACTGCAAAACATTAAATCACAAGATGATCTCAAGGATAGTCCAGATTGATCAAGATGATCGTAGTATCCATGACTCAAAGTCTCTAAAGTTCACATATTTATTGTTTTGTTTAACGTGTTCCAATTACTAAGTTCGTAATGAAACCCAGCCTCCAAAGTTCACATATTTATTTGTGTGTTTAACTCGTTCTAATTACTAGGTTCGTAAAGAAATACATGAGCATATCTCTTAAGGATCTATCGACCTTCCATAGAACGCCAAAAGAGAATACACTCTAAGTGCTAAATACTGTCACTTCTCATAATCATGAGAGTTTAATCAAACATCCTATACCATAAGGTGAGACTCAAGTGTTTACTAGAAAATAGTAAATCTCACTTATTATGGATACCACAAGTGTTGGCATCAAAATTAGTGTAATACCCCAAATTATGTGAGTAGAGAATGAAAATAAAGAAAACAAATTGAAAATGAAAAAAATAACAACACACAATTTATAGTGGTTTGGCTCAGACTTGTCTATGCCCACTTAATAATTTCAACTTGTTTTGACTATTTTGATGATTAGAGAGAGCAGAGTCAAGATAAACTCAAGTAAAATAAGAAATAGAAATTTCATATGCTGGAAAACTGAAGATGCCCCTTCAAATGGTGCTATGGAGTGGTTTTTATAGATGAGGTTCAAATTTGGTTTGGCCAGGCGAGCAAGCGGGATAAGTGAAGTAGTGGAGTGAGTGGGAAGAGTGGGTCACGTTACATATGTTCATAGAACTAGATAAGTTAAGTCTCGTTTAGCATGGGTCATGCCGATCTGGATTAATGCCAACCCGAATTGGTGACATGATGGTGTCACATAATGGGCCAAAGCAAAGCATGCCGAATCAAAGCAACTTGTTTGGATGATCTGAAGTAACTCCAGCAAGACAAACTGAGGGTGATGACTTAGCGGATCTAGGGTGTGCCAAATCAGGATGATGACTTGGGGAAGTCCGTCTTCAGGAACTCGAGAAGTATGTCTTATATTCTTGACTATTTTGGACTTGGCTTCACTCGTACTTGAGTCTTAAATGATCTGGCTATGAGGAGTTTAGATTGTGATGGCCTTAGGCAGGTCAATATTTTTCTCTGAAAAGTACGTCGCATCGTAGATGAGATGTGCTTTAAATTAATTGGACTATCTATCCATGTAAGTGTCATTTCCTGAAGTGATAACTATCTTCAATGGAATAACATCGAGGAATATTCATGTTTTTCCGAAAAGCCGTGACATTTGAGTCTTTTTTGTTTGTTCAAACAACCTAGTGTGCTCTCGACTATATCAATTACCGAGTCTGTCAAACTAAAGTTTTCTAGTTGAGTATACCTGGTGAATGCAGGTGATTGTTCTAACCCCATTGAGACAAGAGCGAAAACTAATCTTTTCATTTGGTTTCGCACGTCAAGTTGCTGGCTCCCTCCTATGTTCAAACGCACACAAGTCGTTGTCGTACAACGTCATTATGCGTGTTAGTCATGCATGCTATCGAATTTTGTCAAATTTTCAAACGCAAAAGGCACACATGTTTTTTATCACCTTCATCTTCTTTTCTTTTTTAAATTCCAGTCCAGCTACCAAGCTAGATATGTCTTTTTCCCTTAATTGATATAGACAAACCAGATTAGCTGTCTTTTCGGGAGGAAGACGAAAAGTTTTTCTTCCTCCCCTATTTAAGTGTGGCCCACCTCCCTCTTTCTCTCTTGTTCTCCTCTTGCTTATTTTTTTACCGACCTTCCTTACGAACTCGATCTTACCTTTTGAACTACCCTCCCCTTCAAACCTAACCACAAGCATCGTGACCCCTTGAAGCACTACCGCTGACCATCATCATTCTACAGCCTCTGATCGTAACAAAATTAGGTGGGTTTCTTTCCCACTAGTAATTAACTCGATTAGGTTTGTGATTCCTTATCGTCGACATCATAAGTGATAAGAGAGGTGGTCAGGGAGAGGTAATGGCGATAATGTCTAGGCGTAGAGGGAAGGTGTTGTAACGACAAGGGAGGACTATAATGATAGTGAGGTAGCGTAAGGACGAAGGAATGGGTATTGCAGGCAGAAGGAGAAGAGCGTTGATAGATAGAAGTCGTAAGACAGGGAGAGAAAGGTGAGACAGGTTTCGAATCGAACTGAACAGGGGAAGGAAGAGATGACGTAGAGAAGGTATATTTGAGTATAAGTGGAAGAAAGTTGTTTGCAGTAGGAGCAAAAAAATTGGTGATGGGTTGATAATTGAAGTATCTGGTTCGATATGGCCTGAATCGGCCAGGTCGTAGGCCAATCTAGATCTGGCCGATCCAAATCTGGACGATTCAGAGATGGTCCGATCCAGGGTTTCACCGAACCGAGTTGGTATAGCCTTCTTGACTGATCACAAGCAACTTCTGGATTTGGCAGTACACGGAGAAATAATGATGCAACTTCACATATAGACCAAACCCTTGGACTTCTGGGCAGGCAGGATTAGAGCATATCTCAACCTCTAGACAGTTAGAACTATAACATAAGAACATGAACTATCCTAACTAACAAAGCTTCTTCTCCTGCAAAATATTTGGTCTGTAGTTGCTCGTGATCAAGACTTGATTAGATGGTCGAACAATATCTAATTCAGTCGTCATCTATATCGTATCTTCAATATTCTATCTAAGCAAATGTTGTTGCACATGTCTTCATACTACGCTGTACACATCGCATTAATTCACGCACAAAGGGTACGGGTTAATCACTCTAACTGGTGATGTTTATTAAGTAGTATAGAAAAATGAGTAGAAAATATTCCACAAGGTCTTTCGATGCTAGAGCCAAAAGGACATTGTATATAAGGTTTCAGACATAGGATCTTGCTCAGCTACCACATCAAATAGTGACGCTTCACATTACCATCTACAAGTGCATGCCGAATAGCCAGTTACCCAATTAGTTGAAGGGCAGCTCCCTATTTAAGATAGAGCTAGTGGAGGCAAGGTAGCCGGAGTTGCTCTCGCTCCCAACACTCTTCTAGAAGTTATTCTTCTTGATAATCCTCTCGATTGTGCCCTTCGACGGCGGATGAGCCTAAGTTAAAAGGTTGAAAGCATGAAATTCCATTTGATCTAGCTTGGGTGCCAGCCATTTTGAAGACGACTCACAATCCTTCCGGGAGGATATATGGTGTGCTCCCAGCATATGTGCATCGTCAGCTATGTCTTTCTTTTCTGTCCATTTGTCATGAATATTATTTATCACATGAACTTGGCACCAATGCAGCTGCACCCAACAGCTTATGTCTATCTTCACGCCCTGCATATTTTATATTATAGGCATCTCCATCGAGAACCTACAATTGTTGATGTCAGGTTCTTCTATAATTTCAAGCATCATAAAGGCACTTCATCTTTTGTTTACTTAGAGGCGACTGTGAACACTCTAGCTATCATGGATGGATGGAGGATGATGAATGACATAAAACAAGATTGAATTTATGTTCCTTATCAAGAGCGCTTGGCTAGGAGAAGGTGTGAAAGCAACAAGTGTTTGTATAAGTCGTCTGCTTTTGATCTGGATTTTAATATTTCACGTCTTTGTATGGTAGGAACTCCGAACAGGCCTACTGGCGGTCTAGGCTGGCCACTTTATGGGCAGTTCCTAAGGCCTAAAAGTGTGTAAGGAGATACATCATAATGAACTGTTATACCGATTCAATTCGCTCAGTGCTAACTGAAGCATCAGCCTAGGTGGTGCCTCATTCGGGGTGGAAACAGAAAATCCCACATAGTCTTGCCCTCATTCGATGGACTCTTGTCGAAAAAACTCATAGACAAAGTTCATGTCGAGGGTGCCATCAAAGGGCTGATGTCGAGCCAAGTCAAGAGGCTGTGATTGAAAAAGAGAAGGATAAGAACACCTCGCCTCCAATCAACCTAAAAACCTATGGAAGAAAAATTAGTTTCTGAACATACTCCTCCACCCAAATCCCAGGTTTGTAACACCAGGTTTACTAGCACTAATGACCCTTTTAGGGACGTGGGTGATTTGCCATTGTCTTCCGAGCAATATGACTTTCGGGATTTGGATCCCCTCTCTTGCTTCCCATGTATAAAGGGGAATATGTTTCTATTGATGTCAGGAAGATCACGTCATCAAGAAAGACTCCGGGATCGGGTCCATCGAGGAGATCATTAGGACAAACAACACAAGCACTACATGTCACAACACTTATTCACTATATGATGATCTAGTTCTAATACAAGTTTATCTTGATTTGTAGGTACAATGTCGAGAAGACATGATTACCACAAGAGATTTACTTCTAGTATATCTAAGAGTGAAATTCCTCCTAAGTACTCTTTTGGTTATGAGTGTCACCTCAAAAAGGACTATGGCCATAGAGAAGCATATCTAAGAGCAACCGATTGTCAAATTCGCGGTCCCTCTAAAGAGCACCTCAAGTGACCCTCACTCGTAGAAAGCGCAAAAGGCTAAAGAGAAAGGGAAAGACAAGACAATATGGAAGTCGAGAAAATATAAGTTTAAGATCACTGAAGTCACAGAGCCTTTAGTGTTATAGCCTATGACCCAACATTGGAAGAAAGAGATCGAGGCTCAATTCCCGCGATTTTTTTGGAAGAATGCACTTCTTTCCCTCTTTCTATCCTTCGCTAGCGATTTTGAACAGTAGCTCAAGTTAGGGCTAGAGGAATTATTCGACCAATACCGAGAGACATCCAAATATGCTAAGAAGTTATCATATATCATCAGGTCGTTTGAACTTGATATGACAAACATGAAACAGTTATGGGACCCCGATAAAAGTTCCTTGGTCGCCCAAGACAAAGAGCTTGAGGATCAAAAAGTTAGGTTAAAGGATGTCGAACAAGCTTCTAAGACATACAAGAAACAATATAAAGATTTCAGGGCATGATTTCATAGAGAGCTCGATGTTTGAAGTTTAAAACAAAAATCCATTAAATATGATCTTAAGAAGGTAACCCAAGAGAATGTTCATTTGCACGTCAGCTATGACTACTTAAAGATAGAGAAAACCTCCTTGGTGAAGGAAAACGAGGAGTTGAAGGCAAATCTCACTGAGTCTGAGTTGAGAGTGAAAAGGGTGGAAGAAGTCACATAGACAACTATTGAGTAGGCCTCTAACTCCACGATCCAGTATTACATAGACTTACAAGACCTTAGGGTTCAGTTGGAGGAAGCGAAGAAGGCAGAGGCAGAGCTTAGACCCATGATACTAAGTTTTTACTCTTAGGTTATTAAGTATTTAGACCTATCATGGATTAAGGACTACCTTAGATCGCACATGTACATAGTAAATTTTTGAAGGAAGAGACGGGCCTCTCCCCATATAGATCTATTGACGAGGGGGAGATGATGAGGTGGTACTTGAGAAATAATGAACCCGAGATTTTGGAAGGGGAAAGAGATTGTTGTAGGAGTAAGATGGCACCAAATGATTTCTAGACAAAAGTAAAACCTTCACGAAGTGAAGCTCTAGGATAGCCAAGGATGAAGTAACATCAACCCAACCAACTAGTCAAGAGGTCCACACCCAAACTGCATCTTCAACACTAGCCACCAGAAAACCTTCTGCCATCGAAGAATACAATCTTGATGATACAACTCAAAAAAAGTTTAGGCCTCTAACTCCATCACCGAAGTTGCTAACACTCCCGGACTTAATGTTATCAATTCCTATAAAGACATCTCTCTAATTTTTTCCCAGTTTGAGAAGGTCCTTATCGTTGGCCGACCATGGAGGCACCAATCGAGACGCCTAGAGTTCCAAAGGGACTAACCATTATCGTTCTTCCTACAGTATGTACTCAACAAGCCAAGACGCCTTCTTAAATGTAATTTAAAGCTTTTGGTGAACCCCATGTGTCGCCTCCAATTTTCCTGAAAAGGATGAATGGACGATTGATGCTTTGAAAGACTTGAAAGACAACAGACCAAATGTCGAGGGTGAGGAAGATATAGTCTAGTAGGGGAAGTCCGAGAAGACTAACACATTAAGTATGGAGTTGTTATTGAAATGGCAACAACAACAGCTTGCCATCAAAGTAAAGTTTGGGGTTGTCGAGCCAGATCATATACAAGTGTTATCCCACTTTGTGAACTGGGCAACACAAAGTCGAGATGTGAAACATTGAAGAACTTGGAAAGCACTTTAGCGGTTCGGATCGGAGAGATGTAACGGGTCGGATCGGAGAGGTTTTGCTGTTCGGATCGGTGAGTTGTTATTGTTGGAATCAGAGAGGCACAGCTGTTCGGATCGGAGAGCAACTTACTGCCAGTTGGAACGGAGGGCTACCTGCTACAAAGACAGATCGGAACGGAGTAAAAGTGGATGAAGACTTAGCCTTGGGACAAAACCGGATCGGATCGGATACCCCGATCCGAACCCCTCCTACACACTTTTCCGATCCGAAGCTATATTCCACGTCACTCTCCCCCATGATCGCCTGGTTATTCGGAGCGGTTATGACCAGTTCCTACCCACAACGTCCACTGCTCTGATGCGTTGTCAACACAGAAATCCATCCGAACCCGAGGCTGATGGGATGGATGACACGTGGCTCCGATACGGATCGGGTTCTGAGCAAATTTTCACCTATAAATACCCTGTCTGGAGACAATGAAAAGGATCTTCTTTTTGGCACTTTGAGAGTTCAACCACTTTCATAAACCGAATTCCAGCACTCCCGGATAATCCAAATCGTCTTTCAACATTTGTTTTGAGACAATTGAGTGAATGTATGTGAGTTGTGAGTGAACTTGAGTGAATATCTCATTGTAATTGCAACTACATCATTGAAAATAGTGATTGACAAGTGGACGTAGGCATTTCTTCGCCGAACCACTATAAATTCTGTGTCTCTATTTTACTTTTGATCTTATTTCATTCTGCTGTTAATCAATTTGGGTGTTAGAACCACTTTTTGGTCTAACATTTTGGTGCTTTCACTGAGAATCATCTGAATTCTCTGTTTTTCGGGATTATCGTTCTACTTTTTGGACCGTTGAGTTCAAAGAAGTTAATCCTCAAGTTTCGACGCTCTTGGATATTTGTTGAATTGATTGTTGAAGAACTATGGCCAAAGGAAAAGGCAAAGAGGTTCAATCTAGTCGAGGAAATGGAGTTGGCGAAGATCAGCAAAATGCGGTCGTGACAAGGTCTCGTGGGCAGAGCTCAGCAGCAGGACGGACCGATACAGGAAACCCGAACCGCCTTCAGGGGGAGAGCTCCGATCCGATCCAGGTAGGAGAATCTGAAGCAGTGCATTCCCCCAACCTGAACCGACCCGAGCAACTTGCCATACACCGACCCGACCTGGCGTCCCAGCTCCGACCCGAACAGGCTTCCCAGCTCCGAACCGACCCGATTTCCCATCTCCGAACCGATCCGACACTTGGTGATGTTGGAACCTCTACTCGAGCCCCTACAAATGCTCCGATTCCAGCTACCAGGGTCAATGATCAGGTCAATCCATCCGCACCTATTACTCAAGGAGATTTCTCGCGCCTACTTGACATGCTTGAGAGTACTAGGGAGGCTATGAAAATCCACGAGCGCACCAATCTCATGATGCAAGAAAATATGAGACTCATGAGCAGGGAAATTAGCGAACTCCGTAGGCAGAGAACCCCATCCCCGGTTCGCCACACACCAATGGATCAGTCTTCTTCTTCCGAGGAAGAGCGGCCCCGTGAACGAAGGCCACTCGAACGACCTCAGAATTTGGAGCAGCTGACGTTGGGATCTTTGGGGTCTCGCGAGGATATTGCACGAGCACTAGGAAACAATGATCCCACTCAGGGGCAAAGGCTCCAACCCCCTCCTCCCGAGATCGACCGGGAGCGTAGGGAACGAAGTAGAGCAGAAGCAGCTCAAAGAAGAAGGGCATCTCCTGAACAAGAGCCCAGAAGGAACCCGGATACCAGGGCCATGGAGCCTGAACGGCCCCTAACTAATGCTGATGTACAGGCAATGGTACGCCAGATTATGTCCGAGAGCCGGAACTATACCAATGAAGATTATGGCATTGAGCGAAGCCATACTCCTTTCACTGACGACATCCTCAATTTTCAATTTCCCCGACGTTTTAACCTGCCGCAGATGGACAAGTACAATGGGAGAACTGATCCGGGACAGCATTTGATGCGATACTCGTGGCTCATGAATGCTGCTACTGCTCCTGATGCAGTGAAGTGTAAAGCATTCCCGATCTATTTAGAAGATGTGGCGCTGTTATGGTTTACCCGACTTCCCCCTCGTTCGGTATCGAATTATAGGGAATTGAGCGAACGTTTTATGAATCAGTTCTGACTACATACCCGAAAGTCCAAAAGTGTTATTGAATTATCAAGAATTAAGCAGGCGTCAGGAGAGTCTTTGAGGTCATATCTTGACCGTTTCAACTTAGCTGTGACTGAAGTTAGTGACCCGCATGAACCCACCATCTTGATGGCTTTGAAGGAAGGAGTCGATCCTGAATCCGAGTTTGGAGATTACCTTTCTGGGAAGACACCCTCCACGAGAGAGATATTCTATGAAAAGGCCGATATTTATTTAAGACGAGAGGAGGCCAGGGCAAACCGAAAGAGAAAGTCTGAAGCGGCTTCAAAAGAAAATTTTCAGAGTAACGTCGCCGTGAAGCAGTCTGGGGAAAGTTCCGGAAAAGTTGAAGTGAATATGGGAAACAAGAGTGGAAACGACAATTCTGGAAACGGGGGCAACAACAATAACCGTAACGCGAACGGTAACAGAAGAAATAGAAATAGGGGAAGTGATCCTAACAAAAGACCCCGATTCCAGACTTATGAGAATTATACACCGTTGAACGACACTCTGGAGAACATTTACTTGGACACATACAATGTTTTGCAATATAAAAGACCGCCACCTCGCGACTCAACAGAGAAAGAAATGGCAACTGGGAAGTTTTGTTTGTTTCATGGAACTCATGGGCATTCAACCAATGAATGTCGGCATTTGAGAGATGTGATTGAGAAGCTGCTGCGCGAAGGGAAAATGGATGAATATAAGGTTGCCCCGAGGGACAGGGGGCAAGGAGAGCAGGCTCCAAAACAGATTCAATCTGCTCCCAAGCCTACAGCGCAGCAGAAAGGCAAGGGAATTGTTATCAACTCCATAGTGGGTGGACCCCACCCAGCAATCCGTAGTTTTAGAGCAATGGATCAATATGTAAATGCTGCTAAGCATGTAGATGTGAATGAAGGTGATGATTTGGAAGATATCGCCCACATAAAACAACAGAAGACAATGTTTGACGACGTGGTATTCCGTAGCAGAGATAATACCGGGATCCAGTCACCCACCGATGATCCATTGGTCATTACTACCACCATTGGGCCGGCCTTGGTTCATAAGGTGTTAGTAGACAATGGAAGCTCTGTTAATATTTTATTTAAAAAGTCATTCGATCAGATGAAGCTTGAATCTGAAGATTTGAAGCCGTGTGAAGGTTGGATCCGAGGCTTCAACGGGGCGTCAACAGCTCCCATGGGGTACATAGAATTGCCCGTAACCTTGGGGCAAGGAGAACGCCGAAGAGTACGGATGCTTCAATTCGTAGTGTTGGACGTAAACTCGCCTTATAATGCATTTTTGGGAAGGCCTGCCCTTGCTGAATTCAGGGCTTGCATCGCCCCTTGGTGTTTATTGCTTAAGTTCCCAACTGAAGCCGGAACTGGGGTAATGAGAGGGGATCAAGTCTCCGGACGGGCCTGCTATGTTGCCGAATTGAAGATGTTAATGAAAGGACTTAACATCGAGAGTAAAGATGCTTCGCCTCCTCCAAAGGAGGGCTCGACGTAGCAATTAGAGGGACCGGCCCCGAAGGAGTTGCCCAAAGGAACGCCTGAAGACCTGGATCCCAGAAAAGACGAGGAACCAGAGACTAGAAATGCAACTCCTAATGAAGCGACAGTGGACATTCCCATTGATGAAGCTGATCCAACAAGAGTTTTGAAGATTGGATCTCAGTTGGATCCACGTCGGGCCGAAGAACTAATAGACTTCTTGAAGGCGAACTTGGACGTGTTTGCCTGGACCCACGCTGACATGTGTGGGATATCGCCATCCATCATAAGTCACTCCCTAAATGTAAACCCGAAACACCCGCCTGTGAAGCAAAAGAGACGTATGCTGGGCCCAGAGAGGTCGGCTGCTCTCAAAGAAGAAGTGGAGATGCTGAAACAGAACGGATTTATTCGAGATTCGACATATCCCGACTGGATATCGAATCCCGTCTTAGTAAAGAAGACGAATGGGAAGTGGGGGACTTGCATTGATTTTTCAGATTTGAACAAAGCTTGCCCAAAAGATAGTTTCCCACTTCCCAGGATTGACCAGCTTGTAGATTCGACAGCGGGTCATGAACTTCTCTCTTTCATGGATGCATATTCCGGATACAACCAAATTCCTATGCACGTGCCAGATCAAGAACATACGAGCTTCATTACAAATTTGGGGTTATATTGTTATGTTGTAATGCCATTCGGATTGAAAAACGCCGGAGCCACTTATCAGCGCTTGGTGAACAGAATGTTTTATAATCAAATAGGGAAGACTATGGAAGTTTATGTGGATGATATGCTTGTCAAATCGAAACAGTCCTCCAGCCATACGCAAGACTTGGCAGAAATGTTTGGTATCCTACGAAAGTATCGGATGAAGTTGAATCCTTTGAAATGTTCATTTGGAGTGGCATCAGGAAAATTTCTAGGCTTCATTGTGAGTTCCCGAGGAATTGAAATCAATCCTAGCCAAATAGCAGCGATTAGAAACATTGAAGAGCCGAGAAGAATTAAAGATGGCCAAAGTCTTGCAGGGAAAGTAGCCGCGTTGAGTAGATTTATCTCCAAAGCCACGGACAAATGCGTCCCATTTTTTGATTTAATTAAAAGGGGAAAGAAAAACTTCGAGTGGACTCCGGACTGTGTTGAGGCCTTTCGAAGTTTATTGGAATTGCTAGAAAAACCACCGATTTTATCAAAACCGGTGGATCACAAAGAGTTATTTGTTTACTTGGCAGTTTCGGCTCACGCCGTTAGCACAACCTTGGTTCGAGAAGAAGACAAAGTGCAAAGGCCAGTATATTATGTAAGCAAGAAATTGGCAGCGACAGAACGCAACTACCCAAAGATTGAGAAGCTCGCTTACAGCCTCCTAATCGCATCCCGAAAACTTCGTCACTATTTCCAAGCTCATCCAATAACCATATACACTAACCAGCCTCTGAGGCAGGTGTTGCAGAGACCCGAAGCATCGGGAAGGTTGATCAAATGGAATATAGAATTAAGTCAGTTTGATTTAAATTTTCAACCATGAAGGTCGATCAGGGGGCAAGCTCTGGCAGATTTTATAGCAGAGTTCACTATCCCAGAGGAGGAAGTGATCAATGACAGAGTGATCAAGTCTGAAGATGAGTTAAAGATAGATTCATGGAAGCTATACACAGATGGAGCCAAAAACGACCGAAGGTCCGGAGCTGGAATCGTCTTAGTTACTCCTGAAGGGCGGTCGTTATATTACGCTCTACGATTAGAATTTTCAGCGACTAACAATGACTCTGAATACGAAGCCCTGATTGCCGGGCTGAAGCTTGCTAAAGACCTCGGAATAAAAATGTTGGACATATTCTGCGACTCCAAAATTGTTGTTTGCCAAGTGCGAAAGGAATTTGCGGCCCGGGGACCTCGACTCATCGCCTACCTCGGGAAAGTGGAAAAGCTGTTGAGCAACCTGGAGCGGTACAGTATAACGCATATCCCAAGAGCCGAAAACCAGAAGGCAGACAGGCTGGCAAAGCTAGCTAGTTCCGACAATCCAGAAGAAACTGAAACAATTCCAATTGAAATGTTGGAATCGCCAAGCTTTGAGTCGATGGAAATTGAGTTCGCTTTCGAAGCAGAACCGGAGAAGGAGTCGTGGATGACCCCAATTAAGAACTTCCTTAAGAGTGGAACACTCCCATCAAAGAAGAGTGAGAAAAGGGCTATAGTTCGCAAGGCCACCAGATATGTCCTACAAGATGATACTCTTTATAGGCAAGGATTTTCTATGCCTCTGTTACGATGTATAGCACACGACGACATCAAACGTGTACTAAGAGAAATACACGAAGGTGAGTGTGGAGATCATATAGGAGGTCAGACTTTAGCGAAAAAGATATTGCGTTATGGATACTTCTGGCCCACAATTAATAAAGATGCAGCTGATTATTCACGACGCTGCGATAAGTGCCAGAGATTTTCCAAAATCCCCAGAGCACCGTCGACCCAACTCAAATCGATGGTGAGTCCTTGGCCTTTTTCCACATGGGGAATTGATATCATTGGAGTTCTACCGATTGCTAAAGGAGGAGCGAAATATGCAATAGTCGCTGTGGACTATTTCACGAAGTGGGTGGAAGCTGAGTCCTTAACCAAGATCACGGCGAGAAAGGTGATAAGTTTTGTGGTTAGAAATATTATATGCCGATTCGGGATCCCAAGGACCATTATAACTGACAACGGAACCCAGTTCGATGGTGCTGAATTCAGAAATTTCTGCCAGAAGTATAAGATCGACAAACGATACACTGCGGTTGCTTATCCGCAGTCGAACGGGCAAGTTGAAGCAATAAACAAAGTAATAAAATCCATCCTCAAGAAACGGTTAGAGCGCGCAAAGGCAAAATGGGTTGACGAATTGCCTTTAGCTTTGTGGGCATATCGAACAACATTTAAGACGGCTACTGGTCATACCCCTTTCTCTCTCTCTTTTGGTTCAGAAGCAGTAATTCCAGTAGAGCTTGAAGTCCCTTCCCACCGGGTGACGTATTATGACCTGATGACGAATCGGGCACTCTTACTCGAGTCTCTTGATGAAATCGAAGAAAAAAGGGACGAAGCGGATTTGCGTGCGGCAAGACATCGACGTCAGATGGCACGCTATTACGACAAAAAAGTTCGCCTTAGGACTTTTGAACCAGGAGATTTGGTGCTATAGAGAATCTTTCCATCCCTTCCTCACCTCGGTCCGAAGTGGGAAGGACCCTTTGTCATCCAACGGAAACTTGAAAAAGGAACCTTCAAGTTAACGACCGTAGATGGCGAAGAAGTCCCTAGGGCATGGAATGCCCAACACTTGATGCGTTATTTGGATTAGAAATGTTGTACTCTTTGTTATTTTTCTTATGAAGTCTGTAAAAAGGCACGACTTGCCTTAGGAAAATCTGATGATATGAATAAAGGACTATAGAGTGGATGTAGGCTACGACTTAGCCGAACCACTATAAAAATATCGTGTGCTATTTACTTTTATGCATTGTATATACACATTCATCGACTATTCTGTTGTGATTATGGAATATAAGATGATTCAAAACCTGAAAGGTTGAAAACAGTTTAAACGTAAGAAAAAGCACAACGACTATTTGTGCGACAAGACATAAAAGAATGAGAAAACGACATTCTTAACTCTAACTCTCCAGAGAGAGAGAGTATAAAAGCGTCTCCGATTGAGTGCTGAGAAAGAGATCCCTCCCCGCTGAAGGATCGGGGAGTGAATAAATTGCTGAGCTCGAACTCTAACTCTCTAGAGAGAGAGAGAGTATAAAAGGACGGGAAGACGACGTCCTCTGAGGCGTGAAGGTGCACCCAGACAAGAGGCCGCCTCAGTAAGAACTCTAACCTGAGTATAAGACAGGAGAGTATAAAAGAAATGCCAGAAAAAACGACAGGCATTGATGACACAGAAAATGCAATCCCGTCAGAAAATCGGGAGCATTCAGATTACTTGATTAAGCCTTGAATAGTTTTTTGAGATTGACTGGGGGCATATATGTATACACATATTTCCTCCCTCCGTAACTTCATTACACAACTATAGTGAAACATGCATTCTTACATAAGTGCAGAACTAGTGACTAACATACATTGCGGAAAATGAATTATTTTTTATTTACGAATAAATGAATTTGTACAGGAAAACAACCAAAAAGAAGGTGCAAGAGCCACCCTTACAGCAGCAATTGTTGATCTACCAAATACCAAAACAACGCAAGACAACCCACTATTTAGATTTCGAGTGAGGCTTGGACTTCTTGGTGGCTTTCTCCGCATCCTTTGCCTCTTTCTCGGCCTCCGTCAAGATGCGCTTTGATTTTTTCTTTCCCGAAGATGCGGCGCTGGAATCGGTTGACTTCTTCCCGGAGGGCGGAGCGCTGGAATCAAGAGAAGATTTTTTAGCGAGTTCCTCTGTAATAGATCTAGTTGAAAGCTTAACAACTAACCTTGATCCCGCATCCACAACTGCGAGAGGCTTGAGGATTTCAGGGTCTAAGTCTTCAGCTTTTAACTGCAAGCGTTTATCTTGGTCAGCTTTCATTGCAGCCAAAGTAACATCATCTGCACTTTTCGACTCCCCGACTATTGCCACCTCTGGATCTTCCTCATGTCCTCCATCGCCGCCATCATCCTTTAAGGCTGCTATCATTTCTTCATCATGGAGGAGTGTCAGCCTTAGACGGTTCGCTTCCTTCGCCCAAATCTATAGGAGCAGCCTTGTCCTTCCCCTCTTTTGCCTTCGCCGTAGGCTCTGCCCCAGACACGGCTCCCTGAGTCACATCTGTCTTTCCGGATGGCTCAATACCTACAGAGTGAGAAGCAACAGTTATCAACTCAGGAGAAAATAATTGGTTTTTCATCGATTGCTCAATCACGTGGCGAAAGGTAGAAATAGCCTTGACGAATTGAGGAGAAAAGGTAGGGATACCTTCCGAAGACTTCTCGGCAGGGGTAACTGCTGTCTCTGATGCCGTTTCGGGAATAGGGGATAGCAGAGTTGTTCGAGGGATTCCCGGGTTTTCAGGATCATACCCCTCTACTTCAGAAGTTGCGGGGGCAGTAGAAGAGGAACCAGCCTCGGGAACGTTCTTCTGTTTAGTCCTCCGCCTCTCTTCCTCCATAGCATCCGCAATGAGGCGGCGCCCTTCAGCTAGGCGTTCTGGCTCATTATCCCTTAAGTATTTCTCCATCAGCTTGTCCTCATCAATGGAATCAACCTTGAGCTCCTCTTTTTCCCGCTCGATGATCTGACTCCATACTTGGACTAGAGTAGATGAATAATCCTCAATCCAAGAAATGTTCCGGCGACGGATGATATGTGCAAAGAATTCAATCATTAATTCGCCGAAACCCTGAATCTCAGCCTCCGCCTCTGACAATTGATTGCGAGCCTCTTCAGCAGATTTGATAGCACATTCAACGTTGCCCTCCGCCAGGGCAGCTCTGTTCTCCGCCTCCAGTAGCTTTGAATCCAAGTCAGCATTTTTCTTTTCTAACTCAGCATTCCTCCTTGCTAACTCAGCATTTTTTCGTTCAAGGTCAGTGTAGGCAAGGTGCGCTTTAGTGGCATCGACTTAGCATCTTCAGCTTGCTTTTTTAACTCAGAACGCTCTTGAGTGTGAGATTCAAGCAAATCATGATAACGTTTTTTCATATCTTCAAATTGTTGTTTGAAGTTAGTAGCGTCCCTTTGAGCAACAGCAAGCTGGGCCTGTGTGTCCTCTAAATCTTTTCCTAGATTCTTTAAGGCCTTTGCATCTTCTTCCGCGGTTTTTTGCATTGAATCAGCATTCATGATTAGAGTACGGATGATTCTGGAAAGGTTGCGTGAATATTTGAACATTTCAGAATACTGTTTCTCAACCGCATCTATCTTTGCTTTGGCCTCATCTGCCCACCTGGAAGAAATAGGCTCGAGGGCAGGTAAAAAAGTCAAGCTCTCGAAATAATGTTCAGGAAATGGCTCCTCCTAATACGCCCGCTTGATTGCAGTTTCAGCATCTAGTGGTGGAGGGGCGGGGATCGTCAATTCAGTGTCCCTGTGTGTGGAGGATTCAATAGTTTCTTTATCTGTTCTTGGCCGTTTAGCAGGGACCTTGCGTTTACTTCGCGACTCAGTATCTTTTGGTGGACTTCTCTCCCTGCTGCGCTTTTCTTGGGAAGAGGTCGAGTCTTTTGGTTGTGGCCTGTCCTCTTCCCTACGACCTTGATAACCTATATATTTCTCTTGGTCCGACCGAACGGGAGAGAGAGAACGCGAGGTTCGAGAGCGATAGGGCTCATAAGGCCTTCTCTCCTCCCTACTGCGATCGTCGCGGCGATCATACTCAGTGTCATAAGGTGGATTAGACATGCTGCGGCGGAGCTTCCTGATATCATAGTAAGATCGGGACATCGTGCCTGCACGATAAGACAAATGAAATTCAGAATCAATAGTTTCACAGAGAGAGAGGTGCAATGAGTGGAAATGCTATTGTGTAAAGTGTATCCTAAGTGGTGTGTTTCCCCCTAACCAACCCGAGTCCGAAGCTAGACTAGTACGGGCAGGCTCTTTGGCCTTAGCAGGAGTGGTCTCTTCAGAAGAGGTGAAAACTAAAGGATCCTTCCTAAAATCCTCTGAAGTGTATATAGTTTCAGGTAAGGGGAGATCACCCAAACCCTGAAATAATGGGTCATCAGTACTAGGGACATCTCCCTCGGAAGCATCAATTGGCGACTCTTTAGAAGACGTTGACCTTTCTGGAGAAATGGCATCCTCAGGAGCGGTATACCCTTCACGATGCTTTTCGGACAGGTTAGCCAATTCATCGTCTTGAGTAGAAGACGGAGAAGGTGAAGTTTGAAGAGGCATTGTAGGAGCTCCCGAACCTTCTCCTATCTCTGGGACTACATCCACTGGAGGAATATATACGTATGGAGCCGTCCCATGACCGATACTACGAAAACAGATAGCAGTCCATGAAAATGAAGATATTCGTCCTTAAGGACTTCATCGATAGTCAGGAACTTCTGATCGCCATTAAGGAGCTGGTGCATCCGGTCAAAGAACACCTGATCTGATATTTGTTTTGGGTTGTCGACTGCAAACACAAAGAAAAACAAGTTAAGGAGATGACTTGAATATATAGAGCCAAGATTTAGAAAATCAGTGCTTTGCTTGATTTCGTCCATCTCCTGGCACACCCAGGTTGTCGCTTCACATAAAACCATTCCAGTCTGGAATCTCCAGCTTTACTACTGAATGGCATTGAAATCATCTTCCTCTTAGGGACAGACTCAAAATAGCAGAAAGAAGGAGTTTCTCGAGTCCGATGCTTGAAGTTGTAGAAGAAATGAACGTCATCGAAAGTGAGCTCTATGCCTAAGATCTCACGGTATGCTATATATAAAGTGTGTAAGTAAGCATAAGAATTGGGATGCAGCTGCATGGGGGCAATCCGCATTTATCTTAGAAAATCTACGATGAAGGGAGAAAATGGAGGGATAGCACCGACCATGCACATCAACCGAGTGATTGCCATATATCCTTCTGGAAGGTTGTGGGGACGGTCAGATCTCGAAGGCACTAGAGTGTCCTTTTTCATTATCCCGTATTTTAAACAAATTCGGATAAGCCTGTCGTTGTCGATTGTTGATTCAACAGAATCTTGGGGTGATTCCAATATGACAGCCGATTCAAACTCATCAGGAGCCCGGTCGTCGCCAATCCCTCCTTCCTCTTCAAAACCTAGAGAAACTTCATCCTCCGAAGACACATTGTCACTTTCGCGATTTCCAACCTCGTAGTCTGAACCCTCATTATTCCATTCCGGATCCGACGGAGAAGATATGTCTTCGAGAGTAATTTTGTTGGAGGTTTCCGGAGCCTCTTTCTTCTCAGCTAGTCTGGAAGAGCGTCTGGGTCTCATGGTCATAAAACTATTGAAGAAGCAATAACACAAATTAGAGTAAATTAGCCCATATCCCCCCGTGCATGTGTGCAAACTAAAGTGTAAACAGTGTATGCGGAAAGTGTAAAGTAAATGTTTAAAAGTGCGATGCAATATTTTGGCAAAGTATGAAGGATTGAAGTAGATCCTGATGTCCAGTTACGTTAGCAGGGCACTATCCTAACTGTCCATTAAGTTGAAGATTATGCCAAAAGTTGATTGGGCCAGTTAAACAAGTTTTTATGCATTAAGATGGACTGCCCTTCGGTTCGGTTCGGGTGCATTCCTTGGGGTCGGATCGGCGGCGTGGCCTCATCTTGGGCTCGGATAAATTTTGAAACTCAGAAATCAAAATTGGATCGGCTCGGAGGTAAAGTCCCCTAACGGTTCGGATCGGATCACGTAGTCATGCTTCTCCTCCTTTATCTTACAGTCCGATCCGGTCCGGTTAGGTGAGCTCCCTTCCCTCCTTTCTTTGACTACTTGCCCCGATCCGATCCGATCTTCTGAACTTCTTTCCTTTCTTTTTCCTTTTCTTTACTTGCCCCGACCCGATCCGACTTTCTGAACTTCTTTTCTTTTCCCCCTTTTTTCACCTTCCATGTTCCACCGCCCGAACCGACTCCCTCCTATCTTCTTCTTCTTCCTCCTTTTCTTTTTGCCTCAAACCATAACTCCCTCTTCCAACGTCTCGAAGTAGCAGCGAGGCCACCAACGACGATAACGAAGGAAGAGGAGATTGCGGCGTGGAAATCATGTTCAGATCGGTCGAATTGACAATCAGTTCAGTTAAAACTTGTTATCACTAAATCAATCAAGGATTGAAACCTACCAGAGTATATAAATTGGAAATTCGCACGAGAATGGTGAAAAGTTATTATTTCTCTTCCTCGAGATTCTGGAGTTCCGAAGCAGAAAGAATAAAACGATAAAGGGAAATAAGAGAAAGACGAAGACTCAGTTTATATAGAGAAGCAGAGCGACTATTCGTCTCCCTGTTCTGACCGGAACGACAGTCCAGTAGCAGAGCTTGGCCCAATAGTCCAATGAAAAATAGAAAGAAGAGGGGGTCTGTTCGGATTGGAATCCGAATCGAACCGAATTCTGTAGCTTAGCAGCGAATTAAATTGAAGTTTGAAGAAGAAGATGAAAATACAAGGGAAATTAAAGGAAAAACTACCTAGAAGATGCTGTGCAATAATAATCAAAGCATGCTTCGTCTCCTACAGAAGCACCCTTTGAGGGGGTAGAATGTTAGCCCATTTTGTGAACTGGGCAACACAAAGTCGAGATGTGAAACATTGAAGAACTTGGAAAGCACTATAGCGGTTCAGATCGGAGAGATGTAACGGGTCGGATCGGAGAGGTCTTGCTGTTCGGATCGATGAGTTGTTATTGTTGGAATCAGAGAGGCACAGCTGTTCGGATCAGAGAGAAACTTACTGCCAGTTGGAACGGAGGGCTACCTGCTACAAAGACAGATCGGAACGGAGTAAAAGTGGATGAAGACTTAGCCTTGGGACAAAACCGGATCGGATCGGATACCCCGATCCGAACCCCTCCTGCACACTTTTCCGATCCAAAGCTATATTCCACGTCACTCTCCCCCATGATCGCCTGGTTATTCGGAGCGGTTATGACCAGTTCCTACCCACAACGTCCACTGCTCTGATGCGTTGTCAACACAGAAATCCATCCGAACCCGAGGCTGATGGGATGGATGACACGTGGCTCCGATCCGGATCGGGTTCTGAGCAAATTTTCACCTATAAATACCCTGTCTGGAGACAATGAAAAAGATCTTCTTTTTGGCACTTTGAGAGTTCAACCACTTTCATAAACCGAATTCCAGCACTCCCGGATAATCCAAATCGTCTTTCAACATTTGTTTTGAGACAATTGAGTGAATGTATGTGAGTTGTGAGTGAACTTGAGTGAATATCTCATTGTAATTGCAACTACATCATTGAAAATAGTGATTGACAAGTGGACGTAGGCATTTCTTCGCCGAACCACTATAAATTCTGTGTCTCTATTTTACTTTTGATCTTATTTCATTCTGCTGTTAATCAATTTGGGTGTTAGAACCACTTTTTGGTCTAACAACAAGTAATATCTTCTTCCCTAACCGACAACCCAAAATCAGAGAAACTTACATTAGATGTGGTTGCCGGGGAAGTGAGGTCACCCCATGACAAGGACAAAAAATAAAATCTGGAAAGGATAATCTCGATGGAATGGGTCCGGCAACGACAAACCCTCAAATTATTTAATTGTGGAGGAGTCTGACTTAGATAAGTCGAAGATGAAGATAGATGACAAACACAATAATAAATAAATGTCATATATAGTTGTGATTTTTTGTTTTATTGGCCGAGACCTGTGCAAATGTGACCCTCGTTTTTTGTTTTGTGACATGTACTTATCTATTACATGTAAATAAAATAGTCTCTTTAGCCTTTAAATTATCGAGTGTTCTCATTTCCTATTTGGTGTACTCACCAGCTTGCCAATCTAGTGTATATTGTGCATATGCATCCAATTAACTTTGACTCATGCACTGCATCAAGGACATGCTCGAAGTTAATTTCTAAGTCTACTTCATCAAGTTTGTACTAATTCCCTAGTCTCGGTAAGGAAAAGTTGGTAGGCATCAAGATTTCTCCCTTTAAACTCTATCACGCAATTTCGAACAATAAGTCCTTGACATTTATACTCTCTTGTCATCAGCTAAGTTAGAGTTATATGTTAAGCGGTCTTAAGTCTTAGCGTGCCATTTACACTTACCTAATATTTTATACTCTATCTCAAGTCACTAAGAGTTAGAGATAATTGTGTGAATGGCCATGTTACATTTTCTTTGACGTTGTTCCTTCATAGTTGCCTTTAGCTAAGGATCACCGCTTGAGTGATCGAGTTCAACTGACTCTTTCCCGACTAGTCGTAGGGCCGAGTCTGCATGTTGAATCATAAGCAAGTGAGTTAGTAGGTGGTTAGTCACACCTTTCATTCAAGTATTGGAGTAGTCGGTAAATCAAAGCATTTAGCCATATGATTACAAAGAGCGACAGAGCGTGGAAAGATTCCAAGAGCCTTTATTTAAGGTGCAAGTTGATCAAGAGTTTTGATTCTTGACAGTACAACAACCAAGTTCAAAATACAAGGCAATGGACGACAACAACATCATACATTTCAAGATCACTTGACAAAGAAACTATGATAAGCAATTGAGATCTTGAGTGGGTATAAGTATATACGTATGTTTCAGAGTCTTAGTTAGAGTTTATTCATGCAAAAATCCATCCTCAAGTAGTTCACATCCTCTCACATTTCTCATATATCGTAAAACATACATTTTTTAAACTTTAAAATAGAGAATTTCGAAATCCTTTATGTTATGTGATTGAACGACCTAGCCAGTCGATTTAACCTATTTGAATCATGTACACGTGCACTTTTTTTTATTTCAATCAACTGCATAGTAATATCTAGTCGACTAAAGTTCTTCCAAGAGCAATTTTTTTGAACATACACTTCTCTTTACGAATAGTTTTTTTATTCGTTAGGAGTTGCTTCTGTCCTGTTCGCTGAATCTTTTCACCTACATTTGTATCTATTCTAATACTATAAAAATGCATGAATTATCAAACAACTTAGTTTTCTTGATCATATCTGATTCTCTAATTCTCCGATCTAATACTTCCATTTTGAATTCCTGAAATCTCATATTACAATCTTTAGATTTCAAAGAAATTTATTCCTTCTTTATGATCATATACACATGCTAACTGATATAAAATTCATAAGAATATTATAGGAAGGGCGTGCTTCAATTTGAAAAATCAGTGGTGATGACCCTCCTTACACCACCGGTGCTCAAAACTAAAAATTCACGTTGTACAAGCACCCGATCAATGCAAAGCGATCGCCAAGACAAAGAAATAAAAGAAAGAAGAGAAAAGAGAAGGAAAGGAAGGAAATAAAAGAGAAAAAGAAACATAATATAAACGCAACCATAGAACTTATCGTATATCTTAATGCGCATCAGATAATACATGATAATCTAATCACAAATATAAAACTGGTAAGATGGTAATAACTATATAAACCCGATAATTAGAGTATATAGGTTCATAAAGTTATATATGACAATAATAGAGTTTATACAAAAGTTAAATAAACTCAACTGATCAACTGTCTCTAACATAACACTGTCAAGGCTCCATAGTGTGACACAGTGGAAATAAAAAAGCATAATACAAGTATAAACATATAAACTATTGCCTTATGTGAATCCATCTGTGCAACTTTGAATAATACCTGAACCTGCCACCTGGTTTTCTCACCAGCATCATCGATGAGCACCCAAGGTAATAAGACGCAAATAAAACCTTGGGCCAAACAAAAGTCTGGCATGCGCGATAACAAATCTCAAAGTACTATAAAAGTTGTAATAGTACATATGACACAGAGGATATTGAGAATCATACCTACCCTACCCCTGCATCCACAGAGTTAGCACATAATAATCAATACATGCAATACTGTGATAAACATAATATAAAACCGATGTGATAGATGTCAAAGTACAAAATGACGATAAATATATAAACAACCATAACATCCGTCATCCATCGCCATCCTCACATTCACTCACTCAGTGCGTAAAGTTTACGATACTCAATACTTTTATCATCAAATCCATCGGGGACGTGGCGGGACCAACTGCCCTTGTCTCCATCCAACTCTCGCTATGACCAACTACCCTGGAATATAGTCAATAGCTCTACCCAGTCCACATTTCCCTGTCTCTGGGTTCGGGAGAACCAATCCACACTGCCTTAGCTCCGATTTATCTACATGCCCCTCTCTCAAAGGTATAACAAAATTGTTAATATCGATAACTCCTTTGCACACGTTCTCTGTAGTAGAATCCATCACTAGACTGTCTGTAAGAGTCCCATCCGAAGTCATCTCAATATGGTAACTATCCCCGACGGTCATCGTATTTCATAGGATATCATCATGTGTCTCCTATCTCTTTCTCTCTCTCCTATAGTCAACTCAATATGACTTAACATTGTCTTTTTGCATCTTGAAGAAAACCGCTCATCATAGCAGCTTGCTCGCTATCCTAGAATCATCGTCCTCGAGTGACACATCATCGCATAGAAGCACAAAGCCAAAGCTACCAATTGAAGAGCCATTGTACAAAGACTGCTATCGAATGAACCAAAATATCCTGGTCCTCGAAATCGCATCATCGTTGATGTCAAATTGACCACCATGGCCACAACAATAGTAATCAATATTGACAACTTCATAGTAATCAATAACAACTACTTGTATCACCTATTTAACAAAAATTGGTTAAATACGCATCCAAGGAAAACTTCCGGAGTTCGTTGCGAAATCCAGCTCATTGCTAAGTCCAGCTCATTGCTAGTTTCATCTCATTGCCAAGTCCATCTTCCATCTCCGGATCGGTCATCATCCGTCACTTTTCCCCGAGCCGACCTAACTTCGACTCGACCTAGTAAACAAAATCCGGATCGGCATAGCCGATCCGTAGTCACATATATGTTGATCGACATAGTCGATCCGGACTTAGTCGACCCTGATCCAGATCAACATAGTAGACCCAGGATTGGTCGAACCGATTCCGGTTCGACTATGTCCATTCGGGCTTGGTCGAACTGGGATCCATTCCATCCTGCGATTTCTTTGGTTCATCCAAGTCTTCAGATCTGATGTCGAGCCCTAATATTGCTCCATCGTCGAATCCATCTATGAGCTTTAAAGCTTCATCGAGAATATATATCGTCTGTTCGAGTCTACCATCCTTGTGAATTCAATCAATATACATCGACGTGTGTATTTGATCGATAAACACCCCATACTCTCTCGAACGAAATACTTCCTAATATTTGGTCGCCTTCTAACGACATTTTAAGCTAACCTAAACAAACGATTGAAACAAACAGCACAAAGTCATCCAAATTCCTAAACTAGCATAAAAACAAATATAATAACAATGATAAGCCAAACATAACCCACCTATGACAATAAAAGTGGAATATATGTCCAAATGTTCAATTCCTATCTATATAATCAAAATATTGCACAATAGTACGCAAACGGGTAAATAGCGTGCACACTAGCGCGCACTTGAGTAAAATGTGGTAATAATAGGTAAAGCTACCTAAATCAAAACCTAATATTTTTATTAATCGTTTATTAGGTCCAGTCCTAAATATTGCGCTTTTATAATTAACAACTAATTTAAAACGTCAATTCCGTACTATACGAATGTAGCAGTTCAGTGAGAGACAATATTATTCATCTTAGCTAAATCAGCCCAAACTATTTCTAAAATGTTGAGCTCCTCAATACAAGTCCATTAGAAGAAACCTTGTCCAATTCTGACCTCGTATATGAAAGTTATCATCAACACAAGCTATACAATTATAAATCGACACAAATAAACAAACAATTATGTATGTTTACCAATATACCCCTAAGCCCTTCTTCCCCAAATCTAAATTTCACCGGCCGTGTATTTTAGGAAAAAACAAGCCACTCCACTGAAACTTCTTTCCTCATTTTCCATCTCCATAGTCCACGAATCAAAGTACCAACGGATCCGGCAAACTCTCTACGCGTACTCGTCATAATGCACACCACCTCGTTGAGTTCAGATTTCCCACACCAAACGCATCCTACTAGGGATGCTACCAGATTCACCCTCCTTCCTGATGCTGCGTTTTTCATCTCTACGCCGGAATCATCCAAATTTATGGTGTAAGTGTTATTCGATGAAGGGAATACAACGGTGTCCTCGGATGGGCTTAACTCCTTCTTGATCAAACGAATGAATTTCATATGAAGATGAAGAGGGATTAAACAGGGATCCAACGAGCTTGGTTTTTGAATTTATTGTTGAAAAATGAATTTGATTTTGATTTTTGAATGCCAAGAGGAGATTGCAACCATGAGATTTGATGGAACAGTAATCCACGATGCAAAGAAAAGTAGGTGAACGGTTGTTGGGAGAATCACTGAAGCGTAGGTTTATAATATAATATTATTTTATTTCAAATTTCAAATTTGAAATCTAATGCACGTTTTAATTTCCACGACCAAACGACCTATCCAAATGCTATGAAACTTGACAGCGTGCATCACTACAACACTACAGTCCCGATGGTACAAGTTTTCTCGTAATCCGAGATTATTGCCCGAAACGATAATTTTACGCGTATTACTAGATCGTTATGGCCACCAAATGGCCCGAACTCAAAATATAGAGATACTTATACTTTTTATTAAAGTAATGGACCACACGAACTGAACGAAACTAGTCTCGAGTCTCGATTCGGTCGTTTGTGAAAAATCACCTTTTGGAACCGCCAAACGAATAATTAACGATCAACATTTAAGTAAAATATTCAAATATCTAATCGTTAAAATACGGTTCGTTACATTCTTCCCTATTGAGTACAATTTTTTTTTGAAAGGCAAAAACATTTTTTTTATTACTCAACATGAAAAATTACAGTATGTACAATCTCTCCATATGTACACAACTATCAAAATTAACCAAAATCCAAACCCTCACTTAACTGCAAAGCCACTCATTACAAACATATAACAACAATTACAAAACACCACAATAACCCAAGTCGAACTCACTAATTCCAGCAGACCAAGTTCAAGCCGTAGTATCCATTTGAAATCCCGATGCAGCTACACATGAATTATAGATAACACTAGTGACAATTCCTGATGCGTCTACAAAAAATTGCAGATAACACCACTAGTAAGAAACCTCCTGATGTATCTACATATGAATGGAGGTTACATAACTGTTTATATACAAATGCTAAATTGTCAAATGATCAAACAACATCAAAAATCACCATAGCAGAACTGAAACCAAATGCTCCATATATCATCATCAAGTAAAGAAAGGATCAAACAAAGGAGAAGGATTCCTTCTCGTATGTCTTTTATTCGATTTTAACCTACTATTTGAAGGTAGCACATCATCAAGTTTAAAATCTCTTCCTTCGTCCAAATCATTCTAAAATTTTCCTTTCAACTTATAACTCTTAGATGTGGACACTGAAATAACACTTGAATACACTACATCAGATAAAGAAACTGTTGCAGATTTAGGAGAAGGAAAAGGGAGCTGAATTTGTGAAGGAGGAGATAAATGATCGTATGGAGAGGCTTTTGAAAGTGAAGATAATCCATAAATCATGTTACTAGCTATAGTGGGAGCCAAAAAACTAAAAGATGACGGGCAAGACATTGAAGTATTTGATGATAAAGATGTCGAGATAGATCTGCTGGCTGATGAACTCAAAGAGGATGAAACAGATGATGATAAAGAAGTTGTAGTAGAAGAGGAAAAAGAATTCATATTCTCATCCTCAATAATATCTCCATATAAGTTTCCAAAGAAAGTATCATCACTAGTTGTAGCATTATTTCTATCCACAACAACCATGTCACCATTGTTAATCCCTCTGTTTTGAACTACAGGATCACTATTTTCAGGAATTTCTGCATCTGAACCATATTATCACCAATATTCCTCCTATTATTCAAATCAACATCCTCATTGATAACATAATCTTATCTATTTAAACCCACTTCAACTTCAAAACTGCTAACATCAACATCAGAAGACAATGCAACAAAAGGATTTGAATTAGCATGTCCAACATCAGTCACTTCAACAACATTCTCCTTATTATTAAACTCTCCTTTCTTTCACCAGATTTTCTTTGACTTTGTATTAACAGTGGTCCAATTTATGTTATTAGCAGATGGATTAACCTTCTTATTATACTGACCATCAGAACATTAACTTTAACATGATTATCCACAAAACAATCCTTAACTGCCCTTCATTACACATCTCAGCATTGGATCCAAATTCACAAACATGAGTTTCGTGGCCAAAAACTTTGTAGATAGTACAATTATTAAGCCTCCAATCGTATGATACTTTCATAGTTGGATAATTATCACCCAAACCAGTAATTTCATTGAATCAGGAAGGTCAAAATCAGGAGAAACCTCTACTAAAGATTTTGCATATCTAAATATATGCATTTTCTCAGTGCTGGAATCAAAGCATATTAACTTTCCTATGTGACAAACGAGCCAATTAATGCCTAAATGTGTCCAAAGAATCATAGGAATTCTATACAAATGAATCCACACAGGCACTTTTTTAATCGTAGATTGTGAGCTAACAATAGTTGGATCCCGTCTTATAATTATAAACATTCTACTTTAATAAAGATAGGATCAGATTGAAGTATTCTTTCTCTATAAGTATCATTTGAAAAATTATAAAAGATATGTTTACCGTAAGATGTAATATCCATCTCTCCACATAATTTCAGCGTCTTTTTAAAAAATTAGCCGATGAAAGTTACGACAATGAGCCATCTAGGAAAGATCCGACTAAGTAATCACTCCAATGTTTAAATCCTTCATTCTTGACTAGATATGGTATTGATTTTGGCCATCCATCTTTTGGAATATCAAAATAACGAGGTTGAAAGATTCCATCGTTGCGATGGGGAGATTTGAAGAGAGATGCGTAATCTAATTTCGTGAATGAAGGAAAAGATGAGTTAGATGAATTGAAAGCTAAAGAAATTTAACTGGGATTTTTTGATTTGATAGGATCAGGAAATGATGCATGCGCTCCAAAAGATGAAGCGAAAGATTACTCGAAGAGGAATTGACACCAGAAGGAGGTGGATCTGGGAGTTTAGGAGGAGAAGTGTTTGATTAAAAAGGGGGAAAGGCGGAATCTACGGAGGATGAAGAAAGAATGGATGCCAAAGTCGTCATTATCGAGGGTCATGAAAGAAGAAAGAATGAAAGATATTATCCAAAATTTAGTCCATTTCTCTAATAGTTCTTCAATATTATTTTTGTTTGATGATAACAAACACACACACACACATATATATATATATGATTATATAAATGTGTTTGTAAATAATATTATTCTACAGTACATACACTAAAATAAATATTAGATTGAACAGAATACTATTGCATACAATTTGTTATTCAAATAAATATTTTATCAACATTTGAAATAATTTAAATTTCTGACTCCACTGTCAATTAAATTTACACTGTATTCCACACTACAGTTAACTCAGTATCACATAGTTTACACATACAGACTCATATACATTCATAGACACACACTGAAGCTTCTTGTGCTCTAATCTAGTCTAGTTACCTGTACATCTGACATAGAAACGCATAGTAAACTGGAACAAAAATAAATTTAAGTACTAGAAAATGTAAATTTATTTTAAATTTTATTTGCCTCAGAATTTTGGTGTGTTTCTCACCATTTTTCTAGACTTGGTCTGATATATACATTTATTTATGTCTAGACTGCTTGTGATATTCTGTAATAACCCGCCCAGAATGGGCCTAAATTTCGACCCAGAAAAGGCCCATCGAAACTTAGCGCCATTCTAAATGGGTCGTTAGTTCCTATAAGGAATTACATTTGAACATAGGGGTGTATATATATATATATAAATATAAATCTCACACAACGAAACAAGAAAATATAATACTAAAATATGATATACCACTTTATTAAAACCACTTAATCAAAACACAAACTGTCAAAATACATTTGTTCCATTGGTACGTCAATAAATTCAATTTCAAAAGTTTCCATAAGAAGTATTGCAATGATAACTAATAAAAGCATAATATCTCTATCTTCTTTTTCAGCCTCCATCATTGCATCGCCAAATAGAATCTACTCCACCTGCTGATCTGTTGGATATGTTAAGGAGATGGGTCAGAACATAAAGTCATGTGTGACTGAAATATAGTATTTACTTAAATTCCATACCCTAGATTTAGCAGGTTATATATATACCAACTATGTCTACGCAACACACAAACATTCACATAAACACAAAGTATCTGACAAATGAGGTGGATATCCAAGTCAATCGCTTAAGACCTTCATTAGTGTATTTATGGTAAAAACTCAGCGAGGCGGGCATTCTAGTTCACTTATGGCCTAATAAAAGGTGGATTATTATTATATCTTATAACTCTGAGGCGGACCCTAGCCTCTTTAGACCCCGAACTAACATGTCAACGTTTCTAAGTTTATACTCTCACTTGTAATATGAGAAGTAATATTGTGAATGTTACTACTTAACTGATATTTCGGTAGAACACCTATGTCACTTAAAACTTTCCTTAGACAGTTAGTGTGCATGCTATAGACATATATCTTTTATAACCTAATCCTATCCCTAGTTTAGCCCTTACAAGCTTCTAGAGGAAGTGGAAATCGCTTGTGGACTACCCTACTCTGTTACCGCTATGTCTAACCACTTTGGAGAAGGAATAGACTTACTTCGAACCTAATAAGTGCAGGTCCTATGACTTTGGTTCCTCTCCAAGGAATAAAACTTCGGAGGAAATCCAAATCCTAACCTCTTAAGACCCAAACTAGATAAGAAGTGAGTCAGCCACTTAAGACCTTCTCAAGGTGTAGTAGAACTGCCAATTCACACACAACAGGTGTGTGTGTGTATGTATATATATATAAATATATATATATATGTATGTATGTATATGCACACTAGACCTCTCACATTAAACAGTATACCTGTAGATGTTGGATATGCCGGGCGGTTCCGGACAGACTTCTACTGCAAGTAGGTTTAATCTCATGTCATAATGTACTAGATTTGAATGGCCCATAGCCACCAGACCTCTCACATTAGTTGGGACTACTTGTGATTGTTGGATTTGCCGGTCGGTTCCGGGCAGGCTTATACCACAATTGGTAACTAACCTCGTGTCTGTGTGTCATTATTTAATATATATACAAGGCATTCTATACACACACAAGAAATCAATATATGAGGACATTCCAAATTCACATCCTATCCTAATCATACTTAATACATCATTAATACGCTAATTACATTAGCTACACTATATAAGTAGAATATTTAGTACGTATAAATAACGTTAATTTTTGTATGAATGGGAGAACGTTCTAACGAGATAATAATTGTCAACTTGTCCCAAGTTTAAGGCATACAAGTTAATTTCCATACTTTGACCGCTACATTTGAGGCATAATGCCATAATTGCATAATAGCAGATAGCAGTAATGAAAAGCACAACATACATACAATTTCAACTTGCATCCTAGGCTTGTTGGAATGATTCTAGTAATGAACCAAAAATAGAGTATAATTTCATAGGTACATATACATACACAAATATATATATACATAAACTTTATTTTACCTAATTTACCACTTTTTAAGTATTGCACATAAAAATGTTCATATTTGATAGGCTTTGAATTTGAATACGTTTGGATTCAGAATAGACCCCAAACCTAATCAAATAATGAATTAGACCAAATATAAACCTTTTTAGATTATTAAAATATATTTAGACAAAAGGATTAATTACATAAAATAGAAGCACATCATCCAATCGTTCTAAATTCACTACTAAGATCAAGATCCATAAACCCAATAAATTGACAATTCTTGCGAAATACATAAAAATAGAGGATTCGGGGGTTTTGCTTTTTAAAATTATCGTTGTACCAAATCCTCTTAGGTATACAAATCTATATGATAATCTACAAATGTAGAATATGCCTAAGAAAATACTAAATTTCGCTCACATTGATTGGAAAAGAACAGATCTGCATTTTTGTGCCTTTTTTGATGTAAATCCCAACCTAAGAGATCAAAATACACAAGATCAAATTGATTAAATTCTTATATATATATTTCCGATGATTCCAAGATATATTACAATCTAGATCTATAAGAATAGATTAGAGAGAAAGAGAAATAGATCTATAGAGGAAGATGAAAAAGAACCTATTTCTGGAATCAATGGCGGTAGATCATAGTGGAGGCACAATGAAGGAAAAATGACTAGGGTTTAGCAGTGAGGTCGCGGGGTCTATTTATAATTTCTCGTGTAAGCTAGGGTCGTAGGATTATTTAGATATAATCCTAGCCACCCATTTATATATATTACCCCTAAAAACCTAACCAAATTAGCATTATTGGGCGTTTCGTCCGTTAAGCAGTCGACCTCCCCTTTAGAAGAGCGGTCCACACCCCTTCTAGAGGGGCGGTCGACCTCTTGGTTGCTGTAGTGCCCAATAAACGTATATAGGGCTGAGGTGCTAAATTGTATATAATGTTTATTTATTTTCCATATTTCTTACCTAGTTTATATTTTTCTTTGTCCCCTTCTTCTTGTCTTCATTTGAAATTCAAACTCATCCATTTTTTTTGCTGGATATATATATATATACATATATTATCCATCTAACCATATATTATACATTTATGCGTTCACCGTCTAATTTGAATTGATTGTAACCAAGGTTTTAAATCTTGGATATCAATCGCGTTTCATCTTGGGAATTTTATAGACTTGATCTCGTATCGGGGGAGATCTCAGATGAGATGAGTCTGACTCGGGGGTTCGTCTCGGATTTCCATCTCGAGTCTAAAAGTTCATATCAAAACAATCTCGGAGTACATGACAAGTTAAAAAAATGATAGAATGATTTTATGAATGATGTTAAAAACATAGTAACTTAAACTTGAATTGCAAAATAACTTTATTATTCTTCATTTTGCGAAATATCATTTATACTCTAAATTGAGTATGCTTAAAACAGAAATATTGTTAGACATAAAGCATTAAAAGGATCCAAAACATTTAAAAATTCAGCATAAATAGACCATAAAATACATAATTTCGTAAGTAACATATACGTAAAAAAGACGAATATAAAAATCGTAAGCATTGCAAAACATATGTGAACATACAATATGGTCATTTAACATGCAAAATGTAAAATAACAAAAGATTATCATGGCTAGATTTGATTTTTTATTATTATTGTTCTAGTTCAGGAACATATTTGAATTTTAAACAGAAAAACAAAGATCTCAGACGATATTCCAGTATTTCGTCTCAGTCTATATATCGTTCGATATTGCAATATCTCGAGCGATATATTCGAAAGGAGATTTAGAGTGATATTTGTTGTTTTGTTTCGGAAGAGCCCAAAACGAGATCTCGGAGGAGGTCTCGGGCAATATTTGCGATATTTGAAACAGTGATTGTAACTTCTTAATATTATCACCGTTTTCAACATATTATATGTGAAAATGATTAAGAATTTCACAATGAATCCAAATAAAAGATCTTCGTGGCCAAATTCTTAATGCTGAAAAAATCTTATTTTTCCAGCCTATTTATATTTTATTATTTAATTGCTTATGTTTTACTTATAATTGTTGTTATTGTTGTTGTTTTTAGGTATATTTTACGGGGTATTATGTTCTTCCCTCCTTAAAACATATTTTGTCCCAAAATCTGTTTGAAGGGGCGAAAAACACAACTTGCTCTAAACATCCATGTTGTACACCCATGTTATATTATAATTCATCCATTGACATCCATGTCTTGCAGTGATATAAACTGCAGGCCCACTATATTGAGCTCAATACTAACGTGTGGGTGTAATAAGTGATGTAGTATGTATGCAAAACAAACTAATTATGCATATATTTCTATATGAGTGCCCTGTGAAATGGTTCCTAACGTCCAATCTAGCAATCACAATGCATCCATAAACGCTACTTTGAAGAAAAATTACTTGAGTAAAGCTCTGGGTAAGTCAGTCTCATCTTATCCTCAGTCTTCCATGTGCTTTCGGCAGGACCATTTCCCCAATGTACTCGGACGAGGCGAATGGTTTTATTGCGAAGTCTCTTGATTTCATCTCTTTAATCCTCGCAGTGGCACGGGGTACTCTAGACTCCTACTTGAGTCTTCCTATGTCCCTAATTTCATCAAGCTCGAGTCTGATACCAGAATCATGAAGGCATTTACTTAGATGAGATACATGAAAAACATTATGGATTCCCAATATATGCTCTGGGAGATCCACTTGATAAGCCAAATATCATATCTTCTCGATGATGCGAAAATGTCCAATAATTCTGGAAGCCAACTTCCCAGTCTTTCCAAACTAAACATTCTTCTTGAGATGGGATCCTTTACAAATACCAAATCTCCATCTTTAAACTCAACTTCTCTCCTTCGCTTATCGGCATACGATTTCTGATGGTCTTGGGATGCCTTCATCCTCTGCCTAATCAAGGAAAGCTTCTCCGTGGAATCATGGACGAAGTCCGATCCTAGTAGAACCTTATCGATAGTTTCCCACCAAAAAGTTGGCAATTTGCATGACCTCCCATAACGCGCTTTAAAAGGGTCCATACCAATCATCGTTTGAAAACAATTGTTATATGTGAACTCTACGAGTGGTAGGTGCTGCTCCCAAACTCCTCCGAAGTCGATGATGCAAGCTATGCGCAATTCTTCCAAGATCCGATTTACTCTTCCCGTCTGACCGTCTGAAATGATAAGGAATTTCGCTCGATCAGAATCGATCGCTAAACCGACCAAGACCGTTCGAAACCCCGAATTGCTTTGAGGGCAAGACCAACCAGAACACAAACAGAAGAACATTTCTGTAACAACCCGTATTTCGATAACACGTTAAAACAAGAAATCAAGGCAGAATTTAATTATAAAACCTGAATCAGGATAAACGGGTTGCGCCATTGCGTTCGTCTCGGAAAAATACGTGAAATAGAGTCCGAAATTTCGTAAATCGGAGTTCGTATGACTGAGATATGGCCTCGCAAAGTTTCACGAAAATTCAAATCCGAAAACAGATTTGAAATTCAGCCCAATTAAGACACCACTCCATTTTTAGGCCTGGTTAAGACACCACTCCATTTTTTAGACTTGACTTCTTCCCCAAGACATGCTTTGATGGCTTGGATTGAATCTAGGTTTAATCCTATGGCCTAAAACACTTGCCTAATCTATAAATAAGACCCTAACCTATCCTAAATCCTCATTATTCATTCATGCAACTAAACTATGGCAAAATTTTACCTCTCATGGCCTCCACTCTCTTCATAAAATTTCTAAATGGTTTCTATGAGAGATTTTCCATGCATACAAGTGTTTTCAAGCTTGTATGAGTGTCATTAGCTTGCATTCAAGTCAAGTTTCTATCTTTGCATCATAAAGCAAGGGTTTTGATCATTTTGGCTCAAGGGTTTTTATGTTAGAGCTTGCATTTTGGGTCTATTTGATTGCATAAGGGCTTTGTCATATCTTTTGTGCCTTCATAGCAATGTAAGCCCTTTCCCTACTCTTAGATATTAACTATGAAGTTAAATGTTCATGTTGCAAGTTTGGGTTTGATCATTGAGTATGATACATGCTATCATGTCATGCAAGTTTATGAAGTCATTATCTTGATCTTGTGAGCTAAAAGCTACAACCTTTATATTGAAATGTTGCATTAGGCAACATGAGAACCCTCATAACCTTTATGTCAACTTTCATATGAAGTCATAACCCTTATATGATGATATATGCAAGTTACTAGTCATCATTGCATATCTTTTGTCACCATGATTCGCTTATGTGCCAAGTTTGGGTTTATGCATGTTTTGAGGCTTAAGAATGTAACATGCAAGTTAATGAACACATTTGTGCCTCATTTGCCACCATGATTAACTTGTGGCTTAATATCCATTTTTGTCATGCCTTTGCCAAGTCTCTTCTTTTAATCCATTACGTTGTCGCGAACGTATATGCGAGTTTAAAAGCGTTGGGTTATGTTATGGGTAATTTCTAATGACATGAAAATACAACTTGAAAACATGACTTGAAATATAACATGGAAGTTGACATGTAAGTATACATAAAAACATAAGCTTGGGAATTTACCTATTAAGTTAGGTCTACCCTTTGGGAATTTACCTATTAAGTTAGGTCTACCCAAATGCTTGAAAACTTGTAACATGTTTTGGGAAACATGATGGACATGACACTTAGATAATATAAGTGTGGCCAACTCGAGGTTGGGTTGAGTTTGCAACGTAAAACTACCCGGAACCGACCGGCCTAACTAGTAGTTGCAAACAATAGGACCCAATGTGAGAAGTTGGTCATGTTGTGCTTGAACCCGAGGTCAGACCAAGTTGTGGTGTAAAGCTACCCGGAACCGACCGGCTTAACTAGTAACCACAACAAAGTCTAATGTGAGAGGTGAAGGTGCATTAAGTAATTAATGCCACATGATAGGGTTAAGTTAATTTGATTAATGACTCTTAACCAAATATGACATGGACAAATGGGTTAAGTAATTTGATTAGGCTAATGATACTTAACAAAACATGACAAGGTTGGGTAGGTTAAGTAACTTGATTTGCCTAATGACACTTAACCATTTTTATATGACTAGTAGATGGGGTTAAGTTAACCAACACTTAATCAATCCAACGCGATAACTTGGTAAGGTTAAGTAAGTTTTCTTAATGACGCTTAACCGAAAAATACGGTTAACGAATGGGGTTAAGATTAGACTCAACTAGTCTAAACATGGAAATCGGATGGGGTTAAGTTAGCCCAGACTTAATTAATCCCACTTGGTAGTTTAATGGGGTTAAGTTAAACACTTAACTAATCTAAACATGATGAATTGATGTGGTTAAGTGACCTATACTTATCCAATCTAACTCGTTAATTTATTGTGGTTAAGTTAACCAATACTTAACCAATATAACGTGAAAACATGATAAGGCTAAGTCACGAATCGCTTGAATACACTTGACCGATTTGACTAAGTAAATTGATAGGGTCAAGTTAATATATACTTAACCAATCTAGAATGATAATTGGACGAGGTTAAGTCGTGAATTGCTTAATATACTTAACCAACTTGAGCATGGTTTGTAGGGTTAAGCCTTGAACTTGGATACTTAGCCAATTTTGACAGGATTTGTAGACGGGTTAAGTCATGAACTTAAGTGACACTTAATCCATTATGTAAACCCTAGTTCTGAGGATTAGGTGGATAACCGTAGTTAACAAGGATAACGGGAACAATGCTAAGTGGTAAACCTTAGTTGAAGAATAACTAAGTAATGATTCTTAGTCAAGGAAGTTTAGACCAGTTCATAGGTAGATGAGTAACCTAATACGGTAGGTCATCGTTTAAGTATACGAGTAGGAGCAAGTATCTGATTTGGATAAAGGCTCCAGCGAACTGGGTAACGAAGCAGCGGCTTCGGGGAATGTGAGGGTATTCTTGGTATCCCTCTATGAGCTGCCAGGTGATTATACTAGGCTCATGAGAGGTTAAGGTCTGCGTTAGAAGAACCAAGAGTATGCCTTGGTTGCTATACGAGCGACCTAAAGACGGGGATGGATAGGGGATAGTCGACGATACACGGTCGTACCCTAGATAGCATTTCGTCAGGCTACCTACCATCTTTGGTCAAGCGTGTACGTACGGAAAGGCAGAGAACACCCAATAGACCATAATTGCTATCTAATTATGGTTGCGGTAAGGCTTGGATGTGGGTTGGCCAGTGTTGTGTTCTCATACAGGGTTTATCCTGTCTTGTCTTTCACTAGTTGAGGGAGTGGTCTCGTGGGACCATAGCCACGTATAGGAAAAAACAGACCTTAGCATCTGCATCGGCAGATAAATTGAAAGCTCCCGACCGAGTCCTGTATTTCCTGGTCTGCCCTGTGACAGGACTCGGATGGCACGATGTGATACATGTGCATACAGTCATGGAAAAACGATTCACGATATATGCGTGGGAAAAAGGGCGCGGTTGGCGGTTAGCGTAATCCCTAGTGGCCCTAGGTGGTTGAACCCAAACCGAGATACGAAAACGTGCAATAGGTAAGCATAATCCCTAGCAGCCCTTGGTAGCATAAGTCCTAGTTGTACAAACAATAATTCATGTTGGAAGACCCTAGCTAGGTTTAGGGTAACAGTCCAAACCGATCTTAAGGATCATGGAACTATGTTAAAGTAATATAGAATCTCATGGGAAAGCCCGTATGGTCTACGGCAAGGGACTGAACATTTACATGGAATAAAACATACTAGTTGAGTAACCTATATATGCGATATATTAGGTTGACATGGACCATTACACGACTTTTGAGTGAGGGTCATTCTTGGTTAACACATGATACGGTGGGGATACTAGTACGGTAGGTGCAGAGCTAAAATACAGGATAGATATCATGGGGCGTTATACGTGATAGATATCTTGGGGATATTATACTTGATAGAAACCTGACGATGTGATACCTTGTTTTATCTTGACATCGTAATTTATCATGACACCTTAGTTTATCTGAGTTCAGTAGTTCATCCTGTTATTTTGATTTAGCTTATCTATCTTGTTATCATGCTTATGTTCATCTCAGTTTCTCATGTCAGTTAACTTTACTAGTTTTTATGCTAATAGTAGATAGGGCTTACTCATCTTTTTGACCGACCCGTTTTGTTTCGCCTCTTTTCTTCCGTTTCCCCCCAGGTTACAGGGTGGAAATACTGTTGTTTAGTTCGGACTTCTTCTGCTTGAAGGTCATCATGGATGGCTTGGACTTTTCTTGGCTAATGGCTACTTTACTGTTTTTACTTAGGGAATAATTTATGAAAATGTCTTTATGCTTCTTTACTATTGCAAGACAGGTTTTGATGTACTCTGATGTAAAAGGCTTTAGACCTTATTTATTCATGTTATGAAAGTTTGATTTTACTTCCGCTATTTTATATGTTCTGTCTTGTGATATTTCTGTGCATGTTTACCAATAATGCCCCTCTAAAGCTAGTGCATTCCTTTGCGAGTGACCCTAGCGGAGGCGGGGTGTTACACGTGGTATCAGAGCAGAAGGTTACCAGACTGGGCAAAAGTTTTTAAAGACCTTCTGAAAACTATTTGAAAACCGTTTACAAAGAAGCATTTTTTAAGAAAATTTGCTTTTAAAAGAAAAAGGCTATTCCCCAAAGGCCATTAGCACTATCCTTGTTTCCTTAATTGAATCTCTTCTCCTTTCTTTCCTCCATCTGTAGTCATAGTGGTTTTAACTGCGACTAGTCTTTTCTATCTACGAAAGTGCTTTCCATGCGATGGAGGTGGTTCTCGAGAGACCAGTGGCCGCGTTATAAGAAAGGATAGTGAGAAAGAGGATAAAGGATACGAGCTTAAGGATGAGCAACTTGTTGGTATGGCTCAACCCATAACGAAAAAGTATCTTTGGTATGGTGAAACGGGACGGATAGTTAAGTATTGTGGGACAAGGACAAGATCATCGTGAAGATAATTGTATACCCTCACTAGAGTACCCGAGTAGGGGGATAACATCCTTGTTGAAGATCTAGTTATTCTTTTCTATCATCCCGCCAAGACTTTGTTTTGATCCCCGCATCATTTAAGTCCGCTTCGGTAGTTGAGTCTCTGCACCTTAAGTACTAGCGTAATAGAGGATCCCATTTTTGTCTCAAAGTCCTATTGGAGAATCAGTCCATTTATACATGACCTGTTTGGATTTGAGAATGTTTATGCCAAGTGTTGAATTTGGAAATAATGCTTATGTTTATAAGCTATGGATGGATTCTAGGGATGAAGTGGTTATCCAGTAGGGGGTGCCACTCTCGGTTTTGATAGGAGGGTAGTTAGACCTTTTGACTAGCCTTGGTAATGCCCTCGAAGTATCGTGTAACCTTTTTGAGGTTCTGTCATGACTAGTTACTTAGAATCCCTTGATGCCTTTATTGGAAATTTGAAGCCCGATCGAGTGGTGTGCGCCGATAAGACGAATGGTTTACTTCATTTATGCATGGGTTATAGAGATCACCCTAGTAAGTGCGCTTGATAACCTGGTTAACATCTGTTTACTTTCAAGAGAAAGTTCTTCTACATGGAATACCTTATAGTATATAAACGAGATCCAAGATTCACTAGTGAATTTTGGAAAGCTTGCATGAGATCATGAGTACGCAGTCATGTTTGCGTCAAGTATGCTAGGAAAAGGATAAGTGCAAGTGGAACGAGAGGCGACGAAGAAATGAGTTCCAGCTCATGTTATGGAAACAGGAAATAAGAAGCTACGAAATCGCGAAGTTAAAAGACGGTCAAGGCACAATGGAATTAAGCTCGAGGAAATACGACTTTGATGGTCAAAGACTAGATACGCGCATGATATCTCTTTTTGGGAGTATATCCTTGATCCCTGTTTTCTGTAAAGCTTACTTGTAGGCTATCTTTTGTGGACATCTTCTTGGTCCTATTTTCTGTTACAAACCCCGTAAGGAGTTTGTCTTGTTTATCTTCTCGACCCTGTTTCAGGGAATCCTAGGTAGAACCCTATGGATGTAAACATGTATTTGAAACATGTTATGATTGATATGGTTGCAAGTGGTTGCAAGTGGTTGCTCGTGGATGCGCGAATACATAGTAGATACTAGCTTGACTCGGTCACATTTCATATTGCATATGCACGAGTATTTATACTTGTTTATGGATGAAATTGAATGTGTTATCATGTGATTGTTGCATATGAATGAATGATTTTGCACGCATATAGTATCTATATGACTAGGACTATTTGCATACATGTTAGATTCATGGCACTATACATATTTTGCATTAGAAAGATTATTCAGGCCTGACCATTAGCATTAGCTAAGGAACATGTACACACACGTTTTGCATATATTCATACAGCATTAGAAATCATCTAAGGACAATGGTTGCTTGTGGATGATGTTTTGAGTAGATGGATGATGGATGGTAGGATATGTTCTTCCTAACTTGGAGATTTCGGGGACGAAATCCTAAAAGGAGGGGAGAATGTAACAACCCGTATTTCGATAACACGTTAAAACAAGAAATCAAGGCAGAATTTAATTATAAAACCTGAATCAGGATAAACGGGTTGCGCCATTGCGTTCGTCTCGGAAAAATACGCGAAATAGAGTCCGAAATTTCGTAAATCGGAGTTCGTATGACTGAGATATGGCCTCGCAAAGTTTCACGAAAATTCAAATCCGAAAACAGATTTGAAATTCAGCCCAATTAAGACACCACTCCATTTTTAGGCCTGGTTAAGACACCACTCCATTTTTTAGACTTGACTTCTTCCCCAAGACATGCTTTGATGGCTTGGATTGAATCTAGGTTTAATCCTATGGCCTAAAACACTTGCCTAATCTATAAATAAGACCCTAACCTATCCTAAATCCTCATTATTCATTCATGCAACTAAACTATGGCAAAATTTTACCTCTCATGGCCTCCACTCTCTTCATAAAATTTCTAAATGGTTTCTGTGAGAGATTTTCCATGCATACAAGTGTTTTCAAGCTTGTATGAGTGTCATTAGCTTGCATTCAAGTCAAGTTTCTATCTTTGCATCATAAAGCAAGGGTTTTGATCATTTTGGCTCAAGGGTTTTTATGTTAGAGCTTGCATTTTGGGTCTATTTGATTGCATAAGGGCTTTGTCATATCTTTTGTGCCTTCATAGCAATGTAAGCCCTTTCCCTACTCTTAGATATTAACTATGAAGTTAAATGTTCATGTTGCAAGTTTGGGTTTGATCATTGAGTATGATACATGCTATCATGTCATGCAAGTTTATGAAGTCATTATCTTGATCTTGTGAGCAAAAAGCTACAACCTTTATGTTGAAATGTTGCATTAGGCAACATGAGAACCCTCATAACCTTTATGTCAACTTGCATATGAAGTCATAACCCTTATATGATGATATATGCGAGTTACTAGTCATCATTGCATATCTTTTGTCACCATGATTCGCTTATGTGCCAAGTTTGGGTTTATGCATGTTTTGAGGCTTAAGAATGCAACATGCAAGTTAATGAACACATTTGTGCCTCATTTGCCACCATGATTAACTTGTGGCTTAATATCCATTTTTGTCATGCCTTTGCCAAGTCTCTTCTTTTAATCCATTACGTTGTCGCGAACGTATATGCGAGTTTAAAAGCGTTGGGTTATGTTATGGGTAATTTCTAATGACATGAAAATACAACTTGAAAACATGACTTGAAATATAACATGGAAGTTGACATGTAAGCATGCATAAAAACATAAGCTTGGGAATTTACCTATTAAGTTAGGTCTACCCTTTGGGAATTTACCTATTAAGTTAGGTCTACCCAAATGCTTGAAAACTTGTAACATGTTTTGGGAAACATGATGGACATGACACTTAGATAATATAAGTGTGGCCAACTCGAGGTTGGGTTGAGTTTGCAACGTAAAACTACCCGGAACCGACCGGCCTAACTAGTAGTTGCAAACAATAGGACCCAATGTGAGAAGTTGGTCATGTTGTGCTTGAACCCGAGGTTAGACCAAGTTGTGGTGTAAAGCTACCCGGAACCGACCGACTTAACTAGTAACCACAACAAAGTCTAATGTGAGAGGTGAAGGTGCATTAAGTAATTAATGCCACATGATAGGGTTAAGTTAATTTGATTAATGACTCTTAACCAAATATGACATGGACAAATGGGTTAAGTAATTTGATTAGGCTAATGATACTTAACAAAACATGACAAGGTTGGGTAGGTTAAGTAACTTGATTTGCCTAATGACACTTAACCATTTTTATATGACTAGTGGATGGGGTTAAGTTAACCAACACTTAATCAATCCAACGCGATAACTTGGTAAGGTTAAGTAAGTTTTCTTAATGACGCTTAACCGAAAAATACGGTTAACGAATGGGGTTAAGATTAGACTCAACTAGTCTAAACATGGAAATCGGATGGGGTTAAGTTAGCCTAGACTTAATTAATCCCACTTGGTAGTTTAATGGGGTTAAGTTAAACACTTAACTAATCTAAACATGATGAATTGATGTGGTTAAGTGACATATACTTATCCAATCTAACTCGTTAATTTATTGTGGTTAAGTTAACCAATACATAACCAATATAACGTGAAAACATGATAAGGCTAAGTCACGAATCGCTTGAATACACTTGACCGATTTGACTAAGTAAATTGATAGGGTCAAGTTAATATATACTTAACCAATCTAGAATGATAATTGGACGAGGTTAAGTCGTGAATTGCTTAATATACTTAACCAACTTGAGCATGGTTTGTAGGGTTAAGCCTTGAACTTGGATACTTAGCCAATTTTGACAGGATTTGTAGACGGGTTAAGTCGTGAACTTAAGTGACACTTAATCCATTATGTAAACCCTAGTTCTGAGGATTAGGTGGATAACCGTAGTTAACAAGGATAACGGGAACAATGCTAAGTGGTAAACCTTAGTTGAAGAATAACTAAGTAATGATTCTTAGTCAAGGAAGTTTAGACCAGTTCATAGATAGATGAGTAACCTAATACGGTAGGTCATCGTTTAAGTATACGAGTAGGAGCAAGTATCTGATTTGGATAAAGGCTCCAGCGAACTGAGTAACGAAGCAGCGGCTTCGGGGAACGTGAGGGTATTCTTGGTATCCCTCTATGAGCTGCCAGGTGATTATACTAGGCTCATGAGAGGTTAAGATCTGCGTTAGAAGAACCAAGAGTATGCCTTGGTTGCTATACGAGCGACCTAAAGACGGGGATGGATAGGGGATAGTCGACGATACACGGTCGTACCCTAGATAGCATTTCGTCAGGCTACCTACCATCTTTGGTCAAGCGTGTACGTACGGAAAGGCAGAGAACACCCAATAGACCATAATTGCTATCTAATTATGGTTGCGGTAAGGCTTGGATGTGGGTTGGCCAGTGTTGTGTTCTCATACAGGATTTATCCTGTCTTGTCTTTCACTAGTTGAGGGAGTGGTCTCGTGGGACCATAGCCACGTATAGGAAAAAACAGACCTTAGCATCTGCATCGGCAGATAAATTGAAAGCTCCCGACCGAGTCCTGTATTTCCTGGTCTGCCCTGTGACAGGACTCGGATGGCACGATGTGATACATGTGCATACAGTCATGGAAAAACGATTCACGATATATGCGTGGGAAAAAGGGCGCGGTTGGCGGTTAGCGTAATCCCTAGTGGCCCTAGGTGGTTGAACCCAAACCGAGATACGAAAACGTGCAATAGGTAAGCATAATCCCTAGCAGCCCTTGGTAGCATAAGTCCTAGTTGTACAAACAATAATTCATGTTGGAAGACCCTAGCTAGGTTTAGGGTAACAGTCCAAACCGATCTTAAGGATCATGGAACTATGTTAAAGTAATATAGAATCTCATGGGAAAGCCCGTATGGTCTACGGCAAGGGACTGAACATTTACATGGAATAAAACATACAAGTTGAGTAACCTATATATGCGATATATTAGGTTGACATGGACCATTACACGACTTTTGAGTGAGGGTCATTCTTGGTTAACACATGATACGGTGGGGATACTAGTACGGTAGGTGCAGAGCTAAAATACAGGATAGATATCACGGGGCGTTATACGTGACAGATATCTTGGGGATATTATACTTGATAGAAACCTGACGATGTGATACCTTGTTTTATCTTGACATCGTAATTTATCATGACACCTTAGTTTATCTGAGTTCAGTAGTTCATCCTGTTATTTTGATTTAGCTTATCTATCTTGTTATCATGCTTATGTTCATCTCAGTTTCTCATGTCAGTTAACTTTACTAGTTTTTATGCTAATAGTAGATAGGGCTTACTCAGTCTTTTTGACTGACCCATTTTGTTTCGCCTCTTTTCTTCCGTTCCCCCCCAGGTTACAGGGAGGAAATACTGTTGTTTAGTTCGGACTTCTTCTGCTTGAAGGTCATCATGGATGGCTTGGACTTTTCTTGGCTAATGGCTACTTTACTGTTTTTACTTGGGGAATAATTTATGAAAATGTCTTTATGCTTCTTTACTATTGCAAGACAGGTTTTGATGTACTCTGATGTAAAAGGCTTTAGACCTTATTTATTCATGTTATGAAAGTTTGATTTTACTTCCGCTATTTTATATGTTCTGTCTTGTGATATTTCTGTGCATGTTTACCAATAATGCCCCTCTAAAGCTAGTGCATTCCTTTGCGAGTGACCCTAGTGGAGGCGGGTTGTTACAATTTCATTGCTTATTACATCAATTCCATCAGAATACAAGAATATACATAGTATAAACAAATATAGTACATCAAAGAAATATCAGAGATTTAAATACATTACTGCAGCAGAAAAATAATACAATACACAATTGAAAAAGATATACGGATACAGAGCTTTCCGGATATCATTCCAGCTGTAACCCAGGTTCCTGTGAATATAAATCTGCAAAACCAAAACTACTAGCTGCCCGTGTCGAAAATAAGGGCACCCAGAGTTTAGGTTAAAACAATAAACTCCAGGTCAGTCATGTGACTGGTGTGAGAACTAAAACAGTTATTAATCTTTATTTTAAAGTTAAGTAAATCAAGGGACCACGCCGTATAACACGGAAAGGGTTTCCTCCCAAGAACACCAGTGCATAAAACAACAGCGCAATGCTAAATAAAGAACGATGAAGCTATTATAAGACCCAGGTCCCATCACACAATGCAATACAAGCCGGAGGATAGGATTTTACCTTATAATAGCCAAAGAATGCTTGATACGCTAAATTTCATCTTTTATTATTACTATAAGTGTATAGTATCAAAACAATTTCAATCATAAGTATCAATCATAGATAGCATAAGTGCCCCATACCACTATGTCGCCACATATAGGTTTACAACTAAAACCGCAAAGTCACGTATTGGAAGTTGGATTACCATCATGAACCAAGGCAATGGATCGTCCTTACCGAATTCGAGATGCCCTAGCCCACCCCTTAGGCAAGCGCGCAGGCAAGCCTTGGATCGTCAGGGCCGGTCCACCGATGTGGATTAAAATGCCTGAACACTGCGTTTCCCCACCTTATGGGGTGTCAACGAGTCCACTGACTCCATCGGCTCCACATAGTCACCGATATATCCGAGGTGCCTCGCAATCCAACAACCATATAAGTCAAACTCGTCAGGGCGTGTAATACCACTGACGCCACTTCTAGCTAGAAAGAAACGCGTGTCCTCCCTGAGGTCCTTCTCCCGTTTCTGGTTCACACCGGGGTGTGAGGCTCGCGAATCCACGCTACACAAAGCTATGCCACACAGGCCGTGCTTTGATCATCAACCACAAGACTCTGCCTTTCAACAGAAGCCTTGATCATTTGCATCTTAGCATGCCACACAGGCAAACCACTTCATGCAACCGATATCCATCAATCGCATAGAATGATGATATCCATCAATCACACAGAATGATATCTAATGTCAGATACACAGTCCATTTACAAGTCCGTTTTGGGTCTGAATGAAACCAGGGCACCTTGTACCTCGCATATCCATCAATCTCTAAGTACGTCTGGATGATCACTAACTGATTCCCTCCTCTTGGGTGTACAACCCAATCAAGATCATTAGTAATTATCCAAACGATGTGAAGACTTCTGGTCTTCGACCACCGTCTTCATCATCGACACATCGTCGAATCAGTTATTCAGAATGGGATAAACTCGGTCTTGGTTTAATATAACCCTTTCATTTCCAATTTCCCTTTCACTTAATTCAAACATTAAGCAAAACATTAATTTATGCTAAATAAATAATAATTTCTTTTTTGAAAAAAAAAACCAAATCATTTTTGTTAACCATCTCACTGATCTTATCCTCAATTTAGTTAAAAAGGCTGGCTTAGTCAAATCAAAACTTGATTACTTCATTAACCAATTCCAAATAGATTCTTTATTTATATTAGTTAATAGTGTAATTAACTTAAATAACTTCTTTTAATTACCTTTCAAAACGATCATTCAAATCTATAACATTAAGTTAATTTCTACTTATTCGCTTATAAATATTAGAAATTTCCTTTATAAAATCAATTATAAGCTCGATTAATAATTAACAAGTATTTTTCCTTGATACAAACTTTAATTCAAAATAATAAATTTAAAAATCTATTTCAAATATAAAATAAACTTTATAACTTTTATCTCATCGATTTACCTGATGGTAGATCGGTATCTATAACCCGGTTAATTCATAGGCCATGTACTGCAAATCCCTCAACCAATAGTACCCATTGGTTTAAACCAAACAAATGGCGAATTTCAGATCAATATTCAATAACCAAATTGACCATTTAATCAAGACAATTCAACTTAAATCAATCATGGTCTTATAACGGTCAATACCGATATTTTAATATCAACCAAATTCGTTTCACATAATCATGACAGTTCAAACAATCCATTTAAATGAATCACATTTATTTTATAAATGTAGCCAGTAAGGTGAATTACCTTGACTGGGACCCGTCGTTAAAAATAACGATTTGGGTTTTCACTGAAATTAAACGACTTTTAATTCCATCAGTTCAAACTATATATGAATATACATCAACAACCACTCAATCATTTGCAACCATAGCATACAGAAATAAAAACCCAATTTATAAAAATAAGTGGGGGAGATCTGAGTGAGTTTAACTCACCTTGATTTTGATTCCGTCATTAAATCGGCTTGGTTTCAGTCAAATTAAACAACATTTAATTTAACTGAAAAATCCAGCTGCTGTCTGCCCTGCTCAGTTCCCTTCCATCACGTAATACTAGTCTTCACGGTTCCGGTATTTTTTATTTCATCGAATTCTGACCACGTACGCACTAGGAATTAATATTTGAAATTTATAAAACATTTAAACTAAACAAACTTTAAATTAAATTTTTTTATTGGGCCTTAATATATTTCAACCCGCCTTCCTTATAAGCAAACCCGCACCCACATTTTTCCCTCAAAACCATCGCAACCCTACCATTTCCTCAAACCGTAGCCGCCACACAATATTCCAGAGAAAAGAAATGGAAACCCTCCTCCGTCGGCCTAAAATCCATCCCCTCTTCTAATCGTTGCTCCGCTAAATTACCAGCATCGAACCCTAGCGCAACCACCTCGTCGCACTGCCCACTCCGATCGTGCTGTCAACCCCCCACAACCCGTCAGAAATCACCACTTCTTCACCAACCCAAACCCTTCCAGAAGTTCAAGAGCTCCAGACCGAGGCCAACCCTAGGTCACGAAGCAGCTAAGTGTTTTACTAATTTTCGAGTACTGTAAATTTTTTTTCTTTGTTCATTTCGAACTGAGTTGATTTGGTTTGTGGTTGAACACACCGTGTGTATTTATACTAGTGAACGATCATTATAAGGTCACTGTAAATCTCGTATTGTGATATCCTAAGTTTAGACTTAGCTGTGTTTAGATCCTAGGTGATTTCCCTATTCATTTCTGCCATGAGTAGTTGAACTGTTTGTGATTGATACTTGGTTTCGGTGTGATATTTTATCAGTGTATTATGGAGATTTGCGGTTGGATTTTCCATGTGCAATCCAGCACAATCCAAACTGTCCCTATAGGATTTGAAGCTATGAGTTGTTGGTTTGAAATGTCTTGTCTGTTCGTTTTATTGCTTGAGTACAGCTATCAATTTGTTTAAATTTGATTTCAGATTTGAACTGATGAATTTTGTCTGAAAAATCTTGGGTTTCCTACTGTTTTGATTTAGAAAAGAACATGGCCTTCTGTACTTCAATAAAAAGAATTTTAATAGATTTGATATGGCAGAATGGTTTTGTACAGCTAAAGATTTTGCTGTTTTTTCGATTCAAAAGATTTGATGGTATATTTTTTTCTTTTTCTATTTCTCTTTAAATATAGTGCAGGATTTCTTGGTTATATAAACACATGTATGAGTCATTTTCTGTCCCATTTCAACTATAGATTTTCTGTCCCATTTCAACTATAGTGCAGGATTTGAAAACACATGTATACAATATATACATATATTTGGTTTCCCTTAGCAGATTTGATGTATAAAAATAACAATAATTTAGTTGAATGGTTTGTGTACTGTTTTTGTTTGATCGAGTTGTGCAATTAATTTTTCCCATGTGGTATTTTATTCTTTGCAAATCTTTCAACCTTTTATATATATCTATATATATTTTCTAGCTATTTATAGCTGTTTTATTTTCCTTCTCAGGTTGATTTTTCTGCTGATGGAAAGTGGTGCTTTGATGGTGATGGCTGCGCTATAGGCAGTGAAGATTGTATGGGATTTAAAGTACCATACGTAGTCTATTCGAAATTTCTTGTTCAAATAGTTGTGTGTATATATATTGTTTTCCTTTAGTTATTCTTTGCCTGTATGAGTTGATGTATAAATATATCAATATATTTTACCTGTTTGATTTTCTTGTAAATTGCCTTCTACTGTTTTGTCCAGTTTGCTACTATTGCTACTGTTCCTACTATTTCCAGAGTAAGGAGCAAGACAGGCTTGCTATACTTGCATGTTACAACTTTTCACTTGAAAAAATATACAAACAAAAAGTGGTATTTATAACATTAAAAGAAAAGGGAAATGAATACATGTTATACTTATTGAACCCGACTATACTTGCAAGCATGTTATACATTGGGTCTAAATCTGATTAATGTCGTTCTCACTTGAATAAATTAAGTATGCTATACTTGTATAACATGTATTGTTTTCTTTTAAATTGTTGATACAATATGAATTAAATCTCAAAACAGTGTAATTGAATAAAAATAACCGATATTACCGAATATACTCAAAACGAAAACTTCGAATAAGACCAAGATGGATTAAAAATTCGACATTCGAAAATCTGGTTAAAGGATATCAAATATATATATATATATATATATCCCTTTTTAATTCATTAAATAACGTTATCGTTTTATAACGATTTTCATAGCGACTATTTTAAAATTTGAATTGGACATAACTAACAAATTATAACACGAAATCTCGATTTTTCTCTTCCATACGAAAAATATAAACAAATCGATTCAAACGTTTCTGGTTTCATAGAATTCCGATTAAAACGGATTCTGTATATTCAGTTGAAGTTCAGAACGAAATTTACGAACTACCTCGCCATTTCTAGTTCGTTTATAATTATATATAAATTATAACGTTCGAGCTTCGTTTTACAAACGAAATATATATTTTAAATCTTATATTGTTTTAAATAGTATTTAATATAATAAAATAAATTAAATATTTGACTATCCAATATACGGGACATTACACATATCTAATCAACTCGGCTTTTATTCAACACATGGATGTTTATTCTGAATATTTATTTTATTCAACACATGAATATTTATTCTATTCAACACATGAATATTTATTCTATTCAACACATGAATATTCTTTTATAATATTCCTTATTTTCCCAATTGGAATGAGGCCCAATCAATTACCATATAATGTTAATTATATGGATTCCCTACAACACATGTATATAATAGCAACGATAAATCATCAACCATCATCCAGAGTGCACCACACAACTGCATAAGCATTAAATATAAATAATTAACGCTTACACAATCTGTCAACCCATCGATTGACATACAACTAAACAATCCGGATTAGTGTACATCAAATATTATCCCAATACCTGTGTGGGGTTTCAAATCAACAAACACAGATTTTTATTTGTGCAGTTGGGCGATGTGTAAAATTTATCGTCCCAATCAATATCAGTTAAATGGGTGTACATAAACAAACCGTCTGATTTGTTTATAATTATTTATTTTACATACATGTTAAAAATTATATTTTTAACTGTAAAATATTTATTTATTCCTCATCACACGATAAAATTTCACAACACATCAATCAAACAAACAAGTCGTCCATGGTCTGTGGACGATGGGTGTCGGGTGCTGCTAAGCACCGTCTGCATCCTAGTATATATTTCAAACTAGAAATTAAAATAAACGTGAGGAGTTCTCACCAAGAGCTAAACCAAACGCCACGACTCTTCATATGTGGTAAATCTTCATCGTGTTTCCAACGAGATCTTTTTCACATGGTATGTTAAAGATCACATTATTATCATTACGCTTTTCATATAAAAATCACATTTTTATTTTGCTTCACATATAAAAATCCTATTTTTATCGAGGTAAAAGTCATATTTTTACTTCTCTAGTACATATATAAAAGATCACATTTTTATTTCGCTTCACATATAAAAATCCTATTTTTATCGAAGTAAAAATCATATTTTTACTTCTCTAGTATATATATAAAAGATCACATTTTTATTTCGCTTCACATATAAAAATCCTATTTTTATCGAAGTAAAAATCATATTTTTACTTCTCTAGTATATATATAAAAGATCACATTTTTATTTTCGATTCATATATATAAAAGATTATATTTTTATATCGATTCATATATATAAAAGTTTCAACTTTCCTTATGTAAAAATCTTGACTTCATGTAATAAAAATCTCAGCTTTATATTGTTAAAAATCTAGTTTTTATATCTTTTAAAAATCTCGTCTTTACATCGTTAAAAATCTAATCTTTCCTCTCATAAAAATCGAATCTTCCCTTGTTTAAAAATCTAAGGTAGTGTTTGGTTTACCATTTTAAGTTTTGGGTTTTCATCCATATAAAAATGTGCACAACGCATGTAAATCATGGAAAACAACAATTTTAGAAAACAAAGTTAACACACAAAATAAAAAACAACTTTTATCCATTTTTCATGTTTTGAGAAATGAGAGAAATATGGTGTAATGACCCGGATTTCGCCCGACCCCAATCGATCACAAGATCGATCAAGACCGTTCAAAACCCGCGTACGTTAACTTTGGGCATACAACACATCAGAACAACAACACGGACTTTTATAACATCAATAATAAATGTTACATCATAGTATAAAATATATCAGAGTACATCAATAAATAATACAGCGGAAGATACATTTACAATAAATTAAATACATTGCAGCGGAACTAATCTCAGCGGAAGGCCATCAATATTCTGGACCCAGCTTCAGACTTCAATCCAGGATCCTGCTTAACTATATCTGCAAAAAGCTACTTGACTGCCCGTGTGGAAAGAGGGCACCCGAGTTTGCAAAGTGAAACAAACTACAGGTCAGTCGTGGGACTGGTGTGAGAATTCTTAACTTAACCTATCTAATAAGTAGGCTAATCACATGACCACGCCGCTAACGCGGAACGGGTTTACTCCATTGGATTGCCAGTGCATAATTAAAGTAAATCGTCAAATAACGTAATGCTTTTTAGAAAAATGAAACCATTATAAGACCCAGGTCCCATCATACAATGCAACGCACACTAGAGGATAGGGTTTTACCTTATAATGGTCAAAAGATGCTTGATACATAAAAACGATATTATTATTAGTGTGTATATATATTTATATATTTAAAACATTTCAATATAAATGTATTAATCTTAGATGGCATAGTACCCCATCCTACTATGTCGCCATATATAAGTTTACAATCAAAATCGTGGTGTCGTATTGGAAATTGGTTTTCTGTCATGAAATCGAGGCTAGGGATCGTCCTCTTCCGATTCGAGACACTATAGCAAATGCCTCAGGATCCCCCGCAGTGAACCCTTGGATCTTCAGGGCTGGTCCCCACCTAAAGGTAGTGGATTGGCAATTCCTGAACACACGTTTCCCGGTTCCTTTGAACCTATAGTATGACCACTTCCGGCCTATAAAAACCCGAGGTACATCAATCCAAAATCCACATAAGTAAAATGCTGGGCCGTGTTAAAACCCAAACACCACTAGCTAGAAAGAAACGTGTGCACTCCCTGCAATCCTAATTCCCTTTTTGACTCATACCGGGTTGTGAGGGTCACGAAGTCTAGTTATACACAAAGCTATGCCTAAACAGGCTATGCTTTGATCATCAGCCACAAGGCCTGCTTTTCAACAAAGGCTTTATCATTGCATCTTAGCATGTCACATTGTCAGACCCTATCATATTATTGATCATCTACCAATATATATATATATATATATATAACCTCTAAGCTCATACGTCTTAGAGAAGGGTGATAAGTAAAAAATAAATTCTTCACCACCAAACAGAAATATATAATCAGTAGCGTTCAACAAATACAGCAGAAATGAATACAATGTCAGACACACAATCCATTTACAAGTCCGCTCTGGGTCTGAGCGAAACAACGTCCCGTCGATCTCCAAATGCGTTTGGACAACCATCACCAAATACCTTGCCTTGGAAGGCCAATCCCAATTCAAGATACTAGTCATCATCATCCCAACGATGTGAAAACCTTCGGTCTTCAATCACCGTCTTCATCTTCGACTCTTGATCGTCGTGATGATTATTCAAAATGGGTTAAACCCGGTCTTTCTGAATAACTCGCGCATTTTGGGATTAAAAAGCAAATATTGGAAAATCACACATTACGCCACATTCCAACTCTGAGTATTCTTTTAATAAGATATTCGTTTTAAAAGATTCTCATTAATTTTATCAAAGATAAAATTCTGAAAATAAAATCTATAAATCCATTTCCGAAATATGGAATTCCACAGAAATCAAATCAATACATAATCGATATAAATTTCTGTATCGGACTAATAATATAAATGGAATAACGACAAAGCCTCTTAAATTCCATATATAATATCGGTCTTCTTTTACAGAAGCCCATTTCGATTATTACCAATCGAATTTCCACTTAATTCCTATTTAATATATTAAATTGGAAAAACTTGATTTTTAGAAAATGCCTTTTTAAATCTATAAAATAGATTTATAAATTCCAAATAATAATTTCAATGCAAATTGGATTAAAGGACAAATGTCGTTTAAAACATCGTCCACGATAAATCCACTTCACATCTCAATTAATTTATATCACAAAATATAATTGCAAATGCTAGTAATCTTTTAAAAACATATTTTAAAATAATCATAAAAATATTCTTTATATAAAGACTCTAAATGAAAGGTATTCTTTATATTACAAATTCTTTCTTTTACAATTATTCTTTGTTTTAACATATACTTAATTAACAATCTATATTTTGAAAATATATATACTTTATATAAAAAGGATTTCTAATGTAAAAATATTCTTATTTAAAAGAACACCTGAATCGAAAAGCGACTCAATCATTTACCATATAATTTGGGTTACATGGATTTCACACACATCATCAAATCATCCATTTACATCCAAAGTGTAAATTCCACTTTGTAAGCGTTAAAATTAAATAATAACGCTCATCACAGCCTATCGATCTAACGATCAACAAACAATTAAATATTGGGATTAGTGTATATAAATTTTCATCTCAACACCCGTGTGGGTTTCAACCAACAAACAAATGAAAAACTAATTTGTGCACTTGGGCGATGTGTGAAAATTATCGTCCCAATCACATACACAAGTCGGGTAACTTGTGAATGGGAGTGTAATACACAATACATATAATGATGACTAGAAAATATCTCTATTGCAATGAATGAATAAGCATAATAACTTTGTCCCTATTGACAATTTCTATTTTGCTAATTTAGACTCTGAACAAAAATGGTTATTTTGTTTTGGCAATTCTAATGAGGGAAAATGATAAATATTTTGATTTAACTAACCTATCTTGTCAAGTATATATCTTGCCTTACATATATATATATATATATATATATATATATATATATATATATATATATATATCTTTATATAAATTGCTTCAACTAATTCATTTCGACAAAAATGAATATTTGTGACAAAATGTAAAATTTGGTTTAACTAGTATAAATTGACTATAATGAATAATTATTTTTAACTAATGTAAATTAACAAAAATGAATGATTGGTTTTAACTAATATAAATTTACAAAAATGAATAATTTGTGTTTCAAATCTAATAAACATGCCAATGCTATATTTTGTTTTATTCTTTTAATTTAGACAAAATGGGTGTTTTTGTCTATTCTACTTTAATGATAAAAATGTGAATGTTTAGTTATTAAAATGTAACTTTTAAATTTTATCCTTTATTTCAAACAATCTTTATTCATATCAAAATTATAAATCAAGAATATAATTTCCAATCTGATGATTTGTTTGCATTAATGAATTGCAAACAAAGATGAACATTATTTTAAGGTTTTATTTGCAACAAGGAATGCAGATAACCAATGTGACTTATATTTTATTTAAAAGTATATTTGTGTGCATGTAAAAAGAACCTCATTTACAAAGTGTATTTACATTATTGAATGTAAATAAAAGAAACAAATTTTTATTTAAATGAGCATTTACATTTGTGAAAGCAAACAAAGAATAGTTTCGTTTATAAATTTTATTTACATTAGTGAATGTAAATAAGAGAACAAGATTTATTTTAAGAGTATAATTTAAACAAATTCTGTTAAATATATAAAAGTGTGTACATTGGGGTTGGAAAATGTAGATAAAGAAAATAGACTATAGTTTCATTGAATATTTACATTGATAAATGCAAATAAAAGAATAAACCTTAATTTTCAATGCATATATATTGATAAATGCAAACAAAGAAATAAACTTTATTTTCAATATATGTTTGTATTTGCATTGGTGAATGCAAATGAATAATTTGTTTTCAATATACATTTTGCATTGGTAAATGCAAAAAAAAGAACAATTTCTATTTTCTATATATATATACATGGCTGAATGTAAATAGAAGAACAAACTTTATTTTCAAAACATGTTTACATTTGCGAATGCAAATAAAAGAACAAAACTTGATTTCCAATATATGTTTGCATTTGTGAATGCAAATAAAAGAATAAAATTTATTTTTAATGTTTATTTACATTAGTAAATGCAAATAAAAGAATAAACTTGAATTTCAATGTATATTTACATTTGAAAATGCAAATAAAAAGGACAGTTTTTATTTCAAAGTATATTTGCATTTGAAAATGCAAATAAAAGAACAATTTCTATTTTCAAAGAATCTTTGCATTGTGAGATGCAAATGAAAAGTGAACTTTTAATCTCTATATTTATTTGTATTGTAGAATGCAAAAGAAAAAAAAAGTGTACTTTCATTTCCAACATTTTATTTACATGGTGGAATGCAAATAAAAAGTAAAACTTATATCTCTATGTAATATTTGCATTGTAAATGCAAATAAAAAGAATGATTTTATTTCTAAGTATATATTTGTGTTGAAACACAAATAAAAAGAATAACTTTATTTCAATGTTCATATTTGTGATGAAGACACAAATAAAGGTGACTCCAATTCTATGATATAATTGTGTTGAATACACAAATGAAAAGAAGCAATTTAATTTCAATGTTAATATTTGTGTCGAGGGACAAATAAAAGAATGGTTCAATTTCTATGTTATTATTTGTGTTGAAAAACACAAATAAAAGAATGGTTCTTTTATTCAAAAGTAAAATGTACAAATAAAATGTATTGTTTGATCTTGTTCTTTCATTTAACAAAAACAATGTTAAACAAAAATGCCTTTCCCAAATTCAGGTTTTTATTTACATATATAAAATGTAAATAAAAATATCATTTTAAATTTTACAATTTACCAAAAATGTAAATAAAATAATCTCTTTTCAATCCTATGTTAAATCCTTTCTAACATTTTATTTTAACATAAAGAATATTTATGTTTAGCCACTTTTCTAACTTTTTATTTTAACATAAAAAAATATATTAAATGCTTTCCATATTTTTCTATTAACAAAATGAATATTTTATTTTCATACTTTTCTATTTACCAAAATGAAGATTTTGTTGTCGTCGCTTCTAACACAACAAATCATATATGTAATATATTTGTTTGCTGTCAATTCTAACACAACAAATCATATATGTAGTATATTTGTTCGCTGTCAATTCTAACACAACAAATCATATATGTAGTATATTTGTTGATTTAATACAGATCTATTCATACAATAATAGTTCCAAGCAATACAGTACAAAACAATTCATCAAATCACAGACAAAAATTCACTACATCACAGTTCTGCATATATAACACACAAACAGACATTTAACAACAATAAAACAATTTAATTAATTAGTTAAATGTTAAAATCAGAAATTCTCACATTGATTTTTGCTGAAAATTTGACTGTCTCGGAATCAGCTCTGGTCTGCGCCATCGCGAAGATCTCGGGAATACGAATTCAACGCTTTTCGTTTCGTCAATTTCTGATTAGATTTGCAAAAGTTATCGTCGTTTAAACAGTATAAAAATTAAATAATTAAATAATTAAAAATTTATACACTAATTACTTCCTCTGTTAATCGGCCGCCTTCTCTTCCTTCTTCTTCCCCTTCACGTGAAACCTAACCCATACGCTCAATCCTTCTTCCTTGAATCGCCCCCAATCGCCACCACCTGAACCCAATCAGAACACGCCGCACCAAAGGGCTTCGAGCCCTCTACCCATGCCAGGCAGCCCCCCCTGCGATGGCCTCCTCTTCCTCGAAGCCCGCGCCGAACGCGCCGCCTTCTAGCTCGAAATCCAACCAATCCGTGAACTGAAACTCGATCATCACCGTAGGGATTCGAAGCTCTCGATCTCCTCTTCGTTTTGGTATAAAATATGTCGATTTTTGTTGAGCGGATTGGAAGTAATTAACAATCGAAAATCGAACGTTTTCAGCCCTTCACAGAAAAGGACGGCGGCCGCTCATGGATATTAGGGTTTAACTTCGGATTTTTTTATTAAATCTCGTAAAACGTGTTATAAAGGTGAATTTCTGAACTGCCTCAGAATTGGGCCTGCTTACTGTCGATCTTAAGGTTTTGAGGCCTTCTGAACGCAATGGGACAGGTCTCGGGGTCCAATTCCGAAATCCGTAGAATGTTTATTTAAAATTCCATTAAACATTAATTAATTAAATACTGACCATACATTTAAATATGCCGGGGCCACATACGACCTCAGAAAATTCTAAAAAAAATATTTTTAGCTTTCTTATGACGATACGAATCCAACAAAATTATTTTCGTCGAATTCTGAGACTGTTTGAAAAATGGCTATTTTTAAGGCGTTTAAATTTAACTGAAATAGTCAAAACACATTTTCTCTTGCCACGCTCACATATTTATTCGAAAAATTCTGAGAATTGAAACCTAGCAATAATTTGACATTCCGGTTCCAACAAAAGTGGTTTCGTCGAAAACAGTGGTCATTTGAAAAATGACTATTTTCAAGGCCCATATATTTAATATTAAAAATACATTTTTAAACAAATAATTTTTGAAACTCAAAATATATAAGTGTTTACAGTTTTTCAATGCAGAAACATCATTCCGAACTCAATGGAAGTGGTTTCGAATCGAAATTCCTTCATATGTGAAAAGTAGCCTTTTGGGCCATATATATAATATATATAAATTCTACAACGACCTTTCTAAAAATTGAATTGGCCATAACTTTTGATTTCCACTATGAAATTTCAATTTTTCAGATTCGTTAGAAAGATATGATTAAACAGATTTAAATATTTTTGGTTTCACTCAATTTTGATTTATTTTGAATCCTGTACATCCCATTAAAGTTTAAAATCAAATTTTAAAACTACCGCGCCATTTCTAACTCCTTTTATATATAAATTAAATTTATTCATTCTAACTTCGATTAAAATGAATTCTAGCCATTATTATTAATAATAAATTATATTATATCCTCAAAATTCATTAAAATTTTCTAAAATAATTTTTTTAAATTGGTTCAGAATTTGTGGGTTGTTACATATGGAGACAAAATCCTCATTTCATGATTGCTACATCCCCTCCGCGGTCCCCTCCATCTTGCTTTCATTCTACCATTCCTCCTTCTGCACCTTTAAAGTTTTGTAATTAATTTTGAAAACTAAAAACCCAAAACTTATTTTTAACCAAACACACCCTAAACTTTTCTCGTTTAAAAATCTAAACTTTATACAAACGAAGATCATATTTTTAAACAAACAAAGATCGTACAAAATCAGTTTTTCTATGATAAACAAAAAACAGTTTTTCTATGATGAACCAAATCAGTTTTTCTATGATGAACAAAATCAGTTTTTCTATGATGTAAAATTGAAAACTCACTACTTCTTGAGGGAGGAGGCTGAGGGAGTCACGGTCAGAGGAGGACCGAGGGTCGTTGGTGGTGCGGAGGCGTAACGGGGAGGCGCTGGTAAGGGATCAGTGGCGACAACATTTCTTGATGGGGAGCGAAGTCGATTTGGGGTGAAGGGGAAACTTGCGTCGGCTTCAAGAAGGAGGGGGGGGGGGAGGAGATGGCGGAGGAGGAACTGGAGGTGCGGCGGGGGAGATGAACGGCGATGCGGCGAGATCGAACGGCTAGGGATTTTTTATTTCATCTATTGGGTTGACTAGGAAGGAAAGGGGAGGGAGAGAGGGTAAGGGATTTATATATATATATATTAAATTAATTTTTCTCCTCCAAAAGGTGACTTTTAATCCGAACACCGAACGAGACCCAACGACTGTCGTCCCTAGCTAATTACCCCCATTCCGAACACAATGGGATATGTTTCGTAACCCCATTTGACCTTTTCGATCAGTTTTCCATCAAAATCAAAATATAAATCTATATATTAAATTTGAACGCACATTTCAATTTTGTCGGGGCAACATACGGACTTTAAAAATTCTCGAAAAATATTTTATAGTAAGTATTGACGATACGGTCCTAATAAAACTAACTTCGTCAAATTCTGAGATCGCTTGAAAAATGTTCATTTTCTGTTCGATCGAAATTGACAGAAATGGTCAAATACATTTTCCTTTGCCACGCTCACATATTGATTCAAAAAATTATGAATTTTGAAACCTAGCAATAATTTGACATCCTGGATCCAACAAAAGTGGTTTCATCGAAAACAGAGGTCATTTGTAAAATTTCCAACTGGACGTATTTTTCGATTCCCGCTATGAAATTTCATAGCGACTATTCTGAATTTTCAACTGGACGGATTTTTGATTCCCGCTATGAAATTTCAATTTTTCGGATTCATTGGAAAGATATTCTCAAATAGATTCTAATATTTTTGGTTTCGCTAAAATCCGGTTTACTTTGAATCTTGTACATTCATTTGAAATTTGAAATCGAATTTTCAAACTACCGCGCCATTTTCAATTCCTTTTATAATTAAAATAAAATATTTATATTCTAACGACGATCTGTATAAATATATACATTCTAATTCTATTCAAAATAAATTTCTCGTCGTTGTTATTTAAAATAAATCATTTTAAATATTCAAAATTCACTAAAATTGCCATTTTTTTTAAATTGGCTTGGATTTCCGAGTTATTACACCGTCATTCTACGGATGATAGGTTGTGCTTAAGTTGAGCGTCGTTCCCAATGCATCTTGTAGGCTTCTCCCAAATTCTCTTGTGAACATGGGGTCTCTATCACTAACTATACTAGATGGGATACCATGTAATCTGACTATTTCTTCGAAATATAATTGGGCTAATGAGGCTACATTCCTTGTCTTCTTGATTGGTATAAAATGTGAACTTTTGGTCAAAAGACCTATCACAACCCTAATGGCCTCATTTCCCTTTTTGCTTCTAGGAAGTCCATCTACAAAATCCATGGAAATATGTTCTAACTTCCACATGGGAATCTCTAAAGGTAGTAATAATCATCCGAGCTTTCCTTGCTATGCTTTTACTTTCTGGCTTGTCAAACATTTAGCTACAAACTCGCCTACATATCTCTTCATTCCTTCCCAATGGAGATTCCTTTTCATATTTTTATACATTTTACCACCACCGGGGTGTATGGTCATCTTTGACAGCATTGAAAAAACGATGTTATAGCCTTTAACAGTGTTTTGATGACTACTGTCTACCAACAAGTTGTTATAGGTCATGGATATATCACAATACATTCAAAAACAATGTAAAAAATTGACATACTACAACGTTTCAAATGGTGTTTTTCTTATGTTTATAAAGCATTTTATTTTGTTTCAGAAATCTTGTCATCTTCCGTTTTCTACAGCGTTTTGCCACATATCACAACATATCTGGAAGTTTACATGTTCTTTACTATCATAGCCTTTTGCCACATATCACATCATTTTTTTACATCTATCACATCATTTACATATTGTAGTATCAAAATATTCATGTAGATACATATCAGTAGCATGTAAATATATATCAACCAACTGATCGTATAACACAATATTCATACACAAAGATCACATCATCAATAGACCAAGTTTACATAATTTTCATAAACAAAAAATAACACCATAAACTAAATTTATACAATATCTGTCAAACAAAGTCACAATATCTATAAATAAAAATATCCATAAAACAAGTTTGCGCCGAATATCAACAAAATGAACAACTAAAAGCTACCGCTTCATCCATAATCAGCTGCCACAAGCAATCCTATTGTTGAGGGATATTCAGAAGCGCCTAACGATATTCCGATTTTAGCCGAATGCACAACGATGTCCATATCAAATACCTATACACATGTGTTCATGTTAGCATTTGGTCATGCTTACACATTAACAAGAAAATAATGCTCAACAACAAGAAAATTGAATACAAGAAGGAGCAATTTTCGGATGTTTAAACAAATTTTCAGGCCTCTCATGTTGATCTTTATTAACTTAATTACTTTTAATAAAATTATTTAATATTTATAAATCTTAGTTAACTTATTATAACTATAAATCTTAGTTAATAATTATTATTGCTATTATTATTACAGAATGCTTGGTTATATTTTTATATACTTATTTAACTATTATACGCTAAACTTGTTAATTTTTATGAAATTAGTAAACTCAGTTAATTTTTTATAATAGTCAACTAATTTTTATAATACTTAGTTAATTTTTAATTATTGCTATTATTATTATGGAATACTTGGTAATATTTTATATTTTTATATACTTAAACTAAACTTCTTAATTTTTTATAAAATTAGTAAACTTATTTAATTTTTTGATAAAAGTTAATTAATTTTTATAATACTTAGTAAATTTTAATTATTCTATTATTATTATAGAATATTTGGTAATATTTTATATTTTTATATACTTATTTAATTTTATAAACTAAATCTCTTAGTTTTTATAAAATTAGTAAACTTAGTTAATTTTTTATAACAGTTAGTTAATTTTTGTAATACTCAGTTAATTTTTAATTATTTCCATTATTATTATAGAATACTTGGTAATAATTTATATTTTTATATACTTAGTTAACTTTTATAAACTAAACTTTTTAATTTTTATAAAATTAGTAAAGTTGGTTAAATTTTTATAATGGTTAGTTAATTTCATAATACTCAGTTAATTTTTAGTGAATATTAGGCTCATGTCCCTATTAAGTTTCAAAATTAGGCTCACATCTGGTCCAAAAATTATTATAAATTAAATAATAGTTAGTTAATTTTATAATCCTATGTACGACCCTTCTTTATCTTGATGCTTTTCTAGTTGATTTTGGTGAATATGGAATTTTCTTTGGGTCCTTGGTATTAGCTAGCTAAGATGTGGTGCATGAATATGTTTGCTTGACTCTTTTTAGAGTGATTTTCTGATGATATACAGTTGTCAGTTGTGGATTATTAGTCTTCTATGGATATTTTCTCTGTAGAGTGCAATCATGACTGCAATAATGGGGGAATTCAGCTGAAGACATTCAGTAGTATCATTTTCTTATCAGGGAGCTTATTAGGTTAATTAGTTTTGTTTCCTTTTGATGTATAGTTTATGTGATTTTCATATGGTTATTCTTGTATTTTTGTTTATAGAGTAGTCCTCATTGTAACATTTTATATAGTGATATAAATTTTTTGCGCTTACCTTTCAAAACTTATTATAAATTACATCCTTATTTTTCGAAAATAGGACAATTTTTTTACATAAATTCGTATTTAATTAAAACACGTTAATGTTAATAAATTCAGCCTAAAAAACAACCGAAAAAAGCATCAAAAACAAAAAAGAATGAAATTCCAGTTAATTACATCAAAGGATGCATATATTTGAAATTCTTGCATTCATCTGTGCAACTATTTCAGTCATGCATCTACGTTGGTTTTTTTGCATACACGCATGCAAGTAATACAAAATTCCTGCATTCAAGTATGCTATAATTCGTAGGCATGCAAATCAGTTTAGATTTACTTGCAAACATGCGTTCAAGTATTCAGAATAAATGCACACATGTATGCAACAATCCGTACACATGAATATTAGTTCATTTTTATTTGCATACATGTATGCAAGAAAACAGAATACTTGCATACATGAATGCAAGTATTCATGCATATTTACCAACATGAAACCTTCATGAATTATTTGCATACATGTATGCACGTATTTAGAATACTTGCATACATGTATGCAGGAATTCACGTAGATTTTCAGTATAAACTTCTTCAGGAATACTTGCATACATGTGTGCAACTATTGTGTATACTTGCATACATGTATGCAAGTTTTTTTTGTGGTCTTCTGGGAACATTTGCAAATTTTTGTTTTTTTTATACATCAGCACGTTTATTTTTTTGGAAAAACACGTAAGTCAAATTCTAGGGACCCGCTTTGAATTGGAAACATAGGAGGGATGTCGTTCCTATTTTCAAAGTTTCCAGGGATGTAATGCAAACAGATTATTGTTATTATTATTATTATGGAATACTTGGTAATATTTTATATTTTTATATACTTAGTTAACTTTTATAAACTAAACTTCTTAGTTTTTATAAAATTAGTAAACTTAGTTAATTTTTAATAATAGTTAGTTAATTTTTATAATGTAGTTAATTTATAATTATTGCTATTATTATTATAGAATACTTGGTAATATTTTATATTGGGAACGTTTAAATAGACACAAAATGTTGACCAAAATTAAACACATAAAATCTGAACCATTAGATCTCCCCCTGAATTCCACCTCACACATAAAGATAAACAAATCTTGTGGTCCAGATTTTACGTACATAATTTTATGTTTAATTTTGTGTCCTTATGGCCGCTCCCATTTATATTTTTTGTATACTTAGTAAACTTTTATAAACTAAACTTCTTAATTTTTATAAAATTAGTAAATTTAATTAATTTTTTATAATAGTTAGTTAATTTTTATAATACTTGGTTAATTTTTATTTATTGTTATTATTATTATAAAATACTAGGTAATATTTTATATTTTTATATACTTAGATAACTTTTATAAACTAAACTTCTTAGTTTTTATAAAATTAGTAAACTTAGTTAATTTTTTATAGTAGTTAGTTAATTTTTATAATACTTAAAGCACAAATTTCTCACCAGTTTCTAACCAACATGATGGTGAGTTGCACAATCTTCCGTACAAAGCTTCAAATGGAGCCATACCAATATTGGACTGATAACTGTTATTATATGCCAACTCAACTAGATGAAAATGGTCATCCCATGACCCTCCCCCCAAATCCAATATACAAGCTCTCAAGAGATCCTCTAATACACGATTCACCCTCTTTGTTTGATCGACGGTTTGAGGATGGTATGCGATACTGTGATATAATTTTGACCCTAAGGCCTCTTGTAAGTTCTTCCAGAACCCACTAGTAAATAGTGGATCTTGGTCACTCACAATACCTTTAGGTACTCCATGAAATCTCACTACCCACTTCATATACAGTTCCACTAACTTAGCTGCCGTTCTATTCGACCTGACCAGTATAAACCTTGCAGTTTTGGTCAATCGATCCACAATCACCCAAATACCATCATGACCCGACCTAGTCCTTAGTAAACCATCAATGAAATCCATTGAGACTTGTTCCCATTTCCATTCAGGAATTTCCAACGGTTGTAACAAACCACTAGGCTTCTTTTGCTCGCTTTAACTAACTGGCAGTTCATGCACTTGGATATTAACTTCCCAACGTCTCTCTTCATCCCTTCCCAATAGTAGGTCTGCTTCATGTCTCGATACATTTTGTTACCACCGGGGTGTATAGTTAGTTTCGAGTGATGACACTCTCAAAGCAGTTCATATCTCAATCCATTAACATTGGGTACAACCATTCTCTCATTCTTTCGAAGCCATCCTTCTCGATCAAGTCCATACTTGTTCGTTTACTCACCGTCGATACCCATCTCTACCTTGGAGACGATTTCCAATAGGTTAGGATTGTCCATCTAACTGGAATCGATCCATTTAATTAAAGTCGGTCTGATCGTCAAACTTGCTAACATCACAGGATCCATTTCGCACTTAGGTCTGAAAGCATATCCCGCGATATACTCCAGTTGCTTCCATTCAAAAAACATAACCCCCAAACTAGCATGTCTCCTACTCAGTGCATCAGCTACCGCATTGCCCTTCCCGGGTGTGTATGCAATATTGAAATCATATGAAGCCAAGAACTCTAACCATCTCTACTGACAAAGATTTGAATCCTTTTGAGAGAAAAGGTACTATAATGACTTATGATTGGTAAACAACTCGAATCTTTCTCCCAGGAGATAGTGACTCCACATCTTTAACGCGAACATGATCGCTGCCAATTCCAAATCATGGGTAGGATATCTCTTCACTTGTTGTTTTAGTTGCCGACTAGCATAAGCCACAACCCTACCTCCTTGCATTAGTACAACACCTAGTCCGATACCATAGGCATCTGTGTATACCTTCATCTTTTTGTTCCCCTTAGGAATAAATAATAGTGTTGCACATGTTAACTTCTCCTTTAGACTCTTAAATGCATTCTCACACCTTTCATCCTAAACAAAAGCTTGATTCTTCTTGGTCAACTGAGTTAACGGTGCCGCTATCTTGGAGAATTCTTGAATAAACTTACGATAATATCCAGCTAATCCCAAGAAACTTCTCACGTCCATTGCATTCTTCGGCGTAGACCAATCTTGCATCGTAGCCACCTTCGTAGGGTCCGCAGTAATACGATTCTCTAAAACAACATGACCCAAGAATCTCACTTCCCTCCTCCAGAAGTGACACTTCGAAAATTTTGCTTTCAATTGGTGTTTCCTCAACACCTCCATCACTATCCTCAAATGTTCCTTGTACTCTTCCTCTATCCTCTAGTAAATCAACACAAGAACAAACTAATTTAATTGATCCCTGAAAACCTTATTCGTAAGATCCACAAAATATGCGGGTGCATTAGTCAACCCGAATGGCATGACCAACCACTCGTAGAATTCAGACAGCGTCCGAAATACTATTTTAGGTATACTCTCAACCGCTACTCAGAGTTGGTGAAATCCTATCGCGAGATCCAACTGGGAGAACACTCTTGCTCCATTTAGTTGATCAAACAAATCATTTATCCGTGGAAGAGGATAATTATTCTTCCTAGTCACCTTGTTCAACTCGCGATAGTCCACACATAAACGAAGGGAACCATCAGCCTTGGTAGCAAATACAACTTGTGCTACCCACTCGGAAACACTCCTTCGGATAAATCCCTTCTTTAAAAGATCTCCTACTTGCACTTCAAGCTCTTGCTGCTCCCTTGGCGCCATACGATGAAGAGGCATCACCTTTCACTAAATCAATCTGAAACTCAATCTCTCGGTGTGGTGGAAGTCCGGTCACTTCCTCAAAGATGTCCGGATACTTGCCAGCAATAGGTATATCTGATGACTCATCATGTGGGATGTCGAGGGAATTTAGAAAACTAGCCATCACCCCATCACTAGGTAGGAAATCCAGTACCACGCTCCTCCCATCATCCACTCTAATGGTTACCGAAGGCCCCTCACAGTCTACCACCACCCCATACCTTTGGAGCCAATCGACCCCAAAGATAATGACATACCCAGTAAAGCCCAAAACAAAGAAATCGCAAGGAAACAAACATCCATGACTCGATAAGACTAAATTATGACAAATCATACAAAGGCTAGTCGAACCACCGATTGGATTCGTCACAACTAAAGGTTTATCGACTATCTCGGGTTCCAATCCCAACCTTTCAACCAGGTCACTAAATACGAAGGAATGAGAAGCCTCGGTATCAAACAATACTCGAATAGGAACATCATAAATAGAAAGAATAATTTGAATAACGACACCCTTTTCCTTCTCTGCCGCAGTTGGGAATTCGACGAAGAAGGAACATCGTTGATAGCATTTGCTTTCATGATCTGCTTCTCCTTAAGGGGTTGTGGACATTTATTTTTGAAATGTCCCACTTGGTCATAGTTGAAGCACTACTTCTTTCCTGGTTTCACATGACAATCTTTGATATAGTGGCCCTTCTTGTTGTAGCCAAAGCACTCGATATCTTTCTTATTCTTTTTTTCTGACCATCCTTGGTTTGGTTTTGTTTTCTCTTATTCAGGGAATTCTTCTTGCCTTCACTGCTTGCCTGCGGTTTTGGCTCCTCTGCAAATGCAATAGCAACCTCGGTCACCGACTTAGGTTAAAGTCTCTCTGATCGCAATGCCTTTCCCACAATTGATTTGAAGGTCTCATCGATATGGTTTAAAAGTCTTTCCCCCAAGTACTCATCTAGGCCAGTTATGAACTTCTCGCTCTTCTTCTTGGCAATATCGATAAGAGATAATCCATATTTCGATAAGGTATCGAATTCAACAATATATTCCGAGTCTGCCTTACCATTCTACTTAAGCTCCAAAAACTTCCTGAATAATTCTAATTTCTGTGCTGCTGTAATAAACTTGTCATTGAGGCAAGTCTTGAACTAATTCCAATTAATTTGATCCTCGGGAATAGCCGCTTTAATAGCATTCCACTAATTCATTGCATGTCCTTGAAGTTGACGTGATGCTAGCTTTCTCTTCATTGCATCATCGATCCCCAAATCCTCGAAGATGCACTCACAACTATCAAACCAATCCTGAACCTCCGTAGCTGATTCCGTTCCGTGGAACGACTTCCCACCAAGACTAGTATAATCCTTGCTAAGCTTGGTGGAATCGGCTCTAGGCGCCTGCACTACTGCACCACCACCGTTAGCAGCATTAGGAACTTCTCCTTGAGAATCCCTAAGCATCTCTCACATGAAGGCAGTAAACATCGTCCTTATATCAAGGACATTACCATTGTTGGATCCTGAACCAGCTCCCTCTTCAACTCCCGATGTGGGGTTCCTCACCGTGCTCCTTGTATTTTGGCTCATCGTTCAATTTGTAAAGAGAAAACGATTAACCATCTCCTTAATGGTGCCACTGCTGTATGACTTCATCCATAGATATACTAATAGTATATAGATAGTTTTGAAAACCAAAGTATCACAAGTACGCGCTCTCACATACGTATACTATCTCTCCCGGACAAACTATGCAACCTGGCTCTGAGACCAAGTGTGACAGCCGCACCGTACTATCAGATTTCCCCGAAATGCGTTGTGCCAATGCCCGACTAACACGGACAATGTCAAAAGGGTTGAAATGATGAATTACCAAAGAACCTGTAGTATATCTCATAGCGCATGGAATAAAATATAATAATAACATAATTTGATATAAAACAGGCGAGACACTACATAAGCTGGAAACTAAACCATATCCATTAGAGTAGCGGAATCCAAAATACAGCTTCATATCAAATTATGACAACTTTAAAATACTGTATCTAAAGGAAATAAAGGAGGTACACTACTAATGCCCAAAGCAATGACCAACAACACAGGGAATATATATATATATATATATATATATATATATATATAAAGTATGTGGAAGCCTCGTGCTCATCTCCGGAAAGCTACTCGTGCATAACCACCCAACCTGCCTCTAATCTGCTCATTTAGGAGCACCCAGAGTAATAAGAAGAGACATAAAACTCTGGGTCAGACGAAAGTCTGGTGTGAGCGATAGCAAATTTATGTAACTGAATAAAGCAATAACAAGTATAAATAATCATACCTGACCTGGACCTGCAACTAAAGAGTTAGTACATGTAATGACCCGAAAATCTGGCCCAATTTGAGCTGACCCAATAACACAAGTCCAACCCCAAATTGCACTGGAAATTCAAGAAATTAATAGAAAGAAGACAGAGGATGAGGATAGATAAGATAGAAACTTATAGAATAGAAGAAGAAGAAGGACATCATCATCAGAGTAAACACGAAACTCACAGCGGAACGAATAAAATATAACATAATTTTTGAAATAAAACATTTATGTATACAATAGCACTTATCAGAGTACAACACCTACAACAACAGCGGAAATAATAATAGCTATAGAATCTTGAAGCCTCCTGCTCCAAGCTCCCCAAGTGTATCTGTAAATCCCGACTACTTGACTGCCCATACAAATTTAGGCACCCAAAAGTTTAGGGAAACAAAACAAAATAAACTCTGGGTCAGTCATGGGACTGGTATGAGTAAAACAGTTTAAAACAGTTTAAGCAGGTAATTGATATCTCATAAGACCACGCCGTATAACGAAACGGGTTTTTCCCTTATGAGAATCCAAATTATCTTTATATCAAAAATCCTTTTTATATTATAATAATGTCCATCAACCACAATATAATAATAATCTAGCAGAAACGCTTTCATCTCACGTTCTACATATATAGCATACAATCAAAACCGCAAGCGCGTATTGGGTAATGGATTTCCAACTATGACAAGGTATGGAACCACCTTCCGATCAGTGTACTCTAGGAATGATACACTGGAGTTCAACAAGAACATCTTGCAACTCAGCGACACATGACCGACCACTCATTTTGCTTGAGTGTATTGAATGTATATCACTAACGGTTGGGATCAGCAACCGTTTCCCGTATATATATGGGACAACATTGATAGATTAAGGAAGCAAATGAATATTCTCTAGATAGGTGATTATACACCCTACTTCGGAGCGACCGACTTAGCCATGCTGCCTGCCTGACTTCTGTCATTTACTGGATGTGAGGATAGAAGCTATGCTTATCTTTTATATGTCACATCTTCATTCACTTTGAATGTCACATCGTCATACCCGCCAAATCACAAATAGATTTTCCCAAAAATACCACGGGTATAAGCTAAGAGAAACGAATTCCTCTGCCACCAACGTGAATACTTTTGAAGAGATCAACTTACGCGATCTATTAGATATACTCTGTCAGACATTCTTCCATACAGGTCGTCCTGGGACTGGACAAACCGAAGGCACTATTCTGAAAACAGGATAGCCCTTGCATAACTCCGTCTTCAATTATCTTTGGCATATATGATTCGCAACGCTTATGCCAATACAGAGTGGTTCTTCGGATAATATTCCAACTGGTCTCTCGATATTAACAACGTTAAAATGGTCGAAAACTTCGATAGTCGATGAGTTAACTATCAAAGAAAAACACGTGTGCAAACAACGATATTATTTCCAATTGGAAAATATATCGATCAATCATCAACCATATATATATATCCTCATTTCTATGTTTAGAAAATATACGTTAATAACACTGGAAAACATTTCCATTGTTTATTCACGTATCACTACCATTCCACAACTATTAGTCCCTAATCGTAAACTAGTAGGAGAACAATTTCCTAAGTATAAATCCCGAAGGCCGAAACCAACATCAGATCGATACTCAGAAAACTATTCAACTTAACTAATCTCTAGTCAGTTTCTAATCTTGTTTAACTCTATTTCTATTAACTCTAATTGAATAACTCTATTTGTTTAACTCTTAGTCGAATAACTAATATTCGATTTAACTCCATTCGCTTAACCCTAGATCGCAGCGATCACAAATGGTTACACCTGATTCCCTCAGGAAACATCTGACCGCCGTAGGCTATCTGCAGCCCTGCGAATTACGCTAGCAGTCGTGCTAAATGGTAACTTATCCTGAATAACTATGTTTGACTAACTCTATTCGACTAACCATATTCGATTAACTCGACTTCGAATAACTAAATTCGATTAACTCTTTTCAATCTCGTTAATTTCCCTTTTTATAAATCCTATTTATTTTCCCAAATAAATATTCCTTTATTCTATTTGTTTTCTAAATAAATGTTTCCTTTATACTTCTATTTATTTCCTAAATAAATGTTCTCCTTTATAAAATCCTATGATTTTATAAATACTTTATTTTCAAAATATTTCCTTTTATAAAATCGGTTGATTTTATAAAAATTCCTTTATTCTATTTACATCCCAGGGTCTCTTATGATATTTAAAATAGCAAACCACAATGATCGATATCATTTAAACACACATAATCATACAGATTATATATCACATCATATATTACAATATATGAGCAGAACAGTATCATAAATATTGAGGAGTCCAGTTGGACCCCTCCAACCTGTTCCCCTGCATCACAGATGTTAAACAACACATATATAAAATATTCTGATAAACAGAATCAATATTCGATTAACGATTTATATATATATATCGTTATCTATGATTTCAATCAATACACAAACAATTCAACCAAATAGTTAACACACAGCAATCAACAGATACTTATCAGTTCTAAGAATACACTGTAAAAATAGAACTGCTCAGAGTTGGTGAGTTTTACTCACATTGGACGATCATCGTTGATAACGATAACCATCGCTCGATTTGATTCAGATGGACAATTTATTTTGTAATAAATTGTGATGGCTCCTATTTGACTCGCGGTCAGTCTCATTGTGTTGCTCCCATCCATACGATCCCAACGCAACTGACGGTTCTCGATTTCGGCTCCGTATGAGCTAGATATCGTGTAAACAAGTTAATACATTTTTAATTTAAAATAAAACTTGAAATTCTATTTTCTTATTTGGGCTTTACCCTCTAAACAGGCCCATCCTCCTTTAACAAACCCATACCCACTCCTCTATTCCTTCTTCCCCAACCAGAGAACCCACGTTTCCAGTAAACTCCTTCCATCGCCGATTCTTCCTCCTAACCTTCCTCCTTCTCTACTACTTTTAAAATCCAACTAAAACCATCAAAATTCTCGTCACAATCTCCTCTTTGATTTGATATACTCCTCATCCAACTCGCACCAGCCCAGGAAATCGCGACCGTGACCTCAGCACAGTAACTTGCGAATTGTTTTACCACCGAAGACCACAAAAGTTTGCAAACAAGTTCGGATTTCCTTCCTCGATCCAAAAATCATAACCAAATCGAGCACAAAAGCTTACATTTTCGGATTTCCGGGAACCCTAGCTTCTAACGTATGCGGCTGTAAAATTTGGATCGAACGAAACTTTAGCCAAAATTTTCGAACTCATACCCAGACGTAGAGAATAGTTCCAGGACCATAATATATAAGTTTACGGATTTATAAGATTTTCTTTGAGTTGTTTGATTTATCGAAGTCACCGATTTTTGGGTTTTTAGTGGAGATAGTGTCAGAGGTTTTTGCTGTTGACTTCAGGAGGATTTATTTAGGTTAAGGATGGTTATTTATAGTGTATAAGGTTGAGATATTTTGCTTACCCTATTGATTTCTAACCACTCGTTTAGTCCGTTCATACTTTAAAAATTCCTATAATTACATAACATATCCAAAAATCACCAAACTGGACATGTAGCTAGAGTTCGACATTACGGTCCCAATGAAACTGGTTTCGTCGAATTCCGACTCCGTATGCTCACACAGCGTATTTTTAACTATCAAAATACTGACTGTTTCTCACTCTAAAAATCCGTACGGCCACACACTGACTCTAAAAATCACGAAACTGGAAATCTAACAACTATTTGACATTGCGGATCCAACAAAATTAGTTTCGTCGAATTCCGACTTCGTTTGCAAAAGTGGCTATTTTTAAAGCTCTAAATAGCCTATTTAAATATATAAATGTATTTAAATAAAATTACATTAAATATTTAAAATTAAATATTAACGTCTATATTCACAGAGGAATACCGTACAGCTTCAGAATATCCCTATATGGATTTACAACTCGATACTACATCATCAGAGTTATATCGATGTTCGATTTCTATTTAAATCCTTATATAAAATATAATTAAATCGTTATGGTCAGGGTGCTGCATTTCTGATAATTTGATTTGGACATAACTCAAAATCTACACGACGAAATCCCGATTTTTCTCTTCCACTAGAAAGATATACTCCACCAGCTCCACACGTTTCTTGTTTCACAGAAATCCGATTTAAAACGAACCATGTATATCCAGTTGAGGTTCAAATCGCCAAATAGCGAACTGCCGCGTCATTTCGAGCTCTATTTTAATCATATTATAATTCTACGTTCAAACTGACGTTATTTAAATATATTCACTAATATATTTCAACTCTAAGCTGAACTAAATCCTAGGGACGACCCAGTTCACATAATATTGTGATATCCAATATTTTTGATTATTTCTGACTTAAATATATTATTCCATTATTTAAATTAATTAAATATTCACTTTATTTAATTAAACTACCATTTAATTCACTATATAACTATTTATTTAATTAATTAAATAAATAAATTATAATACCTCTGACAATGCCGGTCATTATAGTACAACAAGATGTACAATACTCTAAGGTAACACTAACATAGAGTATAAAATGGAAGTGTATGTGGCATGGTGATGGAAAACATCTAACATAGCAATCATCCTCACATCTTTCACTCAGTGCATAAAGCATACGATGCCCACTTCTTTGATCACCAAATCCATTGCGGCCATAACAGGTCTACACCGCCCTGGACTCCGTACAACTATTGCTATGACCACACCACCCTGGTTGTAACAACCCGCATTCTACGCATCGGAGGATATTCATATGGTCATGTAACTTTGGGAAACAACCATTAGAGTAATTTCCCATGTTCATGATTTTTACCGATTTTAAAATGACCGTTTTGCCCCTAGCTGATCTTGTTTCGGCCATAACTTTTGATTGGAAAGGAATTTTGACCTGAAACCACTTCCATTAGATTCAATATTGTGATATCCAATATTTTTGATTATTTCTGACTTAAATATATTATTCCATTATTTAAATTAATTAAATATTCACTTTATTTAATTAAACCACCATTTAATTCACTATATCACAATTTATATAATTAAATAAATAAATTATAATACCTCTGATAATGCGGGTCATTACAGTACAATAAGATGTACAATACTCTAAGGTAACACTAACATAGAGTATAAAATGGAAGTGTATGTGGCATGGTGATGGAAAACATCTAACATAGCAATCATCCTCACATCTTTCACTCAGTGCATAAAGCATACGATGCCCACTTCTTTGATCACCAAATCCATTGCGGCCATAACAGGTCTACACCGCCCTGGACTCCGTACAACTATTGCTATGACCACACCACCTTGGTTGTAACAACCCGCATTCTACGCATCGGAGGATATTCATATGGTCATGTAACTTTGGGAAACAACCATTAGAGTCATTTCCCATGTTCATGATTTTTACCAATTTTAAAATGACCGTTTTGCCCCTAGCTGATCTTGTTTCGGCCATAACTTTTGATTGGAAAGGAATTTTGAACTGAAACCACTTCCATTAGATTCGTTTTGATGGTTTACCTTTCCGTAGAGTGGTTACATGTGAAAAACGGAATTAACGTTTGGGAGATATGGATGAAATAAGGTTTAGGAGGTGAAAAACTGCTTAATCGGGCCATATAGGGTGATTAGTGAATGGGCCCATAAACCATTTCAGGATTAGGGTTATGGGGAGGCTGAAAAGAGTTAGAGATTCATTTCATTTTAGTTTTCTAGCCTCCACTTACCTCTTAGAAACCCTAAAAATGGCCTCCAACCTCTAAATCACCTCCAAATCACTTTCTACTTGAAGATTGGGCTTAACAACATCAAATCAAGAGAGATCAACACCAAATCAACATTAGAGCTACTGCTTAGCATTGGGATTCACACCGAATCAAAGATTTGTTTCAGATCTAAATTTTATTTGTGGCTAAGGTGAATGATTTGCATAGTTCCTCACTAATTATGGCTAATTAAGGGTAATTAGGGTTAATTAGCGAATTTAAACATGATAAAATTCTAGAAAAATATATATAAGTTCTTAAATGATGTTTTAGACCTCTGATATGAATTTGGGTTAATTTGGTTAAGTTTTGCTAATCATATAATTAGTTTCACCTAAACATGCTTAAGGGAAATTATGGGGTTTTGGCAATGTTTGATCCATTTTAACCTATCATATTGTTGTTTTGGTGTTTGTGGTTGATTATACATGTTGCTATGACTGTATGGTATGTTTTGTGATTGATTAGAATAGTTGGAATGGTCGAAAACGCCGTCGAGTGGCGTAAACTGCTTGCTGGAGAAAGTGCAGAAAATTGGCCGATCCGGATCGGAACGGAGGAAAGGACCCGATCCGAACCACCTCCCACGCGAGTTCAGAAGCTTCGATCCTTTATCGTATGAAGAAACTCCGATCCGATCCGTAGTATTGTATGGCAACGCGACTTGGAGACTCCGATCCAAACCGGTGTGCTATGAAGGAGACTGATCCGATCCAGCATCTTGTGAGGACTTCCGATCTGATCCGAAGAAGCTTGTCAGGGAGTGTAGACCTCGACCCGATCCAGAGCAGAGGGGAAGGCTTATGCTGGAGACGCGAACCGATCCAATTTCTTAGGGAGGAGTACTCCGATCCGAACCGAACTGATGATTAGGGGGAGATCCGAACTGATCCGGTGATGACCAATAACCCGAGATGCAAAGGTAGTCCAAATGGAGGTTAGAGCTCAGGATCCAGTTGGGAACCAATGAGTTCACTTCATGGTTGGGCTTTGCTGCGGGACGTATGCTAAGGAGTTATCGACGTTCATAACTTCGATTCACCACTGAAAATGAATGATGGGCTACGTTATCTGTGCAGTAGAGTCACTATGACTCGAGGGGCAAAGTGATCGTAGCAGGACTACGTTATCAGTGCAGTAGAGTCATTATGGATCGAGGGGCAAAGTGATCGTAGTAAGACTATGAGCCAGTGCAGTGGGGTCCTTGTGACTCCATGGGGCAGAGTGGACATAGTAAAGGGTTAGTAAGGCTATGAGCCAGTGCAGTGGGGTCATTACGACTCCATGGGGCAGAGTGGACATAGCGAAGGATTAGCGGCTATGGATCAGTGCAGTGAAGTCATTGTGACTTCATGGGGCAAAGTGATCATAACAAAGTATATTGGGTGATCGAAGTGGTGAATATCGTATGCTTTACGCACTGAGTGAGAGATGTGAGGATGATTGTTATGCTTGATTGTTTGCCATCACTATGACATGCACACCCCCACCCCCGTTATCTTTACACCATTTGAAATGGCACCTTAGAGTGTTGTACAGTATGTAGTGCTAACTCTTTGGTTACAGGTCCAGGTTCAGGTATGGTTTAATATACCTGTTATTGTTCTGTTTAGATGCTTATCGCTCATACCAGACTTTATGTCTGACCCAGAGTTTTATGTCTCTTTTTATTACTCTGGGTGCTCACACGAGCAGACTAGAGACAGGTTAGCTGGTGATGTGTGAGTAGCTGATCCAAAGGCGAGCAAGAGGCTTCCACGTATGATATATAGATATTCTCCCTGTGTCGTTGGTGGTCGCACTTGGGCATTAGTAGTGTACCTTCCTTATCTTGCTTTTGCGTTTTGAGACAGTTTGAAAAGTTGTAATAATGTTGGCTTTGGATTATAAGCTGTACTTGGATTTTCGGCTGCTATGTTAGTTTGTTTTCAGCTTATGCACCGTCTCACCTGTTTTATGTCAAGTATGTTATTATTATATTTTGTTCCATGCACTGTGAGACATTCTACAGGTTCCTTGTTAGTTCATTTCCTTCTTTCCTTTCCTTCTGACAATCCGTCCCATGCTAACTGGACATGTGTACAGCGCACTTTTGGGATAAATGTCGGTTGGTGCGGGGCGGGCCGTCACATTGATCTATAGTCAATAACCCTACCCAGTCCACACTGCCCTAGCTCTATGGTATGGGCCAACCAGTCCACACCGCCCTAGCTCTGGTTTGTCTACATGCCCACTCTCTCAATGGTGAACTGTAACACCCCGTATTTTCTATGAACGTATAAGTAACAAATCAGAGAATAATTAATTTTTAAAATAAGAATCAAGGGAAACGGGTTGCGCCATTGCGTTCGTCTCGAAATTCTTCTTGAAAATGAGTCCGAGTTTTCGAAAAACGGAGTCCGTATAACCAAGTTATGACCCTCCGAAGTTTCAGGAATTTAAATAAAATAAAACAGCTCGAAAATAAAGCCAGAAATTCGAAATTAAAACGCAGAGAAGGCTGGCGGGAAAATTCCCGTCCATATACCCAGGTCGACTGGGGAGTTGACCCCCCAACCAGGTTGACTGGGGAGTCGACTGGGGTGTCGACCTCCCCATGACCAGGTCGACTGGGGAGTCGACCTGGGGGTCGACCTGCTCCCGAAACCCAGTTTTTGAACCTGATTCATTCTGATGTATCCGGTCTCGTTTTCTATCTAGATTCATCCGCCTAATCCTATATAAACAGCCCCTAGCCTCATTTTCTCTACACAATTTCATTCTGTCTATATTCTGCGTCTGTTCTAATTAAAAATAAAAATGGCGTCGCTACTCTGCTGGAATCAAAACTTGGACTGATGCATCTTCTTCCAACCTGAATAGAATTAAAAGCTAAATCAAATCTCAAATCAAAGTTTAGAGCTACAACAACAATTAAAGAGGAGTAATTCAACATTTCTGCATCAACAACAGTTTATTATCCTTTCTTAAAACCACGAAAGGAAAGTACAGTTATTTTCCGATATAAACTTCAATTATGGTTGTGGCATGATTATAAATCTGAATCTGAGGTTATGTATATTCTTATCTGTCAGATCTATTTTTCTGTGACTATTCTGTACCTCTTTCTTCTTTCTGTTCTATAGCCAGGCTACTACGAGCCTGCGCCGAATCTCATAAGAGATTAACGCACGAACGCTAAATTTTGGGACAAATAATGAATAATGCATAATTGGACATGAAACTGTTGCCTATGAGACTATTTCCTATGACTATGATTCATGACTATGATACTACTGCCTATGACATTGAATAAGAAACTATTGTGATTAGTCGCCCATGACTATTGTGGTTAGTTGCCTATAACTATTGTAGTTAATTTCTTATGCCTATTCCCTTAATGATGTTAGATCTCATATTTAGTATGTAACTTTGCTAGTTTATTCCCATTCACTGTTATGTACATCGAGCCCATAGGGCCATTTCATGAGTATTTAGAGAACTTGTGGAAAAAAGTTATACGGGGATTTGGCATAGCTTAATTAAGTAAATCTGGCATAGCAAATATGTTGGCATAATCTGAATTGGCTATAATAGAGAATGATTTACATGTGTATTAGTCTTGGACATAAATGGTGAACTAGAATATTAAATCTAGTTTTGACATGAACTGTAAATGGGAATATTAAGGCTAAAATTTGGGGCATATATTGTATTATGAATTATGTCCTTGATTTAGGCATGTAAGTTTAGGCTAAATTTATGATTGGGCAAGATATGTAAATAGAGTTTAGATATATATAATCTGCTAAATCTGTTATCTGCTAAATCTGTTAAATTGCCTAATCCGTTATCTGCTAAAACTGTTGAATTGCCTAAACTGCTAAATCTGTTATCTGCTAAACCTGTTGAATCGCTTAAACTGCTAGATCTGCTACATGTTGAATTGTCTGATCTATTGAAACTAGATAATGGTTATCTGGGTATGGAAATCCGTAGGCTCGACCTAAGATTTAGTTGAACATGAAAATTTGATTAATCTGTTATATCCTATGAAGAAGTTTAATCTGTTAAATAAACAGAATTAGTCTGATATCTGAAAAATCTGTATTGGAATGAATTGGCTATGACACGAGGTTAGACTCTGTTTGCGGTAGAAGCCTGCCCGGAACCAACCGGCTTAACCAGTGACCGCAAATTGTCAGTCTAATGTGAGAGGTCGTAGGCATAACTAAAATATGCTTAGACACGAGGTTAGGTCTGGCTTGTGGCAGAAGTCTGCCCGGAACCGCCCGACATATCCAACGGCCACAAGCTACCGACCTAATGTGAGAGGTCTGTGCATTAATATTTAATTAATGCAAATCTGGGATAAATATGATGTCTAAAACGTCTTGGGTGGATAGGGTTATTCCAATTGGACTAATGAATTTAACAAACCCGTTTCGTGAATCTGTAGGCCCAGTTACAAAGTTAGACAAATCTGTAAATCTGTTAAATCCGTATATCTGATCCGTTAGTCTGAAAACTTGTCTGATCTGTGAACTAGTTGATCTGAACTCTGTATGTCTGAACTTGTAAACAAGTTAATCTGAAATCTGTTAGTCTGGGGACACAAGGATAGGAGGGAAATTACTTGTGTCATCTGTTGTTTGGAACCCATATTAGTCAGTAACCCTTTCTGGTATCAAAACTTTGACCCAACGGTAGGTAGGGTCCGGGCATGCTTACTGAACTAATTATAAGCGGTTCATTCTGATAATGGCGAGGGGTGTTGATGGTGCGTTCCAACCGGGTCATGTGCGTGCATGGATCCCGGTCTGCCCCTGAGGATGTAAGACGCCGTGACATCTGTAAATAGGTCTATGCCAATTGGTTGTCACTTTAGGGAGTGATACACCCTACTGTGGGGCCGACACAGGGTATTTATGTATAAGGGAGCCGATCGCTTGGGGTAGGGTTTTAGGGTACACTTAGTTCTGTCTGTTTTTGTTGGTACCGTCTGTTTCTATTGGGTGGCAACACCTGTCTATTCTGCGTGGTACCGTCTGTTCGGGTGGTAAAGGCCCATTTACTAGTGTACACCTAATTCTACATTCCGTTTCCGTAGGGACTAATCTGTTTTCATTTCTGTACTTTCTGTTCGGGTGGTAAAGGCCCATTATTAGCATTCTGTTTCTGTCTGTTTCTGTTCGGGTGGAAAAGGCCCATTATTAGCATTCTGTTTCTGTTTGTTTCTGTTCGGGTGGTAAAGGCCCATTATTAGCATTCTATTTCTGTATGTTTCTGTTGGGGTGGTAAAGGCCCATTACAAGCATTCCCTTCTGTGAAAATTATTCTTTTCCCGTTTCTGTTTCAATTTAGACTTTGGGGTGACACCTAATCCTGTTATACTAGTTTTAGTGTAGAGAAATGAAAAGTAATATTATTTTGTTTCTTCTGTTTAACCTAATTACATCTGCTGCTCCGGTTACTGTTATCTCATATCCAGCTTATTTTCATGTCATAATTATTAATATCTGTTCATATGCTGAAATTCACTGGACTTGCCAGACTTTATGTCTGACCTTGCTTGTTTTCGCCCCTTTTTCTTCCGTTTCCCCCCAGGTTTTCCAAGGAGGGAACACTTTAGCTTGATTCAGATTTCTTCTGCTTGAAGTACTTAGAGTGCTTAAAGTATGGCTTGACCCCTTATGGCAGCTTCTGTGGGGATTATGATTTTAAAGTTTTGTACTCTGATGATTTTCTGAACAAGACTGATATTTATGTACTTGAGTTTTTGGTAAAGATGTAACCAAACTGATTTCTGTTTTCCACTGTAATAAAGTTATAATTTCTCAAGTGTTGTTTATCTGTCTTGAAATTTTCTGTCCTATTTACTAAAATGCTCCACCAAAGTTAAGGCATTCCCTTTGTGAGTGTCCTTAATGGAGGTGGGTTGTTACACTTGGTATCAGAGCTGAAGGTTACCAGATTAGATAAAAGTTTTTGAAAACTATTTTCAAAAAGGTTTTAAGAGGAAGTATTTTCAAAAATAAAGTTTATTTTGAAAAACATAATCCCCAAAAAGCCATATATCTATCTTTTCAGTTCTCCGTTTTAAATCTTTTTCTTTCATTCCAGCATGTCTAGGAATCTTAACTTTCCAGAGGGCGTGCCAATAACTGGCTGGTTCAGGAGGTACTTAGAGGTTAGGGCCAACGATGCAGGCCCAACAGATATTCCTCCTCCAGCTGCAGCGATTCCTCCTCCGCCCCTCCTCGTGCAATTGCTTTTTCAAAGATCTGTAAAGATTTTAGGGCCATGGGTGGAAAGGATTTCAAGGGAACTGAATCATTCGTAGAAGTGAGGAACTGGCTCAAAGAAACTGAGGATCTGTTCGTTATTTTCGAGGTGGACGATAGGCAGATGGTACAATTGGCGGTATGGTTGCTCAAGGACGAAGCTTCCTATTGGTGGGAAGTCACTAACGCCGAGAGGCCGGTTGAAACATGGATGGATTTTAGAACAAGGTTTGAGACGAAATTCCTCTCGCAAGCTGAACGAAGTCTACAACTGGAAAAGTTCTTATCTCTTAAGCAAGGAAGTATGACGGTCAAGGAATACGTCAACCAGTTCAACCAACTGGCTAGGTTCAGACTAGATTTAGTCAACACCCAACATAAAAAGGCTCTCCGCTTTGTTAAAGGATTGAACGAGCCACTGCACAGCCTAGCCATGACCCATGTACACATGGGAGCGACTTACGAGAGATTGGTGGATATGGCACTACTCCACGAGGAAGACAACGGCAATAAAGAGGAAAAGAAGGAAGAACCACAGAACAAGAAAGCATAGCCCAAAAAGGAAACACAAAAGAAGGGTGAAAAGTCTGAAGATAAGAAGGAGAAAAAGTTCTTTCCTTGTGGAAGCTCGACTCATCTGAACAAGGATTGCAGAAAAAGAAAGGGCACTTGCTTCAACTGTGGTGAGATGGGACACTTCACTAGGGACTGTCCGAAGAAACGAGGGCAAGGGCAGTGGGCAGGACTAAATTCTGGAAGGCAGGCGAACACTCTCGAGGCTAGTGGATAGGATAGAAATAGGAAAACTTTCTGTAGGAGGATTAATTTCTTTATCTGATTTTTGAGTTAAAACTCTTTTCTGATTCTGGCATTTCGATTCTGTAATCGATACTCTGCACTTGAATACTAGTATTGTTTCTGATTCCGCTGTAGACTCATACCCATAAGGGTTATGAATCATCTAAGCGTGGTAAGTTGGGTATCTATGTTGAGCGTTAAGTTGACCATGACGCATACATTCTGGGTTTTTATCATGCTTAGTTTCCTAAGAATCATTTAGTAATCTGATCTGTATCGGTAATTTGTAAATATCTGAATATTTCTGGTAAGGTTGAGATTTCCAATTTTGACATTGTCTAAAGAGGGTAATCCTCTGGGTGTCAATCTGATGTTGATTTCGGTCTTCGGGGTTGATACTTAGGGGAATTTGTCTCTCAACCAAGGTCTAATGGAAACCAAGTTTTTATTTATCTGCACTCGCTCCCATCACTCGACTATATCCTATCAATCGAGTCTTCAACCTATAGATATGAATCCTATGGATGTAAACATGTGTTTGAGACATGTTATGTTTGATGGTTGCAAGTGGATGCAAGTGGTTGCTAGTGGTTGCTCGTGGATGCATATACACACACTAGGCACTAGATCGGCTCGAAAACACTCTCATACTAGATATGGATGTGTGAGCATTTTCAATTTCGGTGGATGTAAAATGATTGACTCATCACATGGATGTTGCATATGAATGAATGGTTGTCACTCATATAAGAATAGTATGTATCAAATAGGAAAATTGCATACATGTTGGACTCATGACACTGACATAGTTCGCATTAAGGAGGTCAACTGAATCAGTGGACCGCCTGATCTTTGCATTAGATAAGGAACATATACACACACACTTTTGCATATGTTCATACAACATTAGAAGTTTTCTAAGGACAATGGATGCTTGTGGATGATGGTTGAGTAGATGGATGACTGGATGGTAGGACACATTCTTCTTAACTTGAAGATTTTGGGGACGAAATCCTTTAAGGAGGGGAGGATGTAACACCCCGTATTTTCTGTGAACGTATAAGTAACAAATCAGAGAATAATTAATTTTTAAAATAAGAATCAAGGGAAACGGGTTGCTCCATTGCGTTTGTCTCGAAATTCTTCTTGAAAATGAGCCCGAGTTTTCGAAAAACGGAGTCCGTATGACCAAGTTATGACCCTCCGAAGTTTCAGGAATTTAAATAAAATAAAACAACTCGAAAATAAAGCCAGAATTTCGAAATTCAAACCCAGAGAAGGCTGGCGGGAAAATTCCCGCCCATATACCCAAGTTGACTTGGGAGTCGACCCCGCCAACCAGGTCGACTGGGGTGTCGACCTCCCCATGACCAGGTCGACTGGGGAGTCGACCTGGGGGTCGACCTGATCCCGAAACCCAGTTTTTGAACCTGGTTCATTCTGATGAATCCGGTCTCGTTTTCTGTCTAGATTCGTCCGCCTAATCCTATATAAACAGCCCCTAGCCTCATTTTCTCTACACAATTTCATTCTGTCTATATTCTGCCTCTGTTCTAATTAAAAATAAAAATGGCGCCGCTACTCTGCTGGAATCAAATCTTGGACTGATGCATCTTCTTCCAACCTGAATAGAATTAAAAGCTAAATCAAATCTCAAATCAAAGTTTAGAGCTACAACAACAATTAAAGAGGAGTAATTCAACATTTCTGCATCAACAACAGTTTATTATCCTTTCTTAAAACCACAAAAGGCAAGTACAGTTATTTTCCGATATAAACTTTAATTATGGTTGTGGCATGATTATAAATCTGAATCTGAGGTTATGTATATTCTTATCTGTCAGATCTGTGTTTCTGTGACTATTCTGTACCTCTTTCTTCTTTCTGTTCTATAGCCAGGCTACTACGAGCCTACGTCGAATCTCATAAGAGATTAACGCACGAACGCTAAATTTTGGGACAAATAATGCATAATTGGACATGAAACTGTTGCCTATGAGACTATTGCCTATGACTATGATTCATGACTATGAGACTATTGCCTATGACATTGAATAAGAAACTATTGTGATTAGTCGCCCATGACTATTGTGGTTAGTTGCCTATAACTATTGTAGTTAGTTTCTTATGCCTATTCCCTTAATGATGTTAGATCTCATATTTAGTATGTAACTTTGCTAGTTTATTCCCATTCACTGTTATGTACATCGAGACTATGGGGCCATTTCATGAGTAATTAGAGAACTTGTGGAAACATGTTATACGGGGATTGGGCGTAGCTTAATTAAGTAAATCTGGCATAGCAAATATGTTGGCATAATCCGAGTTGGCTATAATAGAGAATGATTTACTTGTGTATTAGTCTTGGACATAAATGGTGAACTAGAATATTAAATCTAGTTTTGACATGAACTGTAAATGGGAATATTAAGGCTAAAATTTAGGGCATATATTGTATTATGAATTATGACCTGGATTTAGACATGTAAGTTTAGGCTAAATTTATGATTGGGCAAGATATGTAAATAGAGTTTTAGATATATATAATCTGCTAAATCTGTTATCTGCTAAATCTGTTAAATTGCCTAATCCGTTATCTGCTAAAACTGTTGAATTGCCTAAACTGCTAAATCTGTTATCTGCTAAATCTGTTGAATCGCTTAAACTGCTAGATCTGCTACATGTTGAATTGTCTGATCTGTTGAAACTAGATAATGGTAATCTGGGTATGGAAATCCGTAGGCTCGACCTAAGATTTAGTAGAACATGAAAATTTGATTAATCTGTTATATCCTATGAAGAAGTTTAATCTGTTAAATAAATAGAATTAGTCTGATATTTGAAAAATCTGTATTGGAATGAATGGGCTATGACACGAGGTTAGACTCTGTTTGCGGTAGAAGCCTGCCCGGAACCAACCGGCTTAACCAGCGACCGCAAACTGTCAGTCTAATGTGAGAGGTCGTAGGCATAACTAAAATATGCTTAGACACGAGGTTAGGTCTGGCTTGTGGCAGAAGTCTGCCCGGAACCGCCCGGCATATCCAGCGGCCGCAAGCTACCGACCTAATGTGAGAGGTCTGTGCATTAATATTTAATTAATGCAAATCTGGGATAAATATGATGTCTAAAACGTGTTTCTGTTGGGGCCGACACAGGGTATTTATGTATTAGGGAGCCGATCGCTTGGGGTAGGGTTTTAGGGTACACTTAGTTCTGTCTGTTTCTGTTGGGTGGCAACACCTGTCTGTTGTGCGTGGTACCGTCTGTTCGGGTGGTAAAGGCCCATTTACTATTGTACACCTAATTCTACATTCCGTTTCCATAGGGATTAATATGTTTCTGTTTCTGTACTTTCTGTTCGGGTGGGAAAGGCCCATTATTAGCATTCTGTTTCTGTCTATTTCTGTTCGGGTGGTAAAGGCCCATTATTAGCATTCTGTTTCTGTCTGTTTCTGTTTGGGTGGTAAAGGCCCATTATTAGCATTCTGTTTCTATCTGTTTCTGTTGGGGTGGTAAAGGCCCATTACTAGCATTCTCTTATGTGGAAATTATTCTGTTCCCTTTTCTGTTTCAGTTTAGACATTGGGGTGACACCTAATCTTGTTATACTAGTATTAGTGCAGAGAAATGAAAAGTAATATTATTCTGTTTCTTCTGTTTAACCTAAGTACATCTGCTGCTCTAGTTACTGTTATCTCTTATCCAGCTTATTTTCATGTCATAATTATTATTATCTGTTCATATGCTGAAAGTCACTGGACTTGCCAGACTTTATGTCTGACCTTGCTTGTTTTCGCCCTTTTTCTTTCGTTTCCCCCTCAGGTTTTCCAAGGAGGGAACACTTTAGCTTGATCCGGATTTCTTCTGCTTGAAGTACTTAGAGTGCTTAAAGTATGGCTTGACCCCTTATGGCAGCATTTGTTGGGATTATGATTTTAAAGTTTTGTACTCTGATGATTTTCTGAACAAGACTGATATTTATGTACTTGAGTTTTTGGTAAAGATGTAACCAAACTGATTTCTGTTTTCCGCTGTAATAAAGTTATAATTTCTCAAGTGTTGTTTATCTGTCTTGAAATTTTCTGTTCTGTTTACTAAAATGCTCCACCAAAGTTAAGGCATTCCCTTTGTGAGTGTCCTTAACGGAGGTGGGGTGTTACATGAACCAAAGTTATATATCGAAAACTCCTTTGCAAACATCCCGCAGCAAACCCCAACTCTTGAAGTTAACTCGTTGGTTCCCATCTAGATCCTGAGCGATAACTTTCCACTTGGACTTCCTTTGCACCTCGGGTTTTGGTCGAATTGGAGTTGATCTTTAGAAGAGTTCGCGATCATCGTCACGTGGTAGAAGCTCAAATCCGATTCGGTTCGGGGTCACCATCACGGCTCGGTTCGTGGTCATCACCAGCTCGTGGTCAAAATGGGGTCATGGTCACCATAGGGGGCGTGACCATGGGGGTTGTGACCATAGGGTTGTGACCATAGGGGTCGTGACCATCTTGGGGTCACCATCACGAATCGAAATCCTGCAGTTTTCCGACAAGCTAGTTTCGCTCTACGATTGCATTTTTAACCATTCTAACTTTCCAGTGCAATCACAAAACATACCAAATAGCGGTAGTAACATGTAGAATCAACCAAAAACATCAAAACAATGATTTCATAGTTAATTTAGATCAAACATACAAAATTCAAGATTTTCCCCTTAATCCCCTAAATTTCGGAATTAACAAAATAAATCCAAATCAACCCAATTTCATATATGTGAGATAAAATTTGATTTTAGAATTTATACATATTTTTTCTAGAATTTTTAGGTGTATAATTTCATTAATTATCACTAATTACCCCTAATTAGCCACAATTAGTGAATAAACTTGCTAATCACTCACCTTAGCCAATAATAAATGATAGATCTGAAAATTTGACTGATTTGGCTTGGATTCCAATGTGGTGCAACATCTCTGCCTCATATTTGGTGTTAGTCCGACTTGATTTAATGTAGATTTGATTAGTTAGTGACTGGAAAGTGATTAGAGAGAGATTTAGAAGATGGAAGCCATGATTAGGGTTTGAGAAAGGTTTGTGGCAGCTAAAAAAATGAAAGGAGATGATTTTCCAACTCCTTTCAGCCCTCTCATAACCCTAATCCCGAATTGGGTTATGGGCCTGGATGCTAATCACTTAATTAAGCGCAATTAGGCTGTTTTTCCATCTTCAAATCTTATTTCAGCCTTATGTCCCAAACGGTAAGTCCGTTTGATTAATGTGACACTCGACGGAATGGGAAACCATCATCTGAATCCAATGGAAGTGGTTTCAGGTCAAAACTCCTTACCAATCAAAACTTATAGGAAAAACTAGATTCACCAGGCGTAAAACGGTCATTTTAAAATCCGGCAAAAATCGTGAATGTGGGAAATGACCCAAATAGTCGTTTTCCAAAGTTACATGACCATATGACTTCGTATGAAAATAAAAAATATATTCTACGATCCTGGGATCCGTAGAATGCGGGTCGTTGCAGGAGTTATAAGAACTTGTTAAATATAGGCTCTCATAGAATTAAGAAAAAGGAAAGAAGAAGTTTTGAATAATCGGGTTTTGTTAACCGAACTGGGAATATCATAGAATAATTGCTCTGTCTTCAAACCATGTGCTACCGATCTGCAAATATCATCGAGATACTAATATGAAATCATACATACTGTAAAAAATTTGTTCAAGCTTATGAAATGAGTGAAACAATTTTACATTTAACAACTAAAGAATCATATCAATTCTAAAAAGAGAAGGATATCCACTAAGAATCAGTCATCAATTTAGTAAATACAATGATTCATTGGCATTACACTTTACCATTTAGATTATTTAGTGGTACCTCAAAAAACATTTGAAACAAAATCCATATAGCATTTATCTAATCAAATATATTGGATACGAAATATCTAACATGATTTTTGTCATTTTGTCCTAAAATATAATTATATGAAAATATTACAAAATAATATATTATGAACAAATCTAGAATGTGTAGTTAAACCTATCCATCAAATCTATAAATCTATTTACTTGAAGTCAATACACCAGAGTTTATGAATCTGATCTTGTTCAAGCAATTATGTCCAAAATCATTTGATCTCTTCACAGATTTTCACCTTAGACACATATGAGTTAACATTATTACAATTGTTAATTGTATTCTAGTACCATCATTCAACACTCGAATGACTGCATAGTTATTTAAAAAATTGATTACAAAATTCCCATCAATGCTCTCCTGTTTTACAATCCTTATATAACAATCCAAACACTGCAACTTCGACATAAATGAAGGCGGATAATGGAAAAGAAAAGTGGTATATAAAAGATAAGATAACCATTATTTACAAGAAATATTTCTCTAATTAAATTTTAATAATAACAGGTAATGGAAGGTGACATAGGTGCTTACTGGAAGAAAAAATTGATGGTATGATAATATCATAGTAATACATTGCAAAATGAGTGGCAGAATTGAGCACGACAACCTATCATCGTATATTTATTACCATATCATATAGGATTACATGACTCTAATATCATCATTCACTTGCTAATAAGATGAACTACTCTTAATAAACACCTCTGCCTCAACTTGATCATTGCAAATGTAACAACCCGCCTGGAATGTGCCTAAATTTTGAACCAGAAAAGGTCCATCGAAACTTAGAGCCATTCTAAACTAGTCGTTGGTTCCTATAAGGAATTAAATTTGCACATAAGTATATCTATAGACATTTCGTTATGGAAATATCACACTGTAGAACGAGAAAATATAATACTAAAATATGATGTACCACTTTATTATAACCACATAATCGAAACACAGACTATCAAAAATACATTTATTCCATAGGTACATCAATAAATTCAATTTCAAAAATTTCCATAAGAAGTACTGCAATGATAACTAATAAAAGCATAATTTCTCTATCTTCTTCTTCAGCCTCCATCATTGCATCATCAATAAATTCTACCTCACCTACTGACATGTTGGATATGTTAAGGAGAGGATCATAACATAAAGTCATATGTGTCTGAAGTATAGTATTTACTTAAAGTCCATACACTTTATTTAGCAGGTTATATATATCAAGGTATGTCTACGCAACACACAAATAGTCACGCAAACATAAATTATCTAACCAATAAGGTAGATATCCAAGTCAATCGCTTAAGACCTTCATTAGTGTATTTAGGGTAAAGACACAACAAAGCAGGCATTCTCGATCACTTATGGCCCTATTAAAGGTAGATTCTTATGATCTCTTATAACCCCAAGGCGGAACCTAGCCTCTTAAGACCCCATCCTAATACGTCAACGTTCCTAAATCTGTACTCTCACTTGTAATATTAGAAGTAGTATTGCAAACGTTACTACTTAATTGATATTACGGTAGAACACCTATGTCACTTAAGACTGCCCTTAGACAGTTGGTGAGCATGCTATTGCCAAATATCTTTTATAACCCAATCATGTCCCTAGTTTAGTCCTTACAAGCTTATAGAGGAAGTGGACATCCCCGTGGACTACCGTACTCCGTTACCGCTATACCTAACCACTTTAGAGAAGGAGGACCCATAGACTTAATTCGAATCTAATAAGGGTGGGTCCCATGACTTTGGTTCCTCTCCAAGGAATAAACCTTCAGAGAGGATCCTAGCCCTAATCATTTAAGATCCAAACTAGATAAGAAGAGAGTCAACCACTTAAGACCTTCCCAAGGTGTAGTAGACCTACCTATTCACACATAATAGGTGTATATATATGCACACTAGACCTCTCACATTAAACTGTATACCTGTAAATGCTGGATATACTGGACGGTTCCGGGCAGTCTTCTACTACAAGTAGGTTTATCCTTGTGTCATAGTGTATTAGATTTGAATGAACCATGGCACCCAAACCTCTCACATTAGTTGGGCCTAGTTCTGGTTGCTGGATTTGTCAGTCGATTCCAGGCAGGCTTATACCACAATTGGCAACTAACCCCTATCTATATGTCATTATTATATATATATATATATATATACATACAAGCCATTCTATACACACACGAGCAATCAATCTATGGGGACATTTAAAATTCAAATCCTATCCTAATCGTATTTATTACATCATTATTATGTTAATTACGCTATATAACTAGAATATTTAGTATGTATAAATAACATTAATTTCATATGAATGGGAGAACGTTCTAACCAGACAAAAATTGTCAACTTGTCCTAAGTTTAAGGCATGCAAGTTAATTTCCAAACATTGACCACTACATTTAAGGCATGATGGCATGATTGCATAATAATAGATAGTAGTAATGGAAAGCACAACATACGTACAATTTCAACTTGCATCATAGACTTATTGGAATGATTCTAGTAACGAACCAAGAATAGAGTATAATTTCATAGATACACACACACACACACACACATATATATATATATATACACACATGTATATACATAAATTTTATTTTACCTATTTTACCCCTTTTTAAGTATTGCACATAAAAACGTTCATATTTGATAGGCTTCAAATCTGAATACGTTTGGATTCAGAATAGAACCGAAACTTAATCAAATAATGAATCAAACCAAATCTAAACCTTTTTAGGTTATAAAAAAATATTTAGACAAAAAGGATAAATTACATAAAATATAAGCATATCATCCAATTTTCTAGATCTACTACTAAGATCAAGATCCACAAACCCAATAAATTGATAATTCCTGCGAAATACATAAAAATAATGGATTTGGGGGTTTGAAATTTTAATATTATCGTTTTACTGAATCTTCTTAGACATACAAATCTATATGATAATCTACAAATGTAGAATATGTCGGAGAAATTACTAAATTCCACTCACATTGATTGGAATAGCGTAGATGTGGCGTTGTTGTGCCTTTTTGATGTAAATCCCAACTCTATAGATCTATGTACATAAGAATAAATTGATTAAATTTTTATAATTATATTTCTTATGATTCCAAGAATATATTCCAATCTAGATCTATAAGAAAAGATTAGAGAGAAAGAGAAATAGATCTATAGAAGAAGATGATAAAGAACCTATTTCTGAAATCAATGGCAGTAGAGGCAGAGTGGAGGCATAATGGAAGGAAAATGGCTAGGGTTTAGTAGTGAGGTCTAAGGGTCTATTTATAGTTGCTTGTGTAATCTAGGGTCGTAGGATTATTTAGATATAATCCTAGTCGCCCGTTTATGTATATTACACTTAAAAACCTAACCAAAGCTTGCATTATTGGGCATTTCCACCAAGCAGCCGACCTTCCCTCCAAAAGTGCGGTCGAACGACGGTCGACACCCCTTCTAGAGAAACGGTCGACCTATTGGTCGCTGAAGTGCCCAATAAACGTATGTGGGGCTGAGGTGTTAAATTATATATAACATTTATTTATTTGCCTTATTTCTTACCTTGCTTAAATTATTCTTTGTCCCCTCCTTCTTATCTTCATTTAAAATTCAAACTCATCCAATATATTTTATTTATTCTATTTCCTGGATATACATATATTATCCATCTAACCATATATATATATATATATTATTAACGATATTTTTCATGAATACTGGAGATAGGTCAATAGGAGTGAACCTAAGGGAAAAATAGGTTGTTTAGCCTTTGCGGGTTGGATCGGATCGCCACTCTTAGGTATCAAGGTCTGGAGGAGTAGAGGCGCTAAAAAACTACCAGGATGGGTCTAAACTCATGGAAAGAGGTATTTCCTCTTATCTGCGGAAAGGTTTGGATGAAGATCCATGTCTATCTGGAAAAACAAACAATAATTTGCAGTAGTGATAATTAGAAATAGTACGATGAACTCACAGAGGAATATTCTGCGCAACGATTCCCATTATATTAATCTTTGATTTTGGAGTACATGAACAGAATGGAAGAAATTCTCCAATTTGTCTAAGTATTATGCTTTAGAAGAGCAGGCGTACAAGAAAATAAATAAAAAAGTGAATCCCCTATTGAATGTGACTCATGGGTCTTATTTATAGAGAACTAAGGGCCCTTCTACTGTTGGGCTATTCGTCCTATGGGTGCCTTGGTCGGTCGCTTTTCTCCTCGGTTTCGGATGTCTAACTTGCAGCTGCTTTTATGGCGCTGGTCATGGCCTCTAAAGTAAGGGTCATGGTCAATCAGGGCTTCCTTGAGATCCAATAAGCTTGTCGATGTGTTGGATTTCAGACAACACATGAACCTCTGGTAGTGGCTCCCAGATGTAGGCTCTCGGATGTAAGCTTACAGATGTAGGCTCCCATCATTCTCGTGTATACTTAGAGGAGCTTATCCTCTTGATGTATGCGAATAGTTGCCGGGTCGAAACCGCTGTCGGTGTTTGTACTAAGTAGGTTAGTATGGATAGCCTGTATCTCCACTAGGGTTCCAATTGGCCTCCCGGTGGAGCTTTTCGGATTTCCTGATTTTTTGGAAGATAACTCCTGATGATGTGTTACTGTTTGTCAATGTGACCTTTTGGCATATATGTTGCATGTGCTTCGGAAGCTGGTTCCAGACAATCCTTGCGTACTTCTAGTTTGGTCCTTTGATGCACTCACCTTCTGATGTATAGTATTAAGCAGAATAATACCTGCAGTCCTTCAGGATTTTAAGGAGGGGGCTCATGTCTTCTTCTTTCTTAGTTCCTGTTTTAGGTTGCCTTTCGCTACAAAATTCCATGTCAAATAGGCCTTGTCAGAGGGACCCTATTGGATGTGCTTTGCTGGCATTTTGTAGGCTTTGAGCTTCTTCCCTCTGGGAAGGTGTCGGTTTGTACTGCTTTCCAACCACTCTTTCCGGCTTTGATTCTACATATCGCTTGGCTTTCTGTTCTCGAAAGACTCTTTTGTGCCTATACTCTTCTGACACCCCTTCATCGTCAGCTAGTCTCGAAGTTAATTTTGGTAGTAACATTTTCCCCCATGGTGAAGGGGTGTTTTCGACTTTTCAAGTCAACCTTTTTTTCTTTTCCGAAGTGTCATTTCAGAGTCTTTTGATCTCCCTTGATCAGAAGCTTTGGTCGATCTTTGTCTGTACGGCCCAGATTGATCCTGAATTCTAAATATGAATTATCCTCCTTTTTACTTTTTACCTCTGGAAAACATTTTTGCTTTCCTTGGATGAATCTTGTTCATTAAGCCGATTTTAGGTGTATGACTGATAGGAAAAGTGAGACTCTTTTCCCCGAAGAAAGAAATCTTCTTTTTCTTTTCTCCCCTTTCCTGCATAACATTTTACTCAAGCAAGGTTATTATTAATCGAAATTGGTCACACTATTTTCCTAGGATTTCAGAAACCAGTTGTAAGTTTTCTTGTTCAAACCTCGATTACTGATTTGAATTAGGCTCTAAATAGGGGATTGATGGTTCTAGTATATGTTAAACTTTCTACAATCGCTCATAATAATGATTAATAGTGACCTTTAATAAGTTATACCACCCCTCGTTCATTATCAGAGTTTTGAGAAGCAATATTTGTATGAACAAACAACTCGTAATAGGGGATGATTTAAAATGTTGACATCGCTATTTGCAGTCAAGATCGTTGTCCAATGGGATGACTAAAATCCATGTCGCCTATCTGTTTGTGTGTTGTTTATGTGTAACTATCAAAGCGAGAATTAGATTAAAACACATGTTTATATTATGCCATCACCTGACAGGACTATATCTGAGATTCCACAATCGAGCTCCCCCAGGTTGACCAAATCTTATAGGTTTTGTCCGAAAAGGGTCAACTCGATGCGAAGAAGCTTCAAGCTGTTGGAGCAGTAGGCAAAGTTCCTCTTCTCTTGCGTTCAATGTTTCTTGAAGATGATTCACGTCCGTCTTCCATCACCTCTTCCCACCTTGGGTTTTTATTTAAGAAGGGAATGACCTCAGCTACCAGCAGTGGGCTTACCAATAGACGCAAGAGGGAAAATTTAGTCTCCCATATTTTTGGTGATGAGATTGTCCAGTCGCCTGGGTGTTGATCGTTATCTAACCCCTTCACCCCTTTTCTTGAAGGCTCTCCCAGAATATGTCCTTCTTCAGTGGATACTTCGGGAAGTAGTTTTGTTGCTGGTCTTCTAATATTCGATTCTCAAGGAATTTCGAATTTGGAAGGATGCGAACTACCTTTCCGTTCTTATCGACAGTACGATTGTGTAAATCCTCTTTCACCGACTCGGACTCCGGACTTCGATAGTATTGTCAGATCTGTCTTACCTTGTGCTGATGGGTCCGATATTTCAGGGTTTGCTTTTACGAATTGGTCCAATTTTTGCCTTGATCTCATCAAGCTGCAATTCTTGGTTCCTACTCTCGCTTTCCTGAATTCATTATTTGTTTACCTCATTCACGTGTTAACTGCACACCATTCATTTTCAGATATTCGGTATTGGTACGTAGATGGGACGATGGCGGCCTCGTTATCTTGGGACGCCAGAGATCTGAAGGAAGAGAAGTCCGCGCTAGAGTTTAAAAATCATGATTTAGTTTCAACGAAGTGCCAAAATGAAGAAGCCTGTAGTCAGTTGAGAGTGTTTCTTGAGAGGGAAAGGACTGGCAACCGGATCTTAGCTGCCAAGATTTCGACTCTTAGGCACGAGCAGTTGGACATGTTGGCAGGGCATGCAAGAGAACTGAAAGTAAAGGAGGCCACCCTTTGTGATGCTAAACGGATAATTTATGAAACCCAGGATATAATTTCCTCGTTTCTGAAGGTACATTTTCCAAATATAGCGACCGAATATTATGAAAAGGCCCTCTCTCTGGTTTATCGTGATAATTGTGGAAAGTTTCCATATATGGATTTTCCTTCACTCTCTCCATATCTTCAAGGCAAGGTCTTAGGGCGAATCATGATGTCCGGGCAAGATGTCATAATCTCTAAAGGGAGCAAGGAGAGCGTTGAGGATCTTCTGTTTGTTAAGGGACTGCCTGATTATCCCACGCCCGGAAATGGCGAGAGTTTTACTTCACCCCTCGGTAGTGATGGCATGTGTGGTAACCATTGTGAACTTAACTCTTAAGATGGGCATGACAAGAATGGCAGGAAGTAAGTTATGTTCTCTGTGTTTATGGGTGACGACATGGGCTTCTCAAATGCTAATTCATCTCATGTTTTAGTTATTCTGTGTGGATATGGTGGATTTGCCGAAGAGGTTGATTTTCCAGGACCTGGTGAGAAAGGCAGACAACATGTATGGTTTCTCCAATCCTTCAGGTATGAACCTTCATTCTTGAATTTCTTCTCTATTTGCGGGCCTCGGCCCTTAATGACTCATCTTTATGTTGATGAAGATTTTATTTCCATTAACGATTCTGTTTCCAAGGATGATCTGCACTCCCTTTTTAGGTTGAGGAGAGAACTCCTCACAAAACATTCTTATAAATCTGGCACAATTTCTTGGGGATGATAGAGAGGTGATATTAAAAAATCTTAGGGCTGATCATGCTAAATTAATATGTAATATAGAGGAAATGAGTATCAGAAAGAAAAATTAATCTGTTACACCCATTTTTGATGTTAATTCGTATAGATATGAATTGTTCTTGTGTTTATTTCTTCTCTTTTGTAAGTAGTTCTGTGGTTTAAATTTCGATATTCATTATTAGAAAATTGATCCTATAAGTAGTAGTCAATTTGTTTACATATACAGGGATGTTTGCTTGAAGAAATTTCCTTCTTAACTGATGAGGTTGTTCGAATTACTCCTGGAGACTTTTTGGGTAGCCCTTTTAGCGATATTGATGATATGTTTGCTCCGTTTAGGGAGTTATCTGTACAACGTTTGAAGGAGTAAATAGGCATATTGGAGGCTGATATAAAACAAAGGGACAAAGATATTATTGAAGTGAAGAGGGATATACAAACAATTTCTTCTAACGATTTTGATGGAGAAATGGAGGAGCTCCAACATCAGACCGTTGATTTAGAGGCAGGAGGCGACGACGTACTCACAAAATGTAAAGAATGGGAATCTTTCTTTGAAGGTGCTCTTAAAACTTCCACTCTTGGTGTCTTGTGGGTTTCAATGGCGTCCAATCTTCCAAGCTTGAGATAGGGACTTTCTCTTTGGAATGGATCATTCCCTTGCCGCTAGGTAGCACAGACAAGTTCAGGCCAACATGACAGGTTTTTATGATAAGAAAAGCATTAAGGACACCTTTCGTCATATTGATTTTTATACTTCCAAAATTAAGCAATTACAAAAGGAGAAGCAGTCATTACGTAAAGATGCTTTTGACTTGAAGAAGGAAAACAAAAATCTTTGCAAGATGGGAAAGGCTTTCAACCGAGCTCTAAAGTGGCAACCTAAACCCTAAGATGACCAATGTGTGGTTGCAGAAAAGACGCGAAAGATTGACACAGACTATTGTGTACTGTGATTCATCATTCTGCGACTTCCTGCCTGTCCCATTAATAAGAAACAATTCATTGAGAATTAGAATATTGTTTATATGGCAGGTTTCTGCACCGAGATATGGTATTTCTCTTTGAAGATGTATTCATCCTATAAGCTTTTTATCTTACAAACTTCCTTGTAAATGATTATGCAAGATATGAAATATTCAGCATTTTGCCAGTCGAATATGATGTTCCATAATGATGGTGTTCATAAATAGAAGTTTTACTTAACACATGACCGTGCATTTAAGCGTAAACATTTATCACGTATTTGGCGCACTTTGTTAAAAATTTGCTTTATAAACTATAGTAGAGCGTCCTATGTTCTCAATAGGGTTAATAGTATTAAGGTGCAGTAGACATGAACCGCCTACAGTGTCTGTTTGTGTTTGGTGTGTTAGTGCAAATATCTGATATACTTAATTAATGGATTGATGTATAAAAAAACACTTTCCTGAGCAAGCAGAAAGGCCATAGGTTTGCACCTAATGATGGTGGAGATACTCTTTCAAGCCAGATTAGAGCTGCGGAGATGGCTGACTAACTCCTTCTTGTTCAACACTGAAAACCTAAACTAGTCAGGTTTGGATGCTTTGTGATGAAACTGAAACCGTACATTCAGTTATGATTTGCTTCTGGGCTTGGCGTTGAGATGAGGCTGGGTTGCTCCTTCCGACATCTTCCAGGTTAATAGAAGTCTTGAACCGCCCTTTGTTTGATTGATTTAAGGATTGATGACTGAAACTCCCCTTCCGGCATTGGATAGAATCCCTGAAACAACCCTTATTCGGCCAACTAAAGATCGAAGACCAGAAATCTCCTTTCGGCACTAAACAGAAATCAGATCCCGCGCAGATTCGTGTTACCAGAGTAAGAGATCAAAAGTCCGCTTCTGGTACTTGTTGGAATACCAATCCAACTTAGATTCGGGTATCGAGGATTGTGGACCGGAGGCTACCTTCCGGCATTAATAGAAGCCCCAACCATCCCTTATTCGGGTGATTTAAGAATTGAAAACCGGAACTTTCCTTCCGGCGTTGATTAGAAGTCCCGAAACAACCTTTATTTGGGTAATAAAAGATTGGGGACCGGGAATTCCCTTCCGGTATTAATCAGGAGTCGAATTAACCCAGGTTCGGGTATTTGAAGATTGAAGACCGGAAACACCTTCCGGTATTACTTTTTTTGGCATCCCCCTCAGATTTGATTTGTGAAGCAGAGGTTGTACATGCTTCCTGAGCCACACTATGGGCTTTTGATGTCAAAGTATAGGATGCACATGCTTTGTTGGCCACTCTCTAGGCATGTGCATCCGGTGTGCTTGGTTAGCTTATCCACAAGCAGGGCCCAAGGACTTACCCGTCCTCCCTCTAGGTGGTGCCTTTTCCTGACTATCATGGGTAGTGATAAGGTCTTAGAAACTTAGATGGGGCCATTGTAGACACAGAACTAAGATTTACTCTTTTGACGCTCTATACTGACCATCGTAGGTACTGATAGCGGCTTACACGCCACCCCCCTCCGAGGGGTGCCTTATCCTGACCATCGTAGGTGGTGATAGGGATTGCATTCCCTTCTTCGGGTAACACGGAATATAAGAAGAGGTAGGACGTTATCTTCTACGAGCAGAGGTAGGACATGCTTAGTTCTAGCAGAAGCAGGGCATACTCTTCTGTGAGTAGAGGCAGAGTGTGCTAATGTTAGATGCACCGCCATGACCATTTCTGGTGTGAAACGAAGGCTTACGCTTTTGATGCTTTAACCTAGTCCCCTCCGATGTGGGCATGGAGAAAGACTAACACACCATCCCCCTTTGAGAGATGGCTCGTCTTGGCCACTCTGGTGGCGACAAGGGATTTTATCCACTTATGGTTTGACCCCTTTTGGGTTTCTTTAAGCTTCAATTGGGGGAGAGGTTTCCATACCCTCAGTCGCATTTGATAATCCTTTTCCTAAGAATTTTTATTGAACCTAAACCGATCTTGTTATAAACTCTCGTAATTGGCCTTGGCAGATGAATCTGATGATCCTTTCCTCAAGGACTCTACAGTGATTGGTGTCATGTCCATTTCTCATGTGGTAATGACAATAGGTTCCTCCTACTTTCCTTTCGTATTTGGGCTTTCCCTTCACAGATGGCCAATAATTGAGTTCGTGTTTGGTTAGGAAATATATGTTCTCCTTTCCCCCTAGGTACTCAGGGTGGGATTAGTGGAGCTTGACTCAGATTTCTTTCTTTATTTCTTTTTGCTGGAAGTGCTTGGAAGTGTTGAAAGTAATACTCAGCTTTATCCCTTTTTCATATGGCTATTTGGGGTGGGATTATGCTTTTATTTTTATATACTCTGATAATAATTTGTCCAAGATGGATATTTGTGTGGTAAAGTAATACCCCTTGAGTAATCTAGTCGTGAACTTCTTTTCTGACCACTGGGGATTAACCCTTTTGCGGTCTATTCCTGTCATTTTCTCTACATCTCTACTCCTACTTACCAAGGCACACCGAGATTGGGATGTTATCCCTTTGGTCCACTTGTTGGTGAAGTGGTCAAAATCATCCATTATTTCTTGTTCAAACGTCGTCCCTCTGATCTGCTTGTAGAGAGTCCTCTTTATGTGAGAGAAGACGCTAGTATCCTCTGATGTAGAATGACTTGGAGGAGGTGTTAAGGTTTGTCTTGTATAGGAAAAGTTATTATCTCAAGTGTTGTGAGCATGTTGTTCGATTTTTCTTTTCTGCTTTATTATCTACAAGGCTTTTGCTCTTAACTTTTGCTCCTCTATCACTCCAGGGTCGGTGGTTTTTGACTTATCTATTCTAGATCTTGAAAACTTTTGCCAGGACCTCTTACTCATAACTTTACTTCTTCAAAGCCTTAGTCCAATCTGGGATGGAACAACACAGGTAGATATGTGGTAGGGTTAACCAAAGGAGGCTGAGGTTCAAGCCCATCTTCTAGCGCCAAAATGTTAAAGATATTTTTCATCAACTCCGGAGATAGCTCAAAAGGAGTGAACCTAAGGGAAAAATAGGTTGTTTAGCCTTTGCGAGTTGGATCGGATCGCCACTCCTAGGTATCAAGGCCTGGAGGAGCAAAATCACTAAAAAACTACCAGGTTGGGTCTAAACTCGGGGAAAGAGGTATTTACTCTAATTTGCCAAAAGTTTTGGACGAAGATCTAAGTCTATTTGGAAAAACAAACAAAATTGCAGTAGTGATAATTAGAAATAGTACGATGAACTCACAGAGCAATATTCTACGCGATTCTGTTTTATTAATAATTTATTCTAGAGTATATGAACAAAATGGAAGAAATTCTCCAATTTGTCTAAGTATTATGCTTTAGAAGAGCAAGGGTATAAGAAAAACAGAAAAAAGTGAATCCCCCATTGAATGTGACTCATAGGTCTTATTTATAGAGAACTAGGGGCCCTTTCGCTGTTGGGATATTGGTCCTATGGGTGCCTTTGTCGCCCGCTTTTCTCCTCCGCTTCAGATATCTGACTTCTGGCTGCTTTTGTGGTGCTAGTCATGGCCTCTGAAGTAAGGTCCTGGTCAATTAGGGCTTCCGTGAGATCGCGATAAGCTTGTTGATGTGATGGCTTTCGAACAACACGTGAACCTCTAGTAGTGGCTCCCAGGTGTAGGCTCTCGGATGTAAGCTTATAGATGTAGGCTCTCGGCTTTCTCATGTATACTTAGAGGAGCTCATCCTCTTAGTGTATGTGAATAGCTGTCGATTCGAAACCGCGGTTGGTGTTCGTACTAAGTAGATTAGTATGGATAGCATGTATCTCCACTAGGGTTCCGGTCGGCCTCCTGGTGGAGCTTTTCGGATATCCTGGTTTTCCGAAAGGTAACTCCTGATGATGTGTTACTGTTTGTCAATGTGACCTTTTGGAATATGTGTGGTAGATGCTTCGGAAGCTGGTTTCGGACGATCCTTGCGTACTTCTGGTTTGGTACCCTTGATGCCCTCGCCTTCTGATATATTGTATTAAGAAGATTAATAACAATATTACTTTTGGATTTTAAGGAGGGGAGTTCATGTCTTCTTCTTTCTTATTTCCTGTTTTAGGAGGCCTTTCACTACAATATTTCCGGTCGAATAGGTCCTGTCGGAGGGACCCTGTCGGATGTGCTTTATTGGCATTTTGTAGGCTTTGAGCTTCTTCCCTCTGGGAAGGTGCCGGTTTGTGTTTCTTTCCAACCACTCTTTCCAGCTTCCGATTCTATCCATCGCTTGGCTTTCTATTCTCGGAAGACTCTTTTGTGCCTGTACTCTTTCGACACTCCTTCATCGTCAGCTAGTCTCGGAGTTAATTTGGTAGTAACATATATATTTATATTTATGCGTTCGCCGTCTAATTTCAATTGATTGTAACTACTTCATACTGTCACCGTTTTCACACTGGCCCAAGAATAATATCAGTTCTTTTATGTTTTTTACATAAAAAAGGCCACCAGGTCAGAAATTAAGCATAATTCATTTTGACCCTAAACAAAGCAAAAAAAGAAGAACATCTTTTTTCCCAGTTCATCAAGAGGCCGAGATAGCGAAGCAATAAAAAAATGATTGCTCTTGTTCATGGTCTGATGAGGTGAAAATTGAGTAAAACTTATCGAAAAGGATACTTTTGCTGCTCTTAGAAATCTTTTAAGATCGATATTAAGGGCTCAAGCATAGACCAGTAAAGGCAAGCTACAAGGAGGCAGGTCCAACCAACATGCCACAAAACCATGGCCAATGCAAACACTAGTTATGGTCGAATGTCACAAGGCAGCATGCAAAAGCAAAAGTATATGGGATTGTAAGCGTAGAGATTGTTATATAAATAGGTTCGGGTACCAAAACTTGTAAATTAAGCTAAGAAGGGTAAAACAACCTTTTTTAGACCACTTGATCCAATAAACAATTAGGTACTGAAGGAGGCTAAAGAACAACTTTGTGAAAGAGAGATAAAATTCAAGTGTTCCATATTATTGAATTATTCAGTGTTCCATAGCCATAATTTTCTGTGTTGGAGAATCCACATCGTTAATAGTAAGTCGGATATGATCTATACACTCGTATTTTTATTTTATTTCTTTTTATTGATTTGTAATGATATTACCATAGTATTTTTGACATATCTTGAGCTTCCTAACTTTAAATTGCAAAACTGAAGGTTCTCTGGAAAATATATTCAATTATCTAAAACTTTCATGTTTTGAGTATTTCCAGGTTCTGAATTTAATTTGATGAAAAACTGCAATTCATTTGAAGTTTAATTTTTAGACTGGTTCCTGAATTTCTGACATTGCTGTAGTATTCTGATCATATCTTGAATGTTGTTATTCAGAATTTTGAAATTTTTAATGATCTGAAAAGCTAATGAAATTTCACATATCTTTGCTGCTTTGAATCTCTTCTAATTCACCTTAGAAAATATTGAAAACTGCACTCAATACAGCACACTACTTGAAAGCTACGATTGATAAGTTGTGATAATATCATAGTTTTTGGCTTGGCTTGACTATTTTGATTTTGAAATCATTTTTATTGATTGTATGTTGAATATGATGGATCAAAGTATTTGGTTTTGAATTTTTGAAAATAAATATCATCAAGTGATTTCAAATAAACTGCTTTAGACCTGAATCATTAATCACTCTTGTGTTTGATAAAATGTCGAGAAATTCTCTCATGAATCTTGCTTTGAAACTGATTTTCTGCTGCTTTGATAAAGGAAATTAAATTATTAAGATTTGTTTGAGTGTCTTGGTGATTGGATGACTTGTTGAAAAATCAGTGTCTAGATTCCATTAAACTCTATAGACATTTTGAAGTACAAGTGATGTTTAAAATTATCAAAGAGCAATAAGTTTTGGAAGTATTAGTAAATTACACATTCTACTAATTGATTTTTGAAAATGATTTTCAACTTACACAATTATTTCATAAAACCTCTTGAAATCAATATTTTCAATTTTAAAACCATTTTTGATTATTTATTCAAAAAGTTGAAGCTACTGACCAAATTGAACCATTTTGGAACTGATCAAAATTATTATTAGAATTATGAAATTGTGATGAGTTGTGACTATAATATATTTCATAGCAAGAGAAAATATTATTAAAAAATTCATGATGATTGGACAAATTTTATAATATTTTGAGTTAGTGCTTATTTCACGATCATCTTTCTGTTTCTACCATATTTCTGTCACCCATCATGGTTTTATATAACGTGGGGAGTTTGAATTGTTTTTGGAAATAAGTAAAAACATTGTTGAACTTTTTTGAAATAAACTTATACTTATCCTTAGTATTCACTCTCATTTACAACTCCTCGTGTTTTTGCATGGATGAATCACCTTAATCTATGTAAGTGCTTCCACTCTCATTTAAAAATCCTCGTGGTTATGCTTGGATGGAACTCATAAGAGAGGATAAAGTTAAGTATTCTTCTAATCTCATTAAAAAGTCCTAGCAGTTATATGTGGCTAGAAAGTACTTAAAAAATTTAAGTTACCACTGCTAACCCCATTTAAAAGTCCCAGCGGTTATGCGTGGTTAGAAAGTGCTTAAATTATTTTGTGCATAAATTTGAAATTTATTTGAAAATTACGGAATTCATAAATCCTATATTTGAATTTTAAAAACTCTCCTCATTTTTGTAAAATCATTCGTAAATCCATCATTTTAAAAAGTGAAATTTGACTATAATTTGAAGAATATTATGATTTTTGTTTAATTAACTAAGATTTACGATATATATTTTTCTCGTGATTTAATTCATATGTCTAGTCTATATTCACCACTATTTCGATTTCTGTTATCCTTTTGATGATAACAGAAGGGGGAGAATGGTTAATATTTTGATTGATGAGTGAATAATTCAAGAATATTTTAATATTGGAAATTCAGTTGGATTTAAACTCACTCATATGCATAGGGGGAGTTCAAATGTAGGGGGAGTACTATATTTCATATTCAAACATATTTATCATATTCAAAATCTTTGTGTATGTTTGTCATCATCAAAAGGGGGAGACTGTTGAGTATAACAATATAATTTTTGTTTGATGATAATATATATATATATATATATATATATATATATATATATATATATGTTTGCAAACAATACTATTCTACACTACATATACAAAAATAAGTATATAGTCTAAATAGAATACTATTGCACACAATTTGATATTCAAACGGTATTTTTATTCAAATAAACAAATTATTTCAACATTTAAAATAGTACAAATTTCTGACTCCACTATTTACAATTCACTATCAATTAAATTTATACTGCATTCCTCACTATAGTTCACTCAGTTTACACATACAGACTCATATACATACATACATATATATATATATATACACACACACACACACAGTGAATCTTCTTGTGCTCTAATCTAGTCCAGTTACCTGTCACAGAAACACACAGAGTAAACTAGAACAAAAGTAAATTTAAATATTAGCAAATATAAATTTATTTAAAATTTTATTTACCACAGAATTTTGGTGTGCTTCTCTCATATTTCTAGACTTGGTCTGATATATACAATTATTTAAGTGTAGACTGCTTCTGATATTCATAGTAATTTACTGTAAATATTACAAAGTAGACTGTATCTTTAATGCTCGCAAACTAGCCTCAACTCAGCTACAGTGGTCTTCTGATCATGACTAGTCTCGACACACATATGTGGTCTGCTAGTCTTAACCATCCTCAACACAACCATAACTGATTTTTTAGATGAGAAATAAAAAATATATAAATATATGCACAACACGTATACAATTATTTAGGTGAACAAAGTAACATTGCCAGTCAAGAAACATGACCAACAAGCAATGGTCATCACTATGAAGAAGTGCATAGCTATTAGATGGAAAGAAAGCAAGTGATAAATGAAAACTAACATGGCCAGTGAAGGATAAACAACATTTCCAATCCCAAGACAGTGCATCAAACAAGAAAGCTAACTACTCAAGCCTGGTCAACAAAATACAATGGCACATGCAACATTGTACAAGTGTACAAGTTCAAGTTAATGAACAGAGGTGCAAAGAAGCATGAAAAATGCCAAGAAAGACAAACTTGGGAACATTCAATCTAGCCCAAAAATAATATTTGTTCTTTTAAATTTTTTACTTAAAAAAGGCCACTTGGTCATAAATTAAGCATAGTTCATTCTAACCCTAAACAAAGTAAAATAAAAGAACATATGTTTTTTCCAGTTCATCAAGAGGCCGAGGTAGTGAAGCAATAAACAAAATGATTTCTCCTGTTCATGGTCCGATAGAGGTGAAAATGATGTAAAACTTGTCGAAAACGATACTTTTGCTGCTCCTAGAAATCTTTTAAGATCTATATTAGGGGCTTAAGCATTGAAGGCAAGCTACAAGGAGGTAGTCCAACCAACATGCAACAAAACCATGGCCAATGCAAACACAAGTTATGGTCGAATGTCACAAGGCATCATGCATAAGCAGGGAGAAAACAAATGGTGTAACAACCCGGAATTTCGGAACCAATTTAATTTTTTTTTATTTTAATGGATTTTAAATATTTAAAATAATTTATTTTAAATAATAACGATTAAAAATTTATCTAAATCGAAGTTAGAACGAATATATTAATTAAATTATAAAAGGAGTTAGAAATAGGGCGGTAGTTTAAAATTTTGAATTCAAACTTTGACTAAATGTACAGGATGCAAAATAAATTGGATTTTGGTGAAACAAAAAATATTAGAATTTGTTTAAAAATATCTTTCCAATGAATCTAAAAAATTGAAATTTCAAAGCGGGAATAAAAAGTTATGCCCAGTTTAAAATTTGAAAAAGTCGTTTTGGAATTTAATATAATATATAGTCCGCATAAATAGCCATTTTTCAAACAACCTCCATTTTCGACGAAACCACTTTGGTTGGATCCGGAATGTCAAATTATTGCAAGATTCCAATTTTCATAATTTTTGGAATTAATATGTGAGCGTGGCATAATAAAAATTGTTTTGTCAATTTCAGTTAAATTGGATCGACCAGAAAATGGCCATTTTTCAAATGGTCTCCAAATTCGACGAAATAAACTTTGTTAGAACCGTATCGTCAAAACATAGCTAGATTTTTTTTTTTGGGCATTTTTAGGATCAGTATATGGCTCTGGTAAGTTGAAATGTACATTGAAATTTGTTCGTGTTTATTTTAAAATAGTACGTTATTGAAGGAAAATGCTGTAGACTTCAGAATTGGGCTTCGCCACTAGTCCCATTGCGTTCATAAGGCATCAACACCTACTATTAGGCAGTAAGCAGGCCAGATTTGGACTTCGGCTCGTTTCTGGCTTTATAACACGTAAAACGATGAAATATATTATTATTTTAATAATCCAAAACCTTAAAAAACTAATTTAGAGCCGCCTCCATGTTCTTCAATCAAGGGCTGTCGTGCTCCCAACTTTTCCCCCTTCGATATCCTCCACCACACAATAAAATCAGTAGCTTCATAAGGCAAAATCGAACTACTCCGTGTGCTCTTGCACTTCAACGGATATGATATGAAATCATCAAGTTAATCGGCTAGAAATGGAGAGTAAAACAACATCGTTCAAGCTGAGATTGGGGTACCTAGGGGAATCTGAGTTGCTTCGTTCTCAGGGAGTAGGAGTAGGGCGCCAAGCCGCTTCGAATGGAGGTGGTTGATCGAGGTAATGATGGCTATGGTGGCTTGCGCAGGTGGTGTCTGTAGTCGATGTTGGGTTCGCATACGTAAAGAAGAAAGAAAGAAGAAGAAGCGGCTAATCCTGAGGCAAAAGTAATTCGAGAAGTTAATTAAGAATTTAATTATATTATTAATTGCATATTAATGTAATTAAAGTTTAAAATATCATAACTTATTCAAACGTGATCGGAATTAGATGATTTTAGATGCGTTGGGATCGTGTCAACGAATACTACATCGTGAAACAGGCCAGAGCAAAAACGGAGCGATCTATAATTTTGAAGAATTCAAAAACCAATGTGAGAAATTCTACTTTTTATATATAATCAAAATCAATTAATCATAATTAGATCTGTTGATTGTCATACGCTGTAATATTCTATTGATTGTCTTGCATGATTTGATCTGTGATTGGGGTGTTATGTAGATCTGTTGAAACATTTGTGTTAATTAGAAAATAGTTAAATAAAAAATTAACATATTAGTTAATTAGAATTGTGTTTAACAAAAATATTCATTTTTGTCAATATAGATTAGTTAAACCAAAATATTCATTTTTGTCAATATAGAGTAGTTAAACAAAAATATCCATTTTTGTCAATATATAGTAGTCTTAAAAAAATATTTATTTTTGTAATATAGAGCAGTTATATAGTAGTTTTAAAAAAATATTTATTTTTGTAATATAGAGCAGTTATACCAAAAATATTCATTTTTGTTAATATAGTTTAGTTAATAAAAAGTATTCATTTTTTTCAATATAGTTAGTTGAACAAAAATATTCATTTTTGTCAATTAGTATAATTGAAATAAAAACATTCATTTTCGTCAAATTAGAATTGTTGAACAAAATATATTTTTGTCAAAACACATAAGTTGAAACCAATTTGTCGCTTTTGTCAAATTATAAAAGTTAAAACCAATTTGTTGCTTTTGTCAAATTATAAAACTTGAAACCAATTTGTCACTTTTGTCAAATAATAAAAGCTGAAACCAATTTGTCACTTTTGTCAAATTATAAAAGTTGAAACCAATTTGCCACTTTTGTCAAATTATAATAGTTGAAACCCAATTTGTCACTTTTGTCAAATTATAATAGTTGAAACCAAATTTGTCACTTTTGTCGAAATGTAACAGTTGAAACAAAATTGGCATTTTTGTCAAAATATAATGGTTAGAACAAAAATTACATTTTTGTTAAGTAGAATTGAGTTGGAACAAAAATTACATTTTTGTCAAATAGATTTGTGTTAAAACAATAATATCGTTTTTGTTAAATAGAAATTGTAAACAAATAAAATTATCATTTTTGTTTGTTAAGTTGAAATAGAAATTGTAAACAAATAAAATTTTCATTTTTATTTGTTATGTTGAATAGAAAATGTATACAAATAAATCATTCTTTTATTTTGTCATTAGGATACATAGAAAAATGTATACAAATAAATTATTCTTTTATTTTTATTAGAATACAAATGTATGTAAATAAATATGTCATTTAGTTAGAAAACATATTTTGTAAATAAATATGTCATTTAGATAAGAATATGTTTTTGTTAATAAAAATATCATTTAGTTAGAATATGTTTTTGTCAAAATAGAAATTGTCATTTTTATTGAATTAGGATTGTCTAAATAGATTAGTTGAAACAAAATATGCATTTTTGGTCAAAATAAATTAGTTGAACCAAAATATTCATTTTTGTCAAAATATAATAGTGGAAACAAAATTTTACATTTTGTCAAAATATGATGGTTGAAAAAAATTACATTTTTGTTAAACAGGTTTGTCTTTGGGCAAAAATATTAATTTTGTTGAGATAAAATTGTCAACAAAATGAAAAGACCATTTTTATTCATTTTGTTAAACTAGAATTATTAACCAAATAAAATTATCACTTTTAATTATTTTGTTAAACTAGAGTTGTCAACATAAAAGCAATCATCACTTATATTCATTTTGTTAAACTAGAATTGTTAACAAAATGAAATTATCATTTTTAATTATTTTGTTGAAATAAAATTGTCAACAAAATGAAATTATCACTTTTATGCATTTTGTTGAAATAGAATTTGTACGCAAATTTAAGAATCATTTTTATTGTCAAAACGTACAATAGAATTTGTATACAAATTTAAGAATCATTTTTATTGGCAAAACATACATTAGAATTTGTATACAAATCAAAATGACATTTTTACCGTCAAATTATACAATAGAATTTTTATACAAATCAAAGTGACATTTTTACCGTCAAATTATACAATAGAATTTTATGCAAATTAAAGTGACATTTTTACCGTCAAATTATACAATAGACTTTGTATGTAAATTTAAGTGACATTTTTATTGTTAAATTATAAAATAGAATTTGTATGTAAATTTAAATGGCATTTTTATTGTTAAATTATACAATAGAATTTGTATGTAAATTAAAGTAACATTTTTATTGTTAAATTGTACAATAGTATTTGTATGCAAATCAAAGTGACATTTTATTGTCAAATTATACGTCAGAATTTGTGTACAAAGTAAAGATGCATTTTTATATGTATGTTATACATTAAAACTATATATACAAACAAAATATTTCTTTTATTTGTTAAAGATAAAGATAGAAATTGCATAAAAATAATGAAATTAAAAATTATCTTTTTATTTGTCATCAGTAAAATGTCATGTAAATAAAATATATATTTAGTTGACATGATGAACATGTAGATATGATATGCCAATAAAACATCCTTTTATTCGGCGTGTTAAATACGTTAGTGGAATCGTTGAATGATTTATATTTATTTTTATATCTAATTATATGTATATATAAATATAAATTAAAATTAAACGAATCGCGTGCAGTAGTTCTCGTTTTGGAATCGTAACTTTAAACGATTATACCGAAATATCCGACCGTCGGATTTTCCCAAAACTGAAACCGTTAGGTCCACTTTGGGAAGATCTTTCCAACAATATAAAATTCGCTAAAATCTAACGGTTAGATTTCGAGAAATGTGTAAATCAAATTTAGGTTAAAACAGCGCCAGAGCCGCTTATTGACCCGAAGCATCGTTAATTAAATTGGGCTATTTTTATATGAATAAAAATAGCGATAAATTGTTATAAAATAATATTAACGATATGAAATGATTTTAAATTATATATGTTCGAGAATTATTTGAAAAGACCGACTTCAATCTCATTTCAAATAATTATACGACGATTTAAAGTCGAAGACATTGAAGATGGTGATTGAAGACCGGCGATCTTCACATCGAATGGATGACTACTGACGCCCTGGACTGATTTGCTCCCAGGAAAGGGTTACAGTGGTATTTGTCCAAACGTACTTGTTGATTGTCCGGGTAAGCGAGCACCTCTCTTCCGTATTGGACATACGGGACGAGGAATAAGGTGTCTCCAGTTTCGTTCAGACCCAGAACGGACTTGTAAATGGATGTGTGTCTGACATTGGATTTCTTCTATGTAAATTGATTTCTATTTAATATATATTTGTTTGGTGGTAGAGAATTTATTCTCTTGCTTAACACCCTTCTCTAAGACGCACGAGCTCAGAGGTTATATATTGGTAGTTATCGATCGCATGGCGTGAATTGTCAATGTGGCATGCCAAGATGCAAATGATCGAGGCTTTTTGTTGAAAAGCAGGGCCTTGTGGTTGATGATCAAAGCACTGCCTGTTTAGGTGTAGCTTTGTGTATAGTGTTACTTCGTGAGCTTCACACCCCGGTATGAGTCAAAAACGGGACAAGGGAATGCAGGGAGTGCGCACGTTTCTTTCTAGCTAGAAGTGGTATCAGGGTTTTGCAAGCCCTGACATTTTACTTATGTGGATGATGGATTACAAGGCCTCGGTTATATTGGTCGATAGTGACCAATTTATAGGTTCAATAGGACCGAGAAGCATGTGTTCAGGTATAACTAATCCACTAAAGTATTTGTGGAGCAGCCCTGCAGGATCCAAGGGTTTGCTAGCGTCCGAATCCTGAGACATTTGCTAGAGTGTCTCGAATCGGTAAGGAGATCGTCCCTAGCCTTGACTCATGATGGAAATCCAACTTCCAATACGGCACCGTACAGTTTTGAATATAAAACTAGTATGGCGACATAGTATATGGTAGTTATGCTGTCGATGATTGATACATTATGATTGAAATGTTTTTGAAACATATATACACTAATAATAATATCAAATCCTTTTTATCGTATCAAGCATTTTTGACCATTATAAGGTAAAACTTTATCCTCTGGTTTGCATTGCATTGTGTGATGGGACTTGAGTCTTATAATGGTTTCATTTTTCTAAAAAGCATTGCGTTGTTTAACGATTTACTTTATTTATGCACTGGCAATCCAATGGAGTAAACCCGTTAAGCGTTAGCGGTGTGGTCCTGTGATTAGCCTTATTATTAGATAAGTTAGGTAAGATTTCTCATGTCGGTCCCGTGACTGACTCGTAGTTTGTTTCACTTGCAAACTCGGGTGCCCATATTTTCCACACGGGCAGTCGAGTAGCTTATTTTGCATATATATTGAGAAGGATTCTGGATCGAAGCTTAGAGCTGTGTCCGGAGCATTGATAGTCTTCTGTTGTGCTAGTTTATTTATTTTCGCTGCACTGGATTACATTTATTGTAATTTAATGTACCGCTGTATTATTATTTATTAATGTACTCTGATATATTCTGTACTCTGATGTAACATTATTATAATGTTTATAAAAGTCTGTTGTTATTTGTTCTAATGTGTTGTATGCCCAACGTTAATGCATTCGAGGATTTCCAACTTTTGGATTAGACCTGTGTGGTTTATAGTCGATTCAAAGGACGGGGATTTTCGGGACATTACAAATGGACAGAAACCTATCATCATCGGCAAACAAATCATCCAATTTCGAGTTGAATTCAAGTAAAATCATAATCGATAATGAGATTAAACTATGTGACAAAGTGAAGAACTTCTACTCCATTGGATTGAAGCTTAGTTGCCTTCTGAAGAACTAGAAGCATCATAGAAAAGAGCGACAACCTCAAATCTAAGGAAATTGCAAAACCCGAAGGAAGTCACCATCATTTTTTCAGAGCGATAAAAAGGAAGATAGAACTGGAAATATAAGCACATCTGAAGATTAGCGGAAGCAAGATACTTTATAAATCAAAGGGAATTTGAAACCCTAACAATATTTCCATCGCCATTTTCGATTTCCAGAGCAAAGGAGGATTTAGGGTTATTAAGAAAGAAGCGGTCTGACATGTTTAATGAGTCAATGTGTTAAGCCCTTTTATCAAAAAGAATCATAACTTGAGTTTAGGATTTTAAATTTTAAAATAGGGTTTATTTTATCTTGTATTTTCTATTCTATTTTTTCTGTTTCTGAAATCTAGTTTTTGCTAGGTGACAGACTATAGGGTTTTATAGTTTGGGAATTCTAGTTATAGGGTTTGTAGTTTGGGAAATATATGATCTCAGGGTTCCAGACCAGTGTAGGGTTTCGAGCATAGGATTGGAACAGTCGGGAGTAGGTGCCGCGAGTTTACATGGGATTCTAAGCATAGAGATATTTTAATATCTAGTAGAAACCTTAGGGAATGAAGTAGTAGGCAGGGTTTTGCTGAAGCTAGATAAATTCTGTGTTGTTTCTGTTTCCGCATTCACTCTGATTATTATCTGTGTTGCTAATAGTTATTACTCAGCGAAAAACTTCGATAAACCCTATTCATCCCCTCTAGGGATAATTTAGATCTTATATTCCCCTTTAAAGGATTTCGTCCCCGAAATCCTCGAGGATAAAACAACATAACCCAACACTCTCGAGTGTTAAAGAAATTATCACTTATCCCTCTCAATAAATACCTTTAAAAGCGATCATAACAAAGGAAATTGACTCGGATCTTGGCATAAAGCCAACATTCCCATTCCCTCGTACAACCACCATCAACTCGGGATTGATGCGACCAAGCCAAACATTTAAATTGTATATTTATTTTCAAAACAACTTGGCATTAGAAAATAAAATTGATAACTTACTACTTGGAAGACAATTCAACTCAGCATCGAATATTTAATTTCTTTCCAAGTATGGAAAAATTTACAAAAAATTCGGTAGCATTTCCCCTGTACAGCTTGACCCGGAAAAACCCAAAATCGCCATGCAATGCCCATCTCAACAAAAGAAAACAAAAGCGCTAAAGTGGCTACCCATACATGGGGAAAACTACCGAAATGCTCGAAATGGTAAAAACCTCAACTCTATATCTATTACAAACCTCTTTTAAAGCAAGCTTAGAATTTAGATGCGAATTAGCATCAAAACAAATCAATTCTTGCTTATTTGTACCTGGGCATGTACTCAACAAAGAGGATTGGACACAATAATAGAAATAGAAACAATGAAATAAATATGTTAAATAAACTGAATTTATCTAACATATTATGTCAAGCCATGTATGGATTTTATCGAATAAATAAACAATACAACAATATAATTATTCCGCACGCCTAACAATCATAGAAATGTAAATAAGCATGCAAGAATCATCAACCAATATATATAAGAAAAACAATGGCAATAATAGAAAATAACATCCATACCTTTCTAGTATGCAGGATACTAACCTAACTAATACAAGGCATTCAATATTAGATTCAATCCATATATGACTCGATGACTTGGTTGTCGTTTCAAAAATAAAGAATAGTAATTCTAGCATCTCTTGTCGATGACTCGAGCGCTATCATACTATTCCTAATTTCTGTGGAAACCTATCAATGGAAACCATCGACAACTATTCCCGCATCCATTAGCAAATCTTGAATAGTTATAAAAACTATTCAATCCATCCTATTCAGCTATAACAAGCCGACATCACATTTATTATAAAATAAATGCACAATCAAACCCTTCTCATAATGCCGGAAACAACAACCCTCATTCCATATGGAACCAACAATCACGATCGAGTCCACACTACTTCCCCTTGAGTTATGGAATCATCACCAGTAGTAAACATAAGCGTCGTTCACTAACGGAATATCGCTTCTACACAGGCACATATCCAACTCGACACACACAAACAATTACATTTCTAATATATGCCTATTGGAAATCTCATACACGTAGGAGGTCAAGAATTCCAACCATTGCCGCCAGTAAAGGCTGAGATACCTCTTAGGGAATAGAACCCTCGGTGATGCGACATCAACAATGACTCTAACCCTTTGCTAATAAATAGTGCCTCCAACTCACCAAAACAAACTTTGTCGCTATCGAGTCTGAATCAGGAGTCGACTACTTCTTCTCACACGGTTTTGATTGTCAGCTGAAATACGATAATCCTTCATTGGAAAACACATTTCTCAATTCACCTACACAACCAAGTGAGAGCTATCAACTTCTCATTTCTACTTGGAACGATAAATCGATATACTCATGGGTCAACCTCAACTTCCAAATTATCCAAACTCTCTTAGGACTTATAATGACATCCAACTCAAGATAACATGACCCAAGCACTCAAGTTTTCTCAACGAAAAGTGAAATCCCAACGAATTAACCTCAAAATATGCAGACTCACTGGTTGTCCCAAACAACCTAACCCACTAATCAAAATCAAAGAAACATATAAAATGTCATAATCAACATACACAATCAAATACTCACAATCAGTGAAATCCCCTTGGGATCCCCAACCGAAATAACATCCATAACTAGCTCGATACAAAATTTGAGTCAAACATGGTGGCAATCTGGTCACCTCATCGAATGTGTCCATACACTCTCAAGCTACAAGCTCAAATGATGACTCGCTACTAGAAATCTATCTCAACCCACTATCGTCCAATCATAAGCGACTACTGGAGATCTAAGTCCTAGCCTACTATCGCTAAATCGAAGACGACTCACAACTGAGCTTTGTCCTGGCCCACTATTGTCACCAACCACCCCAGTCATATTTTGTATCCTCGTAGTAATTGAACCGCTAGATTTAAATATTAAGTCCAGTTAAGCTCAACAATCAACAAGCAGCCGATTTTGTAAACATGCAACCATCACTCGATGAATTTATGTTTTGAAACCATGTATACTGCCAAGTATAAATTAACTATTTCATAACACTCCCCCACTTGAGGCCCAACATTAATAGCTATGAGTGCTGCAATCACCTATAGTATTAAGTTCTGGCGACCAAACACGGGATGTTACAAACATATAAAATCTAATTGAGCCCTCAACAAGGTAAGTCGCAGTTAAGAGAGTCAAATCAATTCATAAGTCCCAATCTCGTCCCATTCATCGAATCGCACGATTAAATGGAACGATGAAATCTCAATGCCAAACAAAAACACGTATGAAAACACCATTGATGGAAACATATTTCGAGCAGTGGCGTCGCTATTTCCCTTTTCATCGAGGGAGCACTCAATAGAATGGTAATGATAATCAAATCATACGTCTACAAGCTTAAACATCGTGAGCTTACTCGATCGACTCCTCTAACCAACATTCCTTCGAAATGGAATAATCACCCTCTGAGTCGATCACTCAACCCAGCCTCAAACTCCAAACTTCGAAGAGACTAAGGAGAGTATTAACCAAACTTCGATATCGCACCAAACTAAGTCACACTCTTTAATGCCAACACATTGTCTAAATCGATGAACTTCTCATAGACTCCTAAGAAGTTGATGCAAAACCTCTTCGAAACAATTCATGAACTAGTCTCAAATGAATCGATTTCAAACTTGAAACGATAAAAACCCACAACCAGTTTAGGCTCAATTTAGGAGTCCATTAGGAGAAAAACTCCTACTTTATTCAACTCCAACTCTAACTCATCGAAGAAACCCTTACGAGAACCCAAATAGCTCTCGCACTACAGTAGTCGATTCTGTTCCAGGGAACGATATGCCACATGCATACACAAGCATCCATATACCACGACATATTCAGTTTGCTACACTTGAGTGCCATAACTAATTAGAGACAAAAAGAGCATCCCAGATAATATATCATACCATTACTGAAAATAAAATTGTAAATCGAGGAAAAAGTTCTCGATCCTGCCCAACTCTTAACTCCAAAGATGGAGTGATTAAAGGTATTCCTCGTTCGTTGGATCATCCCAGAGTAGGACAATCAATCATTAATAGAGAAAACTATCCCAGTGGCGCTCATGTGCAAAAAAAAATCCATACTATATATATACTAATAATATATAGATTTGAAAACCAAAATATATAAAATACTACTCTCTCGTATATATTAGCGCTCAAGTCCAATACTGCTTAGGTTAAACAACACAACCTAAGCTCGGATACCAAGTGTGACGACCCGCCTTACAACACCGGTGCCCAGAACTAAAAATTCAAGTTGTATACAATGTAAATTGATTGCCAAGAGAAAGAAATAGAAGGAAGAAGAGAAAAGAATGAGAAACATAATATAAACGCAATAACATAACCTGTCATATATCCTACAACGCATAAGATAACATATAATAATCCAATCATAGATATAAAACAGATGAGACAGTAATAACTATATAAACCAGATAAATCAGTGTATACATACTTATACAGCTATATATGACAATAATAGAGTTTATACAAAAGGTAAATAAACTCAACTGATCATCTGTCTCTAGCACAACACATAACACTGTCAAGGCTCCACAGCGTGACATGGCAGAAATAAACATACGTAATACAGGTATAAGCATATAAATCGTTGCCTATTGTGAATCCATCTGCGAAACTCTAAATAATACCCGAACCTGCCACCTGGTCTACTCATCAGCATTGTCAATGAGCACCCAAGGTAATAAGAGGGAAATAAAACCTTGGGTCAAAAAAATTCTGGTGTTCGATAATAAATCTCAAAGTACTATAAAAGTCGTAATAGTGTATATGGCACGGAGGGTATGGAGAATCATACCTGCTCTGCCCCTACATCCACAAAATTAGCACAAAATAATTGATATATGCTACATTGTGATAAACATCAAATAAAACGAGTGTGATAGATGTTTAAGTACAAAATGGTGATAAATTCGTAAACAACCATAACATCCATCCTTACATTCACTCTCTTAGTCCATAAAGTATACGATACTCAATAATTTGATCACCACATCCATTAGAGCCATGGCGGGACCAACTGCCCGTGTCTCCATCTAACTCTCGATGTGACTAACTTTCCTACTTTATAGTCAATGGCCCTACCCATTCCACACTTCTCTGGCTTTGGGGTCCAGGCGAACTAGTCCACATTGCCTTGGCTCTAATTCGTCCACATGCCCCCTCTATTAAAGGTATATCAAAATCATGAATATTGATAACTCCTTTGCACATGTTCACCATAGTAGAATCCATCACTAGACTGTCCATGATACTCCCATCTAAAGTCTTCTCAATATGGGAACTATCCCCGATGGTCATCATATGTCATAGGATATCAATTTTTGTCTCCCATCCCTCTCTCTCTCTGATAGTCAACTGAATACGACTTAACATCGTCTTTTTTGCATCTCGGAGAAAACCACCCATCACCACAGCATGCTCCCCATCTCAAAATCACCATTGTCGAATGACACATCATCGCATAGAAACACCAAGACGATGATACAAATCAAAGACACATCGTATCAAGACCGCTATCAAACAAACCATCATATCCTGCTCCTCGAAATCACATTGTCGTCAATGTCAAATTGGCCATAATGGACACAATAATAGTAAACAATATTGACAACTTCATAGTAATCAATAACGACTACTCGTATTTCCTATTTAACCAAAATTGGTAAAATACGCATTCAAGGAAAATATATGGCATTTGCTGCGAAATTCAGCTTGTTGCTAAGTCCAGCTCGTCGCTAGGTTCATTTCATCGCCAAGTCCATCTTCCATCTCCAGATCGGTCATCATTATGTCACCTTTCCTCGGGTCGACCTAACTTCGGTTCGACCCAATCGAACCAAATCCGGATCAGCATAGCCGATCCAAACTTTTTCATACATACATATATATATGTGTGTGTGTGTGTGTGTATATATATCCGGATCAACATAGGCCATGCAGACTTAGTCAACCTGGATCCGAACCGACATAATCGACCCAGGATTGGTCGAACTGACTCCGGATCGACTATGTCTATCAGGCTTGCTCGAACCGAGATTCGCTCCTTCCTGCGACATCTATGCTCCATCCAAGTTTTCAGATCTGATGTCGAGCTCATTGAAAATATTACCATCCTTTTGAATTCAATCAATATACACCTACATGTGTGCTCAATCGATAAAAACCCCAAACTCTCACAAACAAAATATTTCCTAAAACTTGGTTGCCTTTAAATGGCGTTTTAATCTAAACTAAACAAACAATTCAAACAAGCAACCAATAGTAATCCAAATTCATAAACTTGCATGCAAACATCGATAACAACAATGATAAGCCAAATAGAACCTATATATGGAAATAAAAAATGGAATATATGTTCAAATAATAAATTCTAGCATGCAACTAAATAAAATGTAGTAACAAGTAAAGCTGCCTAAATCACTACCTAATATTTTGATTAATTGTTTATTTGGTCCAACAGTCCTAAATATTACGTTTTATAATTAATAACTAATTTAAAACGTCAATTTCATACTATATGAATGGTAACAATTCAGTGAGAAACAACACCACTCACCTTAGCCAAATCAGGCCAAACCAACTCAATTGTAGAGCTCGTCAATACGAGTCCATAGGAAAAAACCGCGTTCAGATCTGACCTTATACACGAAAGTTATCATCAATACAATCTATACGATTATAAATCGACACAAATAAACAAATAAATATGTATATTTACCAATATCCCCTAAGGCCTTCTTCCCAAAATCTAAAATGCACAGGCCATGCATTTCAGAAAAAATAACCCACTCCACCAAAAACTTTTCTCCTCATTTCTTACCTCCAAATCCATGAATTAAAGAACCGATGGATCTAGCATACTCCTCTATGCGCACTCGTCACAATGCACACCACCTTGCTGAGTCCGGCTTCCCCTACAAAATGCATCCTACTAGGGATGCTACATGATTCACCTTCCTTCCTAATGTTGCATTTTTCATATCTACGCCGGAATCCTTTAAAATTTTGGTGCAAGTGTTATTTGATGAGGGGTATAGAACTATGTCCTCAGATGGGCTTAACTTCACCTAGATTGACCAAGACATGAAGCCCTAGCTCCATATCAATGCATGACATTTTTGAAAAAGTGCGTCGAACCAAATGAAATTCATATAAAAATAAAGAGGGCTTAAACAGTGATCCAACGAGCTTGGTTTTGGAATTTATTGTTGAGAAATGAAATTGATTTTGATTTTTGAATGCCAAGATGAGATGGCAGCCAAGAGATTTTATGGAACAGTAATCCACGATTGAAAGAAAAGTGAGTAAATGGTTATTGGTGAGAATGTCTATAGTATAAGGTTATAATATAATATTATTTATTTCAAAATTGAAATCTAATGCACGTTTTGACTCGCCACGACCAAACGATCCATCCAAATGCTATGAAACTTGACAGCATGCATCACTATAATGATACAGTCCTGGTGGTACAAGTTTCATCATAATCCAAGACTGTTGCTCGAAATGATAATTTTATGTGTATTTCAAGATTGTTATAACCACCAAATGGCCCAAACTCAAAATATAGTGATCCTGATACTTTTTATTAACGTAACGGACCATACAAACTCAACATAACTAATCTCGTGTCAGTGTTGTATCGGTGTTGTATTATAGAAGACACTAAGTTAAACAATCTTTACTATTTGTATTTAAGTCTTGTTCGGTTGCTCAAGCAGGAAAAATCCTATTCGGTTTTCCCAGGTGATAAAAGTCTTGTTCGGTTGCTCAGGCGACAAAAATCCTCCTCGGTTACTCAAGTGGTAGAAGTCATGTTCAGTTTCTCAGGCAGTGCAGACCTATTCTTCCAGGTTAAGAGTGGGTTGCTATTAGTTAAGTTTCGGATGGAGTTTGGGACTAGCCGTAAAATGAGAAGTTTAAACCGATATATAAATCCCTGGTGTCATTTTAGATTACTTCTTTTTATATTCCACATATTTATTACTATATCACATATATATTCCATATTACATAATCCTGAAAGAACCTTCACTTGGTATTAAAGCAAGGTCATCTTATAACCATACTGTAGTTATTTAATACTTCATTAATATGGAAAATAACACCAACACTAGTTTCATTGAAGGTCAATCCACTGCATGATCACCACTTTTTACTAGGTTGAATTAACTATTTGGCCACTAGAAGGAGAAGCAATCCAATGATTTTGACATATGGAACATCACTCAAAAAGAATATCATATACCCACTACTGAGTATGCACCATGGCCAAACACACAAAAATTAGGAGTTACTACAAATGCCAAACTATGAGTATGTTATTTGTGCATTAGATAAAAATAAATTCAATAGAATTAGTATGCATACTACTGCTTATGAAGTCTTTCAAATACTTAAAGTCACTCATGAAGGCACTAGAAAAATAAAAAAAGATCTATATGCTCAAGAATCAGTTTCAAAATTACAAAATGAAGTAGGATGAAACTATTAATTATAACACCCCGTATGAAGAAGATATTAAGGTTTGAAGCTTGTATATACATAAGATATATATATATATATACATAACAAGTCAAAACCGTTCAAATAAGTTCAAAATCAGAAGCGGGAAGACTGGGAGGGAATCAGACCCATTGTGGGTCGACATATCCTAGGGGTGTCGACACATGGGTCAACACCATAAGGGGGATGTCGACACCCCCTAGATCCGAACCAAAAACATTTCTATGAACGTGGACTTGTTTACTGACCAGATTCATGAACCCTAGGCTATAAATAAGACCCCATTCTCATTGTTTTACTCACACAAAAACAATGGAGAACTAGATGTTGTCTCTGCCAAGATTGAAATAGCTTTTCTTCATCAACAATCAAGTCATTCAAGTTTAGAGATCTGTGATTCAACATCTGCAACTATTACTCTACTTCTTATATCCAATCACAGTGAGTCTATGTTATTTTTAGATCTACATACTTAAAAGTTAATCTTGACATGACTATAACTTGGATCTAAGCCTGTGACTATTTGAATCATATTAGATCTACTATAACCTGTGTATCTAAGTTATTCTGACATAACTATGAACTAGATCTATGCCTATATTTATTTATCATGCCAGATCTGCTATTGTTTGTTGATCTAATTCATTGTTTAGATCTCGTTATGCATGTTTATGATGTCCCTATTATGTTGGAATTAGTTCTATTCATCAGATCTGTTCCTATATGCCTATCTTGTCACTATGCCCAACTTTGTCACTGCATGTTTATCAGCTACTATGCCTATTTATGTCGTCATATATCAATCTTATTATTATATTTATTTCTGTCCTCTTCCCTTCTTCTTTTCCGTTTTTATTTCATAGTCAGGCTACCTTCGAGCCTAGGCATGCCACTGAAATATGCGAACGCATTAAACTGGGAACGAGGGGAAAACGTTAAAATTTGGGCATAACTCGTACAGGGAAATTTGGGCATAACTTGAATTGAAATACATGAATATGAATTTGGGGCATAAACCAAACTTTGATTAAAGATCTGAATTTTGGGGGCATACGATACATGATGAATATGACTTGGGGAAAAGGGGCATGAAAACCTATAATGACATGGACATAACTGGTTAATAATGGAAATGCCTAGAATTACAGTAATTAGAAAATGTAATAGGGCTTGGACATGAGGTTAGATTGCACGTGTGGTGGAAGTCTGCCTGGAACCAACCGGCATATCCAGCGACCACAAGTGGTGAATATAATGTGAGGGGTCTAAGTGCATAAACACATGACGTGCTAAGACACGAGGTTAAGTCCGACTTATGGAAGAAGTCTACCCGGACCCGCCCGACATATCCAGCATCCACAAGTTGTAAGCTTAATGTGGGAGGTCTAGTATATTATAACCATAAATGAATATGGTAATAAACTTGAATACTTAACCAAGTTGAATCCATAAGGGATTGTATAAATATGTTAACTTGAGTAGGGGTTAAGTAAAATTGTATGAAACAATGGAAGGGTTAAGTATATATTGGATTAGTGGGTAATATTTATATATAGGCCCACAAACTTAATCTGTGGGATTATGCAGTCTTTTTTACTCCGGTATGGCATAACCTGTGGAAAACCTAGTAGTGGGGATGCAAGCGTATGGGGAAGCTTGTATCATCTTGAGTATGAGACCCGTTTCAGCCAGTAACCCATATATAGGTGTCAAACGAGTACTTCGAACTAGGTCGGAGTCGCGACATGCTTACTGGGCTGATTGTAAGAGATCCAAAAGTGGGGAGGGGGGAGGGCGTGCGCGACGCATTCTGATGGGGTCATGTGCATGCATGAGTCTGGCAGAGGAGGTTTAAATGCTGTGACACCTGTAGATATGGTTGTGCACATCCTGAAAATGAAGGGTTGCCACTTTAGGAAGTGATACATGTTGAACCTATGATTTTTTGTTTGATGATCACAAACATATTTTATTTTCACAAATGTGTTTGAACTCTATTCTCCACATCATACAAAAATGAAGTTGATTTTTGATACACAAGATTGAAATATTCACAAAAGAATTTATTATTCAAAAATAAATTTTTATTTCACAAATAATTCAGTACATCTTTTCAGAATTCCCTGCTATATACATTCAACTGTTCACAAATCATTTTTTACAAATGGACCTCACTACACTTTCTCACTCTCACTCAATTACATATATACACACTCTTACTGTACCAACATTCTGTTCTGATCCGGCCACATCATCCTGAAATCCTGACACAAAAATAAAATACACACGATTGACTAGAACTAAAATGAATACTGAACAAATAAAAATTTATTTTTAAATTTTTATTTGCCTCAGATTTTCTATGTGTTTTTCTCATCATTTTTCTGACTTGGTCTGACACATATTTTACAAGTATGGCACAATACTATACTAGATAAAAAATGATCAAGTATAGCAAGAAACACATTTAAATTGGATCAAGAATGGCATCTGTTCATTTTAGTTTTTGTGTTTGAGGGTCACAGAAGCATACATGGTAGCATGAAGGTAGAAATTAGTTCAGCAGGGTCAAAAATGACAAGGCAGATCAACTCATTTTTACAAACATTCAACAAGGGTGTAGTGTAACAAATTCAAAGGCCACAAGAACTCAACGGAAGTACAGAACTAAGGTGAGTAGCATGCAAAGGGACATCTACTACAGGATCGAGATTTATATGTAACACAAAGCTCATTTTAGCAATGATACATGAAACAAGGCAGCATGGAGTATGGTCACTTCATTAATAAGCAAGGATGGACAAAAGCAAAAAGTCCATATCCACAAATCAAGCTAATCAGAGTGTACACATATATGACAGTATATATGTATACATAACAAACAATCGAGCAAAGGCAAAAACTGTTTTCAAATTTATTTCCAGTGAAATATTTAACAAATCAGTTTTGGAAATTTTCAAGCATCATCAAAAGTTTCAATGGCTTAAAGCATTTTGTTTTTACTGGGAGAAATTATCTTTGGAAATCAATAACACCACTCAAAAGCAGCAGTACACAATGCAAGTCAACAATCCTTTTATTCTTGGCCACAGTTTTAAAAAGGGACAAGGAATTTACTTCTAGTTTTCTCGGCCAACTTTATCAAGCCAGATTTTCAAAAATCAGTGAAATATTTTTGGAAAGCTTTTTATTGTTTCCAGAAATGTTCAAGTTGATTTCATAAGGGACAATGAATAAATGTTTTCCTTTATCACACACGGCAGAACATATTTGGCAAGCATTTTTGTTTGGGACAATTAATTTGCAGAAAATCGAATTATTTCTTTTTGTAAATCATTCAGTACTCAGGTGAATAACGACAACTTTTTATGGAAAGTAATCATGGCCAAGCATTCGACATCAAGGAATCAAGGGGACCACAGTTTAAATTTTGCATTGTTTCCATTGGTGCCAATCAGGGGATTTCTCTTTTTTTTTTTTTTTTGGCAAGAACAATTTGTTTCAAATGCTTTTCCAGCTTCACAACAGTCATGGGAAAAATCCAAGCCAAGGAATTCAAACAAGGCAAGAAGAAACTGTTCAATTTATTTCAGGAAATCATGGCAAATTTACAGAGTAATCACAAGAGAAATACACACAAAAATCAGATGAAATCACGTATGAAATCAAAGATATAATAGGGTTTTCTATAACGCTATAAAAACCATTCATCATCGGCATAGGAAATTATCAAAAACACAATCAAAAATTTCAAGAGTAAAAATTGATTCAAAATCTTTTCCAAATATTCCTAATCAATACAGGCAAGTCATTGAATCTAAAACAGAGGGTATGGGTGACGAATCCCCTATTTAAACACACGATTTCCTCACTGGCAAATCAATCCAACCATTTGACATTCAATCAAAACCCTAAAATCAATTCAGAGAAAGCTTACTTGTCGGATCAAGGCAGAGTGATCATCTCAGAGTCGAGCTAGAAGATAGATTCAAGATTGTGGAGTGATTCGAAGCCATGGCAATTCATATCTGAAGAAACCCTAGCCGCCGTGTTTTGTCAGGAGAAACAAAGGAGGATGGCCATTCTTTTCTCAAGGAAAATGAAGACTTATAAGGGGTTTTTTATTTAAGGGCTTTGTGTTATAATTTTTAATTTACTTTGTTTATTTCTATTTGAAAAACAATCTGTGGTTTACTAGTTACATCCGTAAAACTAGGGTTTATAGATTATGGTTTTGTGATCTGGAAAAATCCGGTCTAGGGATTATAGATCAGTCTAAGATTTCAAGCGTAGGTTTAAATCAGCAGCAGGTGTTGCGAGTTTGCAAAAACTCTTTAGGCAGTAGCAGGGTTTGCAAGTTTATTGAGTGTTTGTAAGTGGGAGGCTGTTTTAAATCCTAGTAGATATCTTAGTAATGCAGCAGTAGGCACAGTTTGCCAAAGCTGGGTAATTTCCGAGTGTAATTTTTCTTTTACTGCATTCCTTATTTTTTGTGATTTTTTTAAATATCGAATAAACCCTATTCAACCCCGCTCTAGGGTTAATCTTGATCCTACAATTGATATCATAGCAGGTATTTAGATAACTCTAGAGTCATGAATCCATCTACTTATGCTTTTTCTGGGGGTCAGTCGACTGTTAGGCCACCCATGTTTATTGGATCTGGCTATGCATACTGAAAAGCTAGATTGAATTTTTTTTGGTCAGTTGACTATGATGTGTAGAGTATTATTGAGAACCCACTGTGACAATTAATGGTGTTGAAACTCCTAAACCAAAAGATAGATGGGATGACACTGATAAAAAATTGTTCTCTTAAAATGCTAAAGCTATTAATGCTATTATCTGTGCTCTTGACAAAGCTGAATTTAACAAAGTTACTCAGTGTAATACTGCAAAGGAAATTTGGCGCACTTTGGAGGTTACTCATGAAGGGACATCTCAAGTCAAGGAATCTCGACTTGCTCTGTTATGCAATGAATATGAGAACTTCACGATGCCAAAGGATGAGAGCATTAATGATGTGTATAGTCGATTCGCTACGCTGGTCTACAATGCAAAGGCTCTTGAGAAAGCTTATAGTGAAGTGGAGCTAATAAGAAAAATATTACGAACTCTTCCAATGAACTATGAGGCTAAAGTCACAGCAATTCAAGAATCAAAGGATCTAAGCAAACCGAGAATGGAAGAGCTGAATGGGAATCTGATAACATATGAAATGGAGTTGAAGGCAAGAGAAGAACTCAATAATTCAAACTCCAAGAAGAAGTTAGTAGCATTGACTAATACTATTGACAGTGATGGCGATTCAGTAGATCCTATTGAACAGATTGCTATGGCCATGAGACATCTCACAAAAATCAACAAATTCAAATCATGGAGGAACAAATCAAAAGTCAACAAACCAAGGAATTCTGAAAATTCAGATAAGGAGCCGATCTGCTACAAATGCAAGAAGCATGGACATATGAAACATAATTGTCCATTGGCTAAGAACAAAAAGAAGAAGATAGATTTTCCAATAACTTGGGATGACGAAGAAGGAGAAGTAGAATCTGATAGGAGCGAAGAGGAAGCTAATCTATGCTTTATGGCAAAATCAAATTCTAAAAACAGTGAAGAGGAATCTAGTGAGGTATACAGTCGTAAAGATTTATTTTTGATGTGTCAAAGTCTTTCTGAAATTATTGATGTTCTAGAATCAAAAGTTGAAAAATTAAAATCTAATAATTCGAAGCTTGTTCACGATAATGATAGGCTGAAATCTGACCTCGAAAAGGTTTCAAACATTCAAAACCTACATTGTGAAAATTGTAACTATGTGAGTCTAGAACTACCAACACTCAAGTCCAACATTGAAATTCTTGAAAAGAAAATTTGTCTTTGAAAGAAAATGGTGACCTTAAAAGGGAGAATTTCATTAAACGATGTACCTCACTTATGACTGAAAATACAACACTAAGAACCAAAGTCCAGGATCTTGAAAATATTTTGAACAAGTTTTCAATTGGTCAAACATCATTTAAAATGCTGCTAGGAAACTAATTGTTTGCTAACAATAGAAAGGGATTAGGTTTTGGAAAGATATAGAATGATGTGACTGATAATGCAAAAGGTAGAAGCATCTTTCCTAAGTGTCTGAAATGTGGGGTAATTGGGCATAGTGTTGAAAATTGCAAGAATAAGAACAAAATCAGAAGATTCACTCAAGTTTGGGTTCCTAAGCATTTGGAATACAATTATCATAATCATTGGAACACAAATAAAAGAAGTAAACAAATCTGGGTTCCAAAAAGTTCTTACTTCCACAATGTTTCCGTCACTGATATTCTTGGACCTAGAATTTTCTCTGGGCCATCTTCTTCTCTTCTTATGTAGGTATGTTGGCGGGCTAAGGAGTAACAAAAATGGTATTTGGATTCGGGTTGCTCAAGTCATATGACAGGAGACAAGAGATTTCTCCTTATCCTAGAAAAATATAAAGGTGGGGAATGTGACATTGGGTGACAGTAGCAAGTTAAGATTATTGGTAAAGGAAAAGTAGGTAACAGCATTTTTGCCTTAACTGATGTCTTGTACATTGATAATTTATATCACAATCTCATCTATATAAGCCAACTGTGTGATAAAGGAATGAATGTAGTTTTTGATAGTGAGATTTGCAAAATCATTGAAATGTCCACTGGAAAAGTTAGTTTTTACTGGCAAAAGAAAAGGGAATATTTACACACTTTCTTTTGATGATGTAACTGTTTCTAGATGTTTGGTAGCCACAGAAGAAGAGGCAGTTTTATGGCATAGAAGACTAGTGCATGCTAGTATGGGTCTCCTTGAAAAACTAGAAACAAATGAGCTTGTTAGGGGTCTACCACATCAGAAATTTAAAAATAACAAAGTGTGTAAGGCTTGTTCCATGGCAAACGTAGTCGTTCATCATTCCATCCAAAAAAATTTGTTAGTACTTCACGCGTTCTTGAATTGATTCATATGGATTTGTTTGGACCAACTGATACTGCTAGCTTAAATGGTAAACGTTATTGTTATGTATTGGTTGATGATTACTCTAGATTTACATAGGTTTATTTTCTAGCCAAAAAGTCTAAAACATTTGATTATTTTTCAAAGTTTCCAAAACTTGTTCAAAATAAAAAGGTGTTTCAATTAAAACTTTGAGAAGTGATCATGGAGATGAATTTGAAAATTTAGACTTTGAAATTTTTTGTGAAGAAAATGGTTTTAAACATGAATTTTCCGTTCCTCGGACACCTCAACAAAATGGGTAGTTGAAAGGAGAAATCGTACATTACAAGAGATAGCCAGATCTATGTTATGTGAATATAAATTGCCCCAAACCTTCTGGGCCGAGGCAGTCAATACTTCATGCTATGTAATGAACAGAGTCATGATCAGACCAATACTTAATAAAACATCATATGAACTGTGGTCTGACAAAAAGCCTAACATCTAATATTTTGGAGTTTTTGGATACCGTTGTTATATTCTGAACACAGGGGATCAGCTTGGAAAATTTGAACCAAAAACAGTTGATGGGATTTTCATGGGTTATTCTTCAAGGAGGAAAGCTTACAAAATCTTCAATAAATAGTCAAGACAATTGTGGAGACCACTAATGTGAAGTTTAATGAATCAGACATGAAGATGGCTTCTGAAAATTACAAAGATGAAGGTGGTGTACAAGAAGGCGAAAAAGAAAGCAATGAAGTTGAGGCAAACAATGAATAAGTCACAGAAGCAACAGCTAAAGCTGAAAGGCTAAAATTCAAACCCAACCATCCTCCAGATTTCGTAATTAGAAGTCCAACAACTGGCGTTCGCACCCGTTCCTCTCTCAATAAGAATGATTGTGCTTTCTGTATTCACAGTGCTTTTATTTCGGAAATTGAACCAAGCTCGTATGATATTGCTCTTAGTGATGAATCTTGGATTTTTGCTATGCAAGAGGAACTTAACCAGTTTGAGAGGAATAAATATGGTGCTTAGGCCAAAATACTATCCAGTTGTTGGAACAAAATGGGTGTTTAAAAATAAAATTGATGAATCTAGGAACGTAATTAGAAACAAAGCTAGGTTGGTTGCTAAGAGATACAATCAAATTGAAGGCATTGATTTTGATGAAACATTTGCTCCAGTTGCTAGGTTAGAAGCAATTAGAATTTTTCTAAGTTTTGCATGTTTTAAAGGTTTTAAACTTAAGCAAATGTATGTTAATAGTGCCTTTTTGAATGGTGAGCTGAAAGAAGAAGTTTTTATTAAACAACCCCTGGTTTTGAGGATCATGAATTTCCAAATCATGTGTACAAACTAGAAAAAGCATTATATGGTCTTAAGCAGGCTCCTCGAGCTTGGTATGACTATCTCTGTTCATATCTTTTGGAAAATAGTTTTAAAAAGGGATGTGCTGACACTACTCTGCTTCTATTACATGATGGTAATGATTTATTGATTGTTTATATTTATTTGATGATATCATTATGGTGCTACTAATGATATTTTGTGTGAGAAATTTGAATAAGTTATGCAGGACAAATTTGAGATGAGCTTAGTGGGAGAACTGAAATACTTTCTTGTATTTCAAATCAAACAGAGCAGCAAAGGAATCTTCATCTCCCAAACAAAGTATGTAATCCAAAAATAAAATACACACAGTTGAATCTCATTTAAAAGCCATAAAACAGATTCTAAGATATTTATTGCACACACCAAAACTTGGTTTGTAGTATCCATCTGGTGATAATTTTGATTTAGTTGGTTTAACTGATGCTGATTATGGTGGTTCACTCACTGATAGGAAAAGCACTAGTGGAACTTGTTTCACGCTAGGACATTCTCTTGTTTCTTGGTCAAGTCGTAAACAAAATTGTGTTGCATTATCCAGCATCCACAAGTTGTAGGCTTAATGTGGGAGGTCTAGTACATTATAACCATAAATGAATATGGTAACAAACTTAAATACTTAACCAAGTTGAATGCATAAGGGATTGTATGAGTATGTTAATTTGAGTAGGGGTTAAGTAAAATTGTATGAAACAGTGGAAGGGTTAAGTATATCTTGGGTTGGTGGGTAATATTCATATATAGGCCCACAAACTTAACCTGTGGGGTTATGCAATCTTTTTTACTCTGGTATGGCATAACCTGCAAAGAAAACCTAGTAGTGGGGATGCAAGCATAGGGGGAAGCTTGTATCATCTTGAGTGTGGGACCCATTTAAGTCAGTAACCCATATATAGGTATCAAACGAGTACTCCAAACTAGGTCGGAGTCACGGCACGCTTATTGGGCTGATTGTAAGAGATCTAAAAGTGGGGGAGCGGGGACGTTGTGGGCTGCACATTCCGACGGGGTCACGTGCGTGCATAGGTCCGGCAGAGGAGGTTTAGATGCCGTGACGCCTGTAGATATGGTTGTGCACATCCTAAAAATAAAGGGTTGCCACTTTAGGAAGTGATACATGTTGAATCTATGATTTTTTGTTTGATGATAACAAACATATTTTATTTTTACAAATGTGTTTGAACTCTATTCTCCACATCATACAAAAATGAAGTTGATTCTTAATACACAAGATTGAAACATTCACATAAGAATTTATTATTCAAAAATCAATTTTTATTTCGCAAATAATTCAGAACATCTTTTCAGAATTCCATGCTATATACATACAACTGTTCACAAATCATTTTTTACAAATGGACCTCACTACACTTTCTTACCCTCACTCAGTTACATCTATACACACTCTTACTGTACCAACATTTTGTTCTGCTCCTGGCGCATCATCCTGAAATCCTGACACAAAAATAAAATACACATAGTTGACTCGAACTAAAATGAATACTGAACAAATAAAAATTTATTTTTAAATTTTTATTTGCCTCATATTTTCTATGTGTTTTTCTCATCATTTTTCTAACTTGGTCTGACACATATTTTACAAGTATGGCACAATACTATACAAGATCAAAATGATCAAGTATAGCAAGAAACACATCCAAACTCGATCAAGAATGGCATCTGCTCTTTTCTATTTTTGTTTACATGGTCACAGAAGCATACATGGCAGCATGAAGGCAGAAATCAGTTCAGCAAGGTCAAAAATGACAAGGCAGATCAATTCATTTTTACAAACATTCAAAAAGGGTGCAGTGCAACAAATTCAAAGGCCACAAGAAGTCAAGGGAAGTACAGAGCTAAGGTGAGCAGCATGCAAAGGGAGATCTACTAGAGGGTCGGGATTCATATCTAACACAAAGCTCATTTTAGCAATGATACATGAAACAAGGCAGCATGGAGTATGGTCACTACATCAATAAGCAAGGATGGACAAAGGCAAATAGTCCATATTCAATGATCAAGAAAATCAGAGTGTATACATATATGACAGTATGTATGTATACAAAACAAACAATTGAGCAAAGGAAAAAACTGTTTTTAAATTAATTTCCAGTAAAATATTTAACAAATCAGTTTTTCGAAATTTTCAAGCATCATCAAAGGTTTCAGTGGCTTAAATCATTCTGTTTTTACTGGGAGAAATTATGTTTGGAAATCAATAACGCCACTCAAAAGCAGCAGTACACAATGCAAGTTAGCAATCCTTTTATTCTTGGCAACAGTTTTAAAAAGGGACAAGGAATTTACTTCTAGATTTCCCGACCAACTTTATCAAGACAGATTTTCAAAAATCTGTGAAATACTTTAGGCAAGTTTTTAATTGTTTCCAGAAATGTTCAAGTTGATTTCATAAGGGATAATGAATAAATGTTTTCCTATATCACTAACGGCAGAACATATCTAGCAAACATTTTTGTGTGGGACAATTAATTTGCAGAAAATCGAATTATTTCTTTCTGTAAATCATTCAGTACTCAGATGAATAACGATAACTGTAACACCCCTAAGTCCCACATCGTGGAAGACTGTGTGAATTGGGTACTTATATAGTAGAGCCCATCTCTTACTAACGCCGAGTCCTTTTGAGGAACAAAACCCCACACCTATTCGGTGGCTAAGTTGGGGACAATATCTTGCGCAAACAGAGGTACGGGTTGTTACAGTGGTATCAGAGCCAATGGCCAGCCAGAATTGTGGCTCCTGTGTGGACCACAACGCCTGGGTGAGGTGTTTGTGAGCCAACGGGGACGTTGGGCTTTGTAGGAGGGGAGAAAACTGTAACACCCTTAAGTCCCACATCGTTGAAGCCTATGTGAAGTGAGTACTTCTATAGTAGAGCCCATCTTTTACTAACGCCGAGGCCTTTTGAGGAACAAAACCCCACACATATACGGTGGCTAAGTTGGGGACAATATCTTGTGCGAACGGAGATGCGGGTTGTTACAATAACTTTTTATGGCAAGTAATCATGGTGAAGCATTCGACATCAAGGAATCAAGGGAACCACAGTTTAAATTTCGCATTGTTTCCATTAGTGCCTATCAGGGTTTTTTTTGGCAAGAACAATTTGTTTCAAATACATTTCTGCTTCACAACAGTCATGGGAAAAATCAAAGCCAAGGAATTCAAACAAGGCAAGAAGAAACTATTCAATTTATTTCAGGAAATTACGGCAAATTTACAGAGTGATCACAAGGGAAATACACACAAAAATCAGATGAAATCACGTATGAAATCAGAGACATAATAGGGTCTTCTATAACCCTATAAAAACCATTCATCATCGGCATAGGAAATTATCGAAAACACAATAAAAAATTTCAAGAGCAAAAATCGATTCAAAATCTTTTCCAAATATTCCTAAGTCAAAACAGGCAAGTCATTGAATCGAAGTTAGAGGGTAAGGGTGACGAATACCCTATTTAAACACACGATTTCATCATTGGCAAATCAATTCAACCATTTGACATTCAATAAAAACCCTAAAATCAATTCAGAGAAAGCTTACTTGTTGGATCGAGGCAGAGAGATCATCTTAGAGTCGAGCTAGAAGATAGATTCAAGATTGTGGAGTGATTCGAAGCCATGGCAATTCATATCTGAAGAAATCCTACCAGTTGTGTTTGATTTGGAGAAACAAAGAAGGACGACCATTCTTTTCTCAAGACAAATGAAGACTTATATGGGGGGTTTTATTTAAGGGCTTTGTATTATAATTTTTAATGTACTTTGTTTATTTCTATTGGAAAAACAATCTGTGGTTTACTAGTTACGTCCGTAAAACTAGGGTTTACAGATTACGGCTTTGTAATCTGGGAAAATCTGGTCTAGGGATTTTAGATCAGTATAAGATTTCGAGCGTAGGTTTAAATCAGTAGCAGGTGTTGCAAGTTTGCAAAACTCTTTAGGCGGTAGCAGGGTTTGCAAGTTTATTGAGTGTTTGTAAGCGGGAGGCTGTTTTAAATCCTAGTAGATATTTTAGTAATGCAGCAGTAGGCACAGTTTGTTGAAGCTGGGCAATTTCCACATGTAATTTTTCTTTTACTTCATTCCTTATTTTTCTATGATTGTTTTAAATATCGAATAAACCCTATTCACCCCCTCTACGGTTGATCTTGATCCTACAGTACATCCTACTATGGGGTTAACACAGGGTATCTACAGGGTAGGGAGGCGATCGATTGGGTTAGTAATTAGAGTACATCTAGACTCCGGTATGTTTAGGAGCCCGTTATTATCCTTAGGGGTAACTCCGGTATGTTGGGTTGCCTATTATTGTATGGGGTAAAACCTCTCACTAGAAGTATACCTAAGTCTACCATCTTATGCTTGTTGGGGATCATCTCATTCTGGTTTTACTAGTATTGGTGCAGAGAAAGAGAAAGTATTAGAGAAGCACAAGATATTCTATCATGTTTATCCTGTTTACCTCATCGTACCTGCCTTTTATGATGTTATCTCTCTTATCCACTTTATATTCCTGTCATGATACTTTTAATTATTTATATGCCAAAAGTAACTGGACTCGCAAGACTTTATGCCTGACCTATTTTATTTCCTCTTCTTTCCCTTCCATTCACCTCCAGGTTCTCAGGGTGGAGATACTCAAGTTTGATCAGGATTCTGCTTTCATCTTGCTTGGAGCTGCTTAGATGTACTGCCTGATTTCATGTCTCTCTACTATGTCTATGTTTTGGGGGTTTTGCTTCTTTATTATTGTACTCTGTTAATTTAAGTACAAGACGAAAGTTTTAAATTATTGTACAGAGTTTTATGCATTTCAGACATATGATGTAACAATGTTTTGAACTACGATGTTTTCTGCTTAATAAAATTTTAAATTCTACTGCTATTTATTATTTGTCTTGTAATGTTTCTGTTTCTGTTTACCTATAAGGCTTCATGAAACTTAATGCATTCTCTTAATGAGTGACATTAATGGACGTGTTGTGTCACATTTGTTATTAGAGATGAAGGTTACCAGATCGGATAAAATATTTTGAAAATTATTTTCAAAAAGGTTTTAAAAGAAAGCATTTTAAAAAGAAAAGTCTGTTTTGAAAAACATATTCCCCAAAGCCATATGTAATATCTTTCGATTCTTTGTTTGAATCCCTTTTCTTTTCAGCATGTCTAGGGAACCTAATATTCCTGAAGGCGTTACGATACCAGGCTGGTTCTGTAGGTATCGAGAGGCCACGACGCCCGCTAGTGGCCAAGTAGACGTTCCTCCCCCAGCTGCACCCGCTGTTCTCATCCTCCTCCTCCGCGAACAGATAATTTCTTGAAGATCTACAAAGATTTTTGTGCTATGGGTGGAAAGCCATTCCGAGGAACCTAGAGGCAAAGAATTGGCTTAAAGAGACGGAGGATTTGTTTAGAATTTTCGAAGTAGACGATCGTAGGAAGATTCAGTTAGCCGCTTGGCTGCTAAAAGATGAGGCTTTACTCTGGTGGGAAGTGACGCAAGCAGGGCGTCCAGTGGAGACTTGGGATGATTTTTGGCAGAGGTTTGAAATGAAGTTTCTATCTCAAGCTGAGAAAAGCATGCAAATGGAAAGGTTTCTGACACCCAAGTAAGGAGGCATGGCTGTTAAAGAGTATGTTAACAAGTTCAACCAACTGGCAAGGTTTGGATTGGAGCCTAGTAGATACCCCGCATAAGAAAGCTTTGTAGTTTGCTAGAGGACTGAATGAACCCCTCCATGGGTTGTCCATGTCTCATATTCCGGTAGGAGCCACTTTTGAAAGGCTCATTGATATGGCATTGATGCATGTGGAAGATAAAGATGAAAAGAAAGGAGTTAGTGTAGAGGAAACACAAAACAAGAAATTATGTCCCAAGAAGGGACAACAACAACAAAAGAAGGGAGGAAAGAATGACAAGGCTAAGGATAAGAGGAAGTGCCATAATTGCGGACGCGAGGGTTATTTGATCAAAGACCGCAAAAGAAGAAGAATGCTTGTTTCAGTTGTGGAGATGCCAGACACTTTTCTAAGGAGTGCCCGAAGAAGCAAGGACAAGGTCAAAGGGCAGGAGCTTCTCGAGGGAAGGTGCATGCTCTCGTGACCAGTGATCCAGATAGAGGTAGGAAAGTTTCTGTGGAAGGTTTGGTTTCTATTTCCAATCATCCTATTAGAACTCTTTTTGATTCTGCCGCTTTTTATATTTGATTCTGTGGTTGAGTCTCTGCACCTTAGTACTAGTATGGTAGTCGATCCCATTGTTGTCTTAAACCCCATTGGTGGCATGCCTCATTTGTCCATGATTTGTCGGGGTTTGAGAATATCTGTGTTAGATGTTGAGTTTGAGTGCGACGCATATGTGCTTAGTTTCATGAGCTATGGTTTGATTCTAGGGGTGGATTGGCTAGCCATTATGGTGCCATTCAGTATTGTGAGAGGAGGGCCGTTAGACATTTGACTTGCCGTGAGAGGAACCTCGAGATTTCTTGTGACCCAAAGGGGTCTATCATACTTAGATTCCTAGAGTCATTTGATGCATCTATTGATGATTTGCGATATGTACCAGTAGTCTGTGAGTATCCTGATGTTTTTGATGAGGTTCGGGGATTACCTCCGAGGCACGAGATCGATTTTCATATATACTTGGTGGACAATGCAAAGCCAGTTGCATTGCCTATACGCCATATGGCTCCAAGGGAAAGGAGGGAGCTTAGCAAGCAAGTAGGGGAGCTACTTGAGAAATGGTTTATTAGGCAAAGCATATCTGAATAAGGTGCTCCGGTGATATTCGCAACTAAGGTGGATGGTTCGCTTCGCTTATGTGTAGACTACAGAGAGTTGAATAAACTCACCAGGAAGAATAGGCACCCACTCCCAAGGGTAGATGATATGTTTGACCAGCTTATTGGTGCATCATTTTTCTCTCAATTAGACTTAGCCACGTGGTTTCATCCGTTGAGGGTGGCCGAGGACAGTATAGACAATACCACTTTTAGGACTCCAGATGGTTTCTTGGAGTGGCTCGTTATGCCTTTTGGGTTAACGAATGCACCTGCCTATTTTTTTGATCTGATGAGTAGGGCATTTCAGGAGTTTCTAAATAAGTTTGTCATGGTCTTTGTTGATGACATCTTAATTTTCTCGAAGAGCGACGAAGGGCACGCCCAACATTTGAGAGAGGTTTTGAAAACTCTTCGTGCGCACCAGCTTAAGGCAAAATTCTCCAAATGTCAGTTTTGGGGGAAAGAGGTGAGATTTCTAGGGCATGTAGTTTCTAAAGATGGGATAGCAGTAGATCCCGCAAAGTTAGTTGCAGTTCAAGATTAGCAGATCCTAAAGAATGCAATAGAGGTGAGAATTTTCCTTGGATTGGCAGGCTATTATAGGAAGTTCATTAAGAACTTCGCGAAGATATCAGCTCCACTCACTAGGCTGACGAAGAAGAATTTGACGTTTTCGTGGGATATAGATTGTGATGTTGCTTTCCAGCGATTAAAGAGAACTCTGGCAACAACCCTAGTCTTGACCTCGCCCAATGAAACAAAGTGTATATAGTATACACTGATGCATGTGGTATAGGGCTTGGTGCGGTTCTGATGCAAGAGGGAAGGGTAGTATTTTATGGAGGTAGTATGTTATGGAGATAAACAACTAAGAGTTCATGTGAAGAACTACCTTACCCATGACTTAGAGCTAGCTACCAGAGTATTCACACTTAAGGCATGGCACCATTATTTTCTTGAAGAGAAGTTCGAGTTGTACACCGATCATAAATCTCTCAAGTACTTGTTCTCGCAGAAGGAACTTAATTTAAGGAAACAAAAGGTGGATGGAGTTCCTAGCATCTTATGACTTTGAGATTGCTTATACTCCTGGCAAGGGTAATGTAGTGGCGGACGCACTGAGTAGGCAGAGGATGGCCTTAAGTCCTTTGTTTGTGGAGAGGAAAAGCTTGGAGTTTATATCGATTTTTGACTTTAGACCCATCACCGAGTTTTTGCCTGACTTATTAGCATCTCTGGAGGTGCGACCTACTCTTATATATCAGATAGGAGCTTCGCAGCGAGAGGATCCACAGATTTTAGACATCTTGGATAGGCTCAGTAAAGGGGAGACTTCTAGTCACCTCAATAGATATTTCATGGACGATAAAGGGTGGTTGCGACGAGATGGAAGACTTTGTGTTCCCCAGGTTGGGAGTTTGTTAAAGATAGTCCTAGAGGAAGCCTATCATTCTAAGATGACTATTCATCCAGGCAGTGAAAAGATGTATATAGATATGAAGAGGGTTTTCTTTTGGGCTGGGGTGAAGAAAGATGTGGCGGAGTTTCTTTCTCAATGTTTGATTTGCCAGCAAGTCAAAGTTGAGCAAAAGAAGCCCAGTGGTTTACTTCATCCTTTGGAGGTCCCAAAGTGGAAGTGGGAGAGCGTCTCTATGGATTTCATCGATGGTTTGGCTAGATCAAGGAAGGGCAACACCAATATTTGGGTTGTAGTAGACAGACTTACTAAGAGCGCTCATTTCATCCTAGTTAAGAGTAAGAGAACAACTACATGCTTGGCAGTAGTTTACGTTCGTGAAATAGTCCATCTTCATGGAGTACCTTCTTGTATCGTAAGTGATCATAACCCCATTTTCACCAGTGAATTTTGGAGGAGCTTGCAAGAAGCATTAAATATACAGTTGTGTTTGAGCACCACTTATCTCCCTCAGACCGATGGACAGACGGAAAGGGTGAACAGAGTTCTTGAGGATCATTTAGGACTGTGTATCCTAGACTTCGGAGGGACTTGGAAAGAGCATCTTCCTTTAGTTGAGTTCGCCTACAACAACAGTTATCAAGCTAGCATTGGCATGGCACCCTTCAAAGCATTGTACGGACGACCCAGTAGATCACCAACTTGTTGGCGGGAATCTACAGAAAAACTTCTACTTGGACCAGATATGGTTAGAGAAACTTTCGAAAAGATTGATCTTATTAGACAGCGAATGAAAACAGCTCAGGATAGGCAGAAGTCATACGCAGACAAGAGAAGGACTAACATTGAGTTTGAGGTAGGAGACATGGTTTTCATCAAGGTATCACCTTTGAGGAATGTGGTTCACTTTGGATCTGTAGGGAAATTGGCACCAAGATTTGTAGGGACATTTCCCGTAACAGAAAGGATTGGCCAAATGGCCTACAGAGTAAAGCTACTAGAGAGATTATTTGGCGTTCATGATATTTTCCACGTTTCTCATTTATGGAAGTGCTTGCATGATACCGTAGAAGTAGTTGAGTCGAGTATGCTTGTGGAAGTAGAGGTGGAACGGGAGGCGGTAGTAAGGCGAGTTCCTACCCGTATTATTGGATCAGAAGTTAAGAAGCTACGCAACCGAGAAGTCAAGTTGATGAAAGTTCAGTGGGGAGATAACCAAGAGGATGCAACTTGGTAGACCGAAGACAAGATTCGAGCTTTGTACCCTTTTCTTTTCAAGGGTATGTTCTTAACTTCCTTTCCATAGCTTTTGGTCATTGTTAGACCAAAAATTGGCTCTAACACCCAAATTAGCTATGATTTTAATGAAGTAGAACTAAAAAGCAATGAAGAACACACGATTTATAGTGGTTCGGCGTTAAAGAGCCTACGTCCACTTTCTATTCTTTTGATTGATGATTTGAATGCAAATACAACAATGATTCTCACTCAACTTCACAATTACAATGCATAAACTCATTCAAATCTCTCAAAAATAAACTTTAAGAGATGATTTTGGTTTGAATATGGTTGTGAAATTTGGTTTTAAAGGAAGTTAGAACCGAGAATTTGCCAAAAGATCCTTTCAAATGCCTCTTGATGGTGTATTTATAGGTAAAAATCTCTTCGAAGTGGCTACGGTTCGGAACTGCGTGGCACCCATCCCATAAGAGTCGGGTTCAGAGGCTTCCAAATGGCGACAGTGCATCGATTTAGTGGGAGATCGTGGGAGAAATGGTCATGCTTGGTCCAAGTCTTCAGGAAACGTGTGTAGCAACGGTCACAGGCTTAGAGAAAGGGGTTCGGATCGGCTGCCTCCGATCCGATCCGATGAGGCCACTTGCTATCTTTTGATGTTGCTGACGTACTTCTCCGAACCGAACCAATATGGTATCTGCGTCTTTGATCTCTACTTTTTTCTTGCGCTATCTCCCTCCGATCCGGACTGGTTGGTGGCTTCTCACTGTTTGCTCTTTGTGTAGCCTAGTTCACAAAGTAGGCTAACATTTTACCCCCTCGAAGTACACTCTTATTTAAGATAAAGTGTGTTTCGAAGCAGTTTACGAAACATCCTTTGAATTAGAACCATTGAATGATCGCTTCCATTTACTTGTAATGTTGTGTCGCTTCATAAAGTCATGCCTTTTGTTGCTTATATATCCACAAACCAGATGAATTACTTTCTTCATTTCCAAACAACTTTAAGAGCTTCTTTTTAATGTCCAGTAATTCCCCCAGGTAAGCTTTTCTTTATTTCTCCTCGAATTCAACCTGAATGACAAGTCAATGTGTATAATCCTCTTCGGTTCGGACTCCGATCCGAATGGATTTCCCTCCTGTATTGCTTAACAGTGGACTAACAGGCCAAAATGCACTAGTGGGCCTGAATCCTGGTCCGAACGGGGTGAAAAAGACTGGGAATATGAGTGGTCACCATAAACTTATATAAATCCGCCTCCCATCTTCTTCTTCCTCTCCTTCCTTTATCGCTCTCGCCCAAATAGATTTTGCATTGAAACACAAAAACTTCAAAAACTCTGAAACTCTCTCGTTCTTCTTTAAATTAAACAACTTGGTAGGTTTAAAATCTCGAATTACCTTGCTGTAATTGTTTTCAGTTTAGATTTGTGGTAGAATTGGGCGATTTGAACATGGTGTGTGTTTAATTCCGATGCCGTGGCCTTCTCTCTCCTCGCCGTCGTCGTTGGTGGTTCTGTCACCACCTCGAGGCATTGGGAGAGGGGGGATAAGGACCTTATTGGATAGTTGAGCACGTAAGTGTTTGGTCTTGATTGGGTTCTTATGAAATGGAGTTGGGTTCGGTACTGGTTAAGCGAGAGGGAGAATGAAGGAGACGAAGGAGAGGAGAGGAACTGGATTGGTTCGGGTAGAGAAACGTTGGAGTGAAGGGAAAGGAAAAACGTTCACAAGACCGGATCGGGTCGGAGCAGAAAAAGACAAAAAAGGGAAAACGAAACCTACCTGATCGGATCGGATCAGAATAAGAGACAATGAGAAGAAGGATTATTCAAGCTGATCTGATCCGCTCCGAAAGACTATATCCGAACCGATCCGGTTTTACTCACTGGGTGTGAACGTCTGCTTCAGACCGAAACATGACTTTGCCCCCCGATATGATCCCAATACACGTATCCGAACCGAACCAAATCAGTTCAACTCAATGTGCGAGAATTTTTCCAACTAACTTGATCAATGTGCGGCATAACCTTCAACTTGATGAACAGTTAGGATAGCGCCTTAAGAACATAACAAACATCAAGAACTATTTTGAAACATTATTACTCTTTCGAATCTTTATATCACGCTCTCATGTGTTTACTTTGCATCTTTGTTACACGTAGCACACACTTTAGTTCACATACACACACGGGGGACACGGGCAACTTTACTCTAATCTTTGCTATTGTTTCTTCAATAATCTAGTGATCATGGCCGAGAGACGTTCATCTAGGTTAGCAAAGAAGATGGAAGTTGCGGAAACTTCTGAGAAATTTACTCTTGATGACATATCTTCTTCAGACCCTAAATGGGACGATGAGGGCCCAGATTATGAAGTAGGAGCGCATAACAATGAAACACCTTCTGATAGTGAAGTTTCTCTAGGCGATGAAGTGGAAGGAGGGATAGGAGATAATCGAGCTCCTGATGAGTTTGAGTCTGCCATTATCTTGGAGTTACCCAAAGACTTTGTTGAATCGACAATCGATGACGACAGACTTGTTCGCATATGTTAAAAGCACGGGATATTGAAAAGGGATACCCTGGTGCCATCGAAAACTGATCGTCCCCCCAATCCTCCAAAAGGATTTATGGCAATTACCCGATTGATGTGTATGGTTGGGGGCTATTCCACCGTTTCCGCCTTTTATTGTCGACTTTCTGAGACAGATGCGGATTGCCCCAATGCAGTTACATCCCAACTCTTATGCTTACTTATATACCTTATATATAGCATACAGAGAGATTTTAGGTACAGAGCTCACTTTCGACGACGTCCATTTTTTTAATAATTTCAAGCATCGGACTCAAGAGACTCCTTCCTTCTCCTATTTCGAATCAGTCCAAAAAAGGAAAATTATTTCAGCTCCATTTAGCAGCAAGGCCAGCGATTCTAAGCTAGAACGGTTTTATATCAGGCAATAGCCGGGGTGCGTGAGGAGATGGACCAAATCAAGTAAGGCATCGATTTTCTAGATCTCAACTTTGAATGTTCATGTCAACACATTAACCTGCTTTCTCTTTTGTTTGCAGTTGATAACCCAAAACAAATATCGGATCAATTGTACTTTGATCGGATGCATCGGCTTCTCAATGACGACCAAAAATTTCTAACCATCGATGAAGTTCTTAAGGATGAATACCTCCATCATCACGGGCTATTATCCATTACCCATAGCATAGGTCATGGGTCGGGTCCATATGTATACATTCCCCCAGTGGACATTATTCCTGAAACGGGCGAGGGCTCGAAAAGTCCAGCAATACCTCTTCGGACTTCACCTTCTCCATCTTCAACTCAGGACGATGAGTTGGCTAACATAGCCGAAAAGAACAGAGAAGGATATACCGTCCCTGATGATGCTATTTCTCCTGAGAAGTCAATGTCCCCTAAAGAGCTGCCAATAGACGCTTCTCAAGGAGATGTCCATACTACCGATGATTCCACATTTCAGGGTTTAGGAGATCTTCTTCTACCTGAAACTATCTATACTTCAGAGGAATTTGGCACAAATCCTTCAATTTTCACTTCTTCAGAGGAGACAATTCTCGTGAAGGCCAGAGAGCCCACTCGCGCTGGTCTAGCTTCGGACTCGGGTTTGTCGGGGGGGGGACACCACTTAGGATGCACGCAACATAATAAAACCACACTTCACAGCACTTACTTCTCATGTGAACACTGATTCCGAATTCCACTTACATTGTTGCGTAGGTACAATGTCTCGCCCCTACTACGATGTCAGGAAAATACGTCGCAGCATGACTAGACCTCCTTCCGATGTCGAGCATGATCGCCGTGAAAGCCGGGGTAGAGAGGACAGAAGGCCTCATGATTCTTATCGGCCACACACCTCGCGCTGTCGCTCCCCCGTTCGGTCGGATCCAGACCGATATAAAAGCTATCAGAGTCGTCGAGGAGAAGACACATCGCAGCTCAAAGACCGAACTTCTCCTCAAGACAAATACAGTCGGGAAAATAGTCCACCGAAACATACCGACTCATGAGACAAACATAAGGTTTCTGATAAGCGACCTGAAAAGGGGATACGGCCATCATGCCCACTAAACACAGGGACACTGAGCTAACATACTGCAAACCTCCTCCACTGGATGTTGAGTCTAAAGTTAAGCGGGCATATCTGGAGAAGCAGTTTCCAGACCATTATTTTGAAAATCTAACTTTCTTAACTGCTCTCGAGCCTATTTCCTCAAAGTGGGCAGATGAGGCTAAAGCGAAGATTGACGCAGTCGAGAAGCAATATTCGGAGATGTTCAAGTATTCACGTAATCTCTCCAGAATCATTCGGACTTTAATTACAGATGTTAATTCGATGAAAAAGACTGCAGATGCCGAAACAAAGGCCTTGAAAATTTTGGAGAAGGACCTTGAGGACACACAGGCCCAACTTGTCATCGCTCAAAGAGATGCTACCAACTTCAAACAATAATTTGAAGAGTTACAAAAGTGTTATCATGACTTGCTGGAGTCTCATAGTCAAGAGCATTTGGAGTTGAAGAAACAAGCGGAAGATGCTAAGTCGGACAATGCCAAAATGCAACTAGCTTACAATACTCTTGAGCGAGAAAAATCCGAGTTAGCGAGAAAAAATGATGAATTGGAGAAACGAAATGCTGACTTAGAATCCAAATTAATGGAAGCCGAGAATAGGGTTGCCCTAGTTGAGGGGAATGTGAAAAATGTTATTAAGTCTGCTGAAGAGACCCGTAGACAGCTGTCAGAGGCTCAGGAAGAAGTGCACGGCTTTGGCGAATTGCTGATTGAATTCTTCGCGCACATAATTCATCGCCGAAACATCTCTTGGATTAAAGATTATCCAACTACCTTGGTTCACGTATGGAGTCAAATTATTGAATGGGAGAAAGAGGAACTTAAGGTAGACTTCGTCTACAAAGATAAGCTTATGGAAAAATATTTAAGAGATGATGAGCCGGCACGTCTGGCCGAGGGGCGTCGCCTCATCGCCGCTGCTATGGAGGAGGAGAAGCGGATGGCCAAACAAAAGAATATCCCTGAGGCTGGTTCTTCTTCTACTACCGCTGAAACTTCTGAAGTCGAGGGATATGACCCCGAAAACCCGGGGATCCCTCAGGCATCTCTTTTATCTCCCATAACCGAGTCAGCGTCAGAGACGGCAGTGACTCCAGATGAGAAATCATCGGAAGGTATTTCTACCTTTTCACCCCAATTCGTCAAGGCCATCTCCACTTTTCATCACATAATTGGGAAATCGATGGAGGATCCTTTATTTTCTCCTGAGTTGATAACTGTTGCTTCTCATTCTGTAGGTGTTGAACCGACCGAGAAGACTGGCGTGCTTCAGGGAACCACGACCGGAGTAAATCCGTGGAAAAGGCTCAAGGAGAAAAGGAGAAGGCTGCCACTGTAGAGTCAGGAGGGGGAGATGAACCGTCTAAGGTCGACGCTTCTCATGATGACGAGATGATAGATGCCTTGAAAGACGATGGCGGTAGCGAGGGGCATGAGAAAGACCCTGATGTGGCTATAATTGGGGATTCAAAAAGCGCTGATGACATCACTTTGGATGAAATGAAAGCCGAACAAGACAAACGTATGTAGCTAATAGTTGAAGACTTGAACCCCGAAAGCCTTAAACCCCTTGCAATGGTGGATCCTAGATCAAGGTTAGTCGTTAAGCTTTCAACTAGGTCTATTACAGAGGAACTTGCTAAAAAATCTTCTCTTGATTCCAGTGTTCCGACTCCTGGTAAAAAATCAACCGACTATAGCACTTCGACTGCAGAGAAGAAAAGGTCGAAACGCATTATGACTGATGCTGAAAAGGAAGCTAAGGCTACTCAGAAAGCTTCCAAAAAATCCAAGTCCGATCCAAAGCCCAAGTGGCGGAGTGCTTTGTTGTATTTTGGCATTTAATTGGTCCGCAATTGTTGCAGTGAGTGCGGCCCTCGCATCCTCCTTTTTTGCTTGTTTTCCTTGTACAAACTCACATGTTTGTGAATAAAAAATAGTTTATTTCCTGCAATGTCTGATAGTCGTTAGTTCAGCACTTAAGTGAAAATATAAAAGTATGTCATATTAAAGTTATATAATGAAGTCATTGTTGAGGGGAATATGTATGCACATATATGCCCCCAGTTAATCTTGGATGGATTAAATTAATAAATCCAATTGCCCCCGATTCTCTGACAGGGCCATATTCCTTTCGTCATAAATGCCTATTCTTTCTAACATCTTTATACTTTCCTGTCTCATAACCAGGTTAGAGTTTCGTTGAGGCAGTCTCTCGTCTGGGTGCACCTTCACACCTCAGGGGACGTCGTCTTCCCGTCCTTTATACTCTCTCTCGATTCTTGAGAGTTAGAGTTAAGAATGTCGTCTTCCCATTCTTCTGTGTTTTATCGTACAAACAGTCATTTTATTTGCTCATGCACATAGGTCATCTCCAACTTTCTAAATTTAATTTATCATTTCGTGTTTCACGGTCATAATAGAATAATTGTTTAAGATATAAATAATGCAGGAAAATAAATGACACATGATATTTTTATAGTGGTTCAGCTAAGTCGTAGCCCACATCCACTTCATAATCTTTTGTTCACATAAACAGACTTTTTAAGGCAAGTCGTGTCTTTTTACATAGCTTATAAAAACAAAAAGGGGTGACATTTCATATTTAGCTCAGATATCGTTGTAAGTGCTGAGCGTTCCAGGCTCTGGGAACCTCCTCACCGTCCATGGTCGTTAGCTTGAATGCTCCTGTATCAAGCTTCCGTTGGATGGTGTATGGCCCTTCCCATTTTGGACCCAATTGGGTCGAAGGCGGGAAGACTCGTTTCAGTACTAGGTCTCCTGGTTCAAAGGTTTTGAGGCAAACCATCCGGTTATAATAACGTGCTACTTGATGTCGATGTCTCGAGGCTCACAAGTCGGCTTCATCTCTTTTTTATTCAATCATATCAAGAGATTCTAGGAGGAGTGCTTTATTTGTCATTGGGTCATAATACGCAACTCGACGAGAAGGGACTTCTAATTCTACTGGGATCGCTGCTTCTAACCCAAAGGAAAGTGAATTGGGAGTATGGCCGGTAGTCGTCTTAAAGGTCGTCCTATAGGCCCATAAAGCTAATGACAATTCGTCCACCCATCTAGCTTTGGCCTGCTCCAACCGCTTCTTTAGAATTGATTTAATGACCTTGCTTATGGCTTCGACCTGGCCGTTTGACTGTGGGTGAGCTACTGCAGTGTATTGTTTATCAATCTTATATTTCTGGCAGAAGTTTCTGAACTTGACGCTGTCAAATTGCGTCCCATTATCAGTTATGATGGTCTTCGGTATCCCAAATCGACAAATAATGTTTCTGACCACAAAACTGATCACCTTCCTCGCCGTGATGGTTGTTAGAGGTTCAGTTTCCACCCATTTTGTGAAGTAGTCCACGACAACGATCGCGTACTTAGCTCCTCCTCTGGCAATAGGTAGCACTCCAATAATGTCAATTCCCCACATGGCAAACGACCATGGACTTACCATCGACTTGAGCTGAGTCGGAGGCGCTCTGGGAACTTTGGCATATCTTTGACATCTATCGCAGCGTCGTGAATAATCAGCCGCGTCTTTATTCACGGTAGGCCAGAAATATCCATACCGTAATACTTTATTTGCTAGGGTTTGGCCCGCAGTGTGATCTCCACACTCACCTTCATGCACTTCCTGCAGCACACGTTTAATGTCGTCGTGTGCGATACACTGTAATAGGGGCACTGAAAACCCTTGACGATAAAGGACGTCGTCCTGTAAAACGTATCTTGCAGCCTTGCGTCTTACAGCTCGTCTTTTGCACTTTTTTAACGGGAGGGTTCCATTCTTGAGAAAATTCTTAGTCGATGTCATCCAGGATTCTCTCTCTGGTTCAACTTTCAAGGCTAGCTCTACTTCCATTAGGTCGAAACTCGGTGATTCCAACACCTCTATCGGAACCATTTCGGTTTCTTTAGGATTATCAGAACATGCTAGCTGCTTTCTGATTTTCCGCCCTTGGAATGTGTGTTATGCTATAATGCTCCAAACTTTCCAATAACTCCTTTACCTTTTTGAGATAAGTGATGAGTCGAGGTCCTTTAGCAGCAAATTCTCCCCGAACTTGGCATTCAACTATCTTGGAATCGCAATATATATCTAGTGTCTTCACTCCCAAATCTTTGACGAGTTTCAGCTCGGCAATCAGGGCTTCATACTCGGAATCGTTGTTAGTAGCAGCGAACTCTAACCGTAATGCATAGTAGATAGATTGTCCTTCAGGAGTTATCAAAACAACTCCGGCGCCGGACTTTATATCATTCTTGGTCCCGTCCGTATATAATTTCCACGGACTGAGCTCTAACTCTCGATCCAAAGAAACTACCTTGTCACCCACCGTTTCCTCTTCAGTAATTGTAAATTCAGCTATAAAGTCAGCCAATGCTTGCCCCCTTATTGATCTTCATGGCTGAAAGTTCAAATCAAATTGACTCAGCTCAATATTCCATTTAAGTAACCGCCCCGATGCTTCGGGTTTTTGCAACACTTGTCTCAAAGGTTGATCGGTATATACAACTATTGGGTGTGCCTGAAAATAATGGCGAAGTTTGCGGGAAGCAATCAGGAGGCTATAAGCAAGCTTCTCTATCTTCAGATAGTTACGCTCTGCAGCACCTAGTTTTTTGCTTACGTAATACACAGGTTTCTGGACTTTATCCTCTTCACGTACTAATGCTGCGCTGATGGCGTGAGATGATACCGCTAGGTAGACGAACAAATCATGTTCCACAGGCTTTGATAATATTGGAGGCTTTTCCATGAAGTCTAATAGATTCTGGAATGCCTCCACACAGTCGGGAGTCCACTCAAAATTTCGCTTTCCCCGTTTTATGAGATCGAAGAAAGGCACACACTTGTCCGTTGCTTTGGAGATGAACCTGCCCAGTGCTGCAACCTTCCCAGCTAAGCTTTGAACATCCCTGATCTTTCGCGGCTCCTCTATATTCCGGATTGCTGCTATTTGGTCCAGATTGATTTCAATTCCTCTGGAACTCACGATAAAGCCAAGGAACTTGCCTGATGCCACTCCAAAAGAACACTTCAAGGGATTCAACTTCATCCCATACCTTCGTAGTATGCCGAACATTTCTGCTAAGTCCTTCGTATAATCGGGAGATTGCTTGGATTTCACGAGTATATCATCTACGTAAACTTCCATGGTTTTCCCGATTTGATTGTAAAACATGCAGTTGACTAGGCGCTGATACGTGGCTCCCGCATTTTTTAACCCAAATGGCATTACCACGTAACAATACAACTCCAAGTCTGTGATAAAGCTCGTATGCTCTTGATCTGGTATATGCATGGGAATTTGATTGTACCCGGAATAGGCGTCCATAAAGGATAAAAGTTCATGCCCGGCCATCGAATCTACTAGTTGATCAATTCTGGGAAGAGGAAAGCTATCCTTCGGGCAAGCCTTGTTCAAATCAGAAAAATTAATGCACGTTCTCCACTTCCCGTTTGACTTTTTGACCAGAACAGTATTCGATATCCAATTGGGATATTTCGAATCCTTAATGAATCCATTATCTTTTAATTTCTCTGCTTCTTCTTTTAAAGCCGCCGACCGCTCTGGGCCTAACATTCGTCTCTTCTGCTTGACTGGTGGGTGATTTGGATTAATATACAAAGAGTAACTGATGATGGTAGGCGAAATCCCACGCATGTCAGCGTGAGTCCAGGCAAACACATCCAGATTTGCCTTTAGGAAATCAGCCAATTCCTCGCTCTAACTAGATCCAGTTGCAAGCCGATCTTTAGTACTTTTGTAGGATCTGTTTCATCAATAGGTATATCAATTGTTATTTCGTTGGGAGTTGCCTTCCTGTCTCCGGGCTCTCTATCCTCTCTAGGATCTATATCCTCGAGCATGTCTGAGGACGACTCTCTTGGGGTAGGACCCCTTAATTGCTATGCCGAGGCCTCCTTTGGAGGGGCGGAATCATCCTTAGCATCTATATTCAACCCCTTCATTAACATCTTTAACTATGTCACGTAACAAGCTCGTCCTGTAGCTTGATGGCCCCTCATCACCCTAACTCCTGAGTTAGTCGGGAATTTAAGCAGCAAGCACCAAGGTGCAATACATGCCCTAAATTCGGCAAGGGCCGGTCGGCCTAGGAAGGCATTGTAAGACGACTCTACATCCAAAACTACAAACGGCAGGATCTTTACTCTCTGGCGATCTCCCTGCCCTAGTGTGACTGGTAATTCCACAAAACCCATTGGAGTTGTAGATGCTCCGTTAAAGCCATGTATCCATCCTTCACATGGCTTTAAGTCTTTTGCTTCGAGCCTCATTTGTTCGAAAGCTTTCTTGAAGAGGATATTGACCGAGCTATCGTTGTCCACTAACACTTTATGGACTAAAGCAGGGCCAATTGTCGTGGTAATCACTAGTGGATCATCGGTTGGAGATTGAACTCCGGAATCATCTCTATTGCGGAATACAACATCGTTTGACATCATCTTCTGTTGTTTTACTGGAGTAACGTCTTCAAGGCTACTGCATTCGTCTACCTCAAAAGCTTGGCGGCATTAACGTACTGGTCCATTGCTTTAAAACTACGACCAACTAAGTGAGGTCCGCCTATGATAGTGTTAATGACGATCCTCTTACCTTTTTGCTGAGCTGTGGGTTTTGAAGCAGGCTGGTCTTGGTTCGAGGCTTGTCCCCCTGTCCCTTGGGGCTACCTTGTACTCATCCAACTTCCCCTCTCGCAGCAATTTTTCGACGATATCTCTCAAATGACGGCATTCGTTGGTGGAATGACCGTGGGTACCATGAAACAAGCAAAACTTTCCTGTTGCAATCTCTTTCTCAGTAGAATCTCTGGGTGGTGGTTTTTTGTACTGCAATATGCTATATGTATCTAAATAAATGTTCTCCAACGTATCATTTAACAGCGTGTAATTTTCAAAAGTCTGGAATCTGGGTCTTTTATTAGAGCTATTCCCGCGATTTCTGTTCCTTCTATTGTCGTTCCCATTCCTGTGGGTATTACCCCCACTCTGGTTGCCAACATTCACTTTCACCTTCCCTGAACTGTCACTGGATTGTTTCACAGCAACGTTACTCTGGACACCTTCCTTCGAGGCCTCTTCGGACTTTCTCTTCCGATCTGCCTTAGCCTCTTCTCGCCTTAAGCGGATATTAGCCTTTTCATAGAACAATTCTCTAGTAGGAGGTGGTTTTCCGGCCAAGTAATCCCCGAACTCTGTATCACGATCTACCCCTTCTATCAAGGCCATCAGGATAGTGGGCTCATGGGGATCACTAACTTCGGTGACGGCCAGGTTGAAGCGATCCAAATACGACTTCAAAGATTCTCCTGGGGCCTGTTTAATCCGTGACAATTCTATGACGATCTTGGACTTTTGGGCATGGAGTCAAAACTGATTCATGAAGCACTCACTCAATTCTGTGAAATTTGATACCGACCGAGGAGGGAGTCGGGTGAACCACATTAACGCTACATCTTCAAGATATATTGGAAAAGCTTTGCATTTTACGGCATCCGGAGCTACCGCCGCGTTCATGAACCATGCATATCTCATCAGATGCTACCCTGGGTCTGTTCTTCCTGAATATCGATCCATATGAGGCAAGTTGAAGCGCCGGGGGAACTGGAAATTTAGTATGACATCTGTGAAGGGGGTATGACTTCGTTCAATGCCCCAATCTTCATTAGTATACCGCCGGCTCTTAGACATAATCTGGCGCACCATTGCCCATACATCGGCGTTTGTTAATGTCTGCACAGGCTCTCTAGATCTGATGTTCGGATTACTCCTGTGTTCCTGATCAGGGGATAACCTCCTGTTTCTAGCGGCAGCTGCTTTATGTTGCTCTCTGTGCTCCCGGTCGATCTCAGGAGGTAGAGGTTGGAGAAGCTGTTGCTGTGTGGGGTTGGTAATATTAGGATCCCTGGGTAAGACGTGGGATCCGCGCATGGATAGCAACATAGGCTGTTGTAGGCTCGGGTCATCAGGGCACAATGCACGAGCAGCGTCTTCTCGGGACTCCAAAGATCCAAAAGTCAATAGATCAAGGTTCTGAGGTCGTTTAAGCGGCCTTCTCTCGCGAGGGCGTTCCACGTCCGAAGAAGACGAATCATCTGTAGCAAGGCGACATGTTGGGGAAGGAGTCTTCTGCCTCCGAAGCTCCTGTAGCTCTCTACCCATAGTGATCATGTTTTCCTGCATGCGAAGGTTGTCACGCCTTTGGGCTTCCAATGCTTCTTTAGTGCTCTATAGCATGCCAAGAAAACGTGAAAAGTCTCCCTGGGTAATGGGTGCAGATGGATCAGACTGAACATTAGTCATCGTGGTTGGAATTGGAGCGTTGGAGGGAGCTCGGGTAGAAGTTCCAGCTTCATTCCGGTTCGGATCGGATTGGTTCACAACAGCCTGGTCGGGGCGGTTCGGATGGAGAGAGCGAGTGCCCTCGACCTCATTAGACCAGATCGGATCGGTGCTTTCCACCCAGTTCGGATCAGCGCCTCCCATCCGGTTCGGATCCTCCTGATCGGAGCGGTCTGCTCCAGAGCTTTGAGCGTGTGACCTCGTTAACACAATAGCTTGCTGATCTTCTCTAGCATCGTTTCCCCGAGCGCCTTACACTTTTTTCCTTTGGTCTTAGCCATGATACTCGATTCTTCAACGGTTAGTCAACAAGTACTGAAAGATGTCAAAGACAAGGGATTAACTTCTTTGAACTTGAAAGTCCAAAGTAGAATGATAATCCCAAAAAGGCTGAGAATTCGAAGGGATCTCAATGAAAGCACCAAAATGTTAGACCGAAAATTGGCTCTTACACCCAAATTAGCTATGATTTTAATGAAGTAGAACTAAAAAGCAACGAAGAACACACGATTTATAGTGGTTCGGCGTTAAAGAGCCTACGTCCACTTTCTATTCTTTTGATTTTTAGTTCTACTTCATTAAAATCATAGCTAATTTGGGTGTTAGAGCCAATTTTTGGTCTAACAGTCATGTGCATGCATTGGTCTGACAGAGGAGGTTTAGACTCCATGACACCTGTAGATATGGTTGTTCACATCCCGAAAACGAAGCGTTGCCGCTTTGGGAAGTGATACATTCTACTATGGGGCCAGCACAGGGTATCTACGCAGTAGGGAGCCAATCGATTGGGATTGTAATTAGGATATATGTAGACTCTGGTATGTTTAGTAGCCCGTTATTATCCTTAGGGGTAACTCCGGTATGTTGGGTTGCCTGTTATTGTGTGGGGTAAAACATATCACTAGAAGTACACCTATTTCTACCATCTTATGCTCATTGGGGATCATCTCATTCTGGTTATACTAGTATTGGTGCAGAGAAAGAGAAAGTATTAGAGAAGCACAAGATATTCTACCACGTTTATCCTGTTTACCTCATCACACCTGCTTTTTATGATGTTATCTCTCTTATCCACTTTATATGCCTGTCATGATACTTTTACTTACTTATATGCTAATAGTAACTGGACTCGCCAGACTTTATGTCTGACCCATTTTGTTTCCTCTTCTTTCTCTTCCGTTCCCCTCAGGTACTCAGGGTGGGAATACTCAAGCTTGATCAGAATTCTTCTTTCATCTTGCTTGGAGCTGCTTAGATGTACTGCCTGATTTCATATCTCTATACTATGGCTATGTTTTGGGGATTTTGCTTCTTTTATTATTGTACTCTGATAATTTAAGTACAAGACATAAGTTTTAAATTGATGTACTGGGTTTTATGCATTTCAGACATATGACGTAACCATGTTTTGAACTACGATGTTTTCTGCTTAATAAAATTTTAAATTCCAATGCTATTTATTGTCTGTCTTGTAATGTTTCTATTTATGTTTACCTATAAAGCTTCACGAAACTTAATGCATTCTCTTAATGAGTGACATTAACGGACGTGGGGTGTCACATTAATGATATGTATTCAAGATGTCAAGACATATATCACTCATATTAGCTCTAAAAGAAAATTATTCTGATTTTGATATTGTATCAGAAATCCTAAACTCTTTAATGGAGAGGTGAGAATGAAAAATATTCGCTATCAAAGATGATAATGACATTTCAACCATAAAACAAGAAGATTTAACATGAAATCTAATGTCTTATAAAGTTAATATCTAAGCTAAATGAGTTCAGGATCATGACAAGAAGAATATGGAATTCCAAGCTGAGAAGGATTACACAGATTCAAATCAAGAAGATATCGCAATGATTGCTACTAATTTCAAAAAGTTTTTGAAATTTAGGAAAAGCAACGAATATAGGAACAATAAAAATAGCAAAGCAACAACAGTGACAACCATCCATTATCCTCGGTTCCTGAACGTTTTAAATGTCAGAAGAAAAGTCACATCAAGAAATACTGCCAAGAGCGGAAGAAAGATAAATTTAAGAATAAGAAAGACCTATTTAAGAATAAAGATTTAACATGGGATGATTCAGAATCATCAACATCAGATACTGATTGTGACAATGAACAATCAAATATATGTTTCGTGGCTACAAAAGATGAGGTTAGTGATTTAACTTCCAATGATATGATTAGTATAAATTCATAATTAGTTGATACTTTAAAAGACTTAAAAAGAAAATATAAGGATACTCGTGGAAAGTTAAATAGAGAAGAAATTGAAATAATCAGTTAAAAGATGAGAGGAAAATTTTAGAATGAGAACTTAAAAAATATCAAGAATCTTGTTTTAATATAACTTCTCAACTTCCCTTGTTAAGTCAAGAATTAGAAACACAAAGCGGAAAGAATGATTTTTACTCATTAAGAATCATGATCTAAAAGCAAGTAATACAATTCTAGAACTACATAATATTAATCTCAAAATAAAGTAAGAAAAAAAAAACAAAAAATATTTATAACTTTAACTAAGGAAGAGAAAATTCTTTCTAGAATCATAGAAAGTTCTCAGTCATCATCAAACAAAAGGGGACAAGGATATAAATCATAGAAAAGTCGAAGGAAGAAGAATTTTCTCGTAATAAATTTGAAAGTACCCCATTTAAAAAGAATTCTCAAATTTCTAAAACAATCAAGTTTTGGGATCCAAAAACAAACAATTATGTGATTAGAAATAAATATATAAAATCATTTTTAGAGACTGTACACAAGAATAAAGAATTTATTTTCAAAGGGATACTGAACCCACTTGGGTTTTGTTTCCTAATGTCTATCTCTTAGGAACCTAACAAAATGGTGGCTACCAATGACTTATCTATATTTTTGCATGTACCACCAAAGAAAAGAGGGAAATAGATTTTAGATAGTAGTTGCTCAAAACATATGACATGAAACATGGATATGTTAACAAACATTATCCACTCAGATGGAGGTTTTGTGATTTTCAGAGATAATTCCATGGGCTATATCATCGGCAAATGCAATATGAGCAATAATGGTACATCTAGTTTACTTTTATTACAAACATATTATAATTAAAAAAAACATAATTTACTTAGTATTAGCTACCTATGTGACAAAGGATTCAATTTTTTTTTTTTTGGAAAATAAGTGTAGCATTTTTGATAAAAATAAAAATCTTATTTTTGAAGGATTCAAAAAAAAAATGTTTAAATATGAATATAAATTATAACTCAAATACGTATCTAATAGCCAAAGAGAATATTTCTTGGTTATGGCACAAAAGATTTTGGCATGTTAATTTCAAAATAATAAACAAATTATCTAAAAATGAGTTAGTAAATGGCTTACTAAAATGAAATTTAAATCAGATAGCATTTGTGATGCTTGTCAATTAGGTAAATTATCAAAATCACCCTTTAAATCAAATAAAGTTATATCTATAGTACAACCACTTGAACTGCTGCACTTGGATCTTTTTGGACCAATGTAAGTTCAATCTATAAACCATAGCAAATATATGTTTTTAATTGTAGATGATTTGTCAAAATATACTTGTACTATGCTAAAGTAAACCTTTTAAAATTTTAATTTTTTTCAAGAAAATCCGTAATCTTAAAACCATGAAAGTTAAAATCATTGGAAGCGATCATGGTAGTGAATTTGAAGATAAAGTTTTAAACACTTTGTAATAAAAAGAGAATAAATCATAATTTCTCCTTTCCTAAAACGGCACAACAAAATGGTGTAGGGTCTAAATTAACCCTGAAGGGAGGATGAATTAGGGTTATTGTAATTTCTCATAAACAAATAAATAATAATAAATAACGCAGATAGAAACTGAGTAAATGCAGAAAGTCAATGACATACATATATACCCAGCTTCTACAAAACTCTACCAACTGCTGCCTCCAAGGTTTCTATTAGGAATTATAGAATCTCTTCACTTACAATCCCTGTAAACTCGCTTTTTTCCTGACCCTACGCTCAAAATTTTGCCACAACTCAATCTCCTAAGCTGCGAATTTACAAACTACAAACCCATAGTTTGCTGCCAAGTTAAAAACTAGAGTTTAATGAAATAAAAATACAATGCGATAAATAAAGCTACTTAAAGACCTAACACACCAAAAACTAAACCCTAGATTAAATAATAAAATGAGACACATAAACTCGATCAGCTCCCTTGTATGCTTTGTCCCATGCTCAAATGATCAGTTTAAAAGAAACTATCTTTGCTTCCTTTAATGATGGCTGATTCTCCCTAATTAAAAATTTGGGTTTGCAACCCCTTTCAATTGAATCAATCGACTAATGCTTTAATAAATTTTCTCTTGATTCTAGTTCGCTGGATGCTCGATTTTCCTCTAGTTCTCTGATAATTTCGATCTCGGTTTGCTTGTGAATCGAAGAGGAATTTGATCAAGAAACTGGTATGATTTCTGCCTTTTTTCGGTTCGAAATTTGTGCTTGAATTCTGACTTGCAAGCCCTCAAATTACCTGTGATGATTAGAGTTAAATTTATAGGATTTCGAATCCTACATTATATCCGATTTTTGGATATTTCTTTTGATTTGAATTATTCCTTCTTGCTGAAACAACCACTTGCATATATAAGTGATTTCTGGAAAATTTTGAATTATTCTTCTTGCCGAAAATAAAAGATTTTTTTTTATATATATATATATATATATATATATATATATATATATATATATATATATATATGAGATTTTCGGAAATTTCTTCCTTATATGACTTGGTCATTATTTTCTATGAACTAGTATTACCGCACAACGGTGGGAAAAACGACCGTTAAAAAGTTCAATATGAAATGTAATAGTATTTGTTAACACTTATTACAAGTTAGCTTTTAATGAATAAATTATAGCGTACTTCAAGAGAAAATGGAAGTAATTAAAAAAAAGGGAAATCTAATTAAACTAAAATTGACATGCGAACCAACATAGGACTAAGAATATTTTTAATGTATTGATTTGAATGAGTCACTAACACGTACGTATATCTCGACTAATATCACGTACCATTAATTTAATCATGATGTTTAGCTATTTTACAGTTATAAACCATTAATTGATTGAAGAAATAAAAGTAAAAAAGAAAACAAATATAATCTCAAAATATATCATCATACCAACGAATATTTATTTAAAATAAAAAAATGTAAGAGTAGATGTCATAAATAAAGCATAAATTTTATGATATTGAAATACTAAGCAAGAACCGTATGAGTACGAAAAAAATTAGTTGTACAACAAAAATGGCACCTTGCACTACAAATGAAAACAAAAAGTAACTTTTTTTATTTTTAATTTTTTTTTTTTTTTGAAGCAAGCTTATCGAAATACCAAGCAAGAACCGCATGAATCCGAAAAAATTAGTTGTACAGCAAAAATGGCACCTTGCACTAGAAATGAAAACAAAACGTACTTTTTTTTTTTTTTTTGGAAACAAGCTTTAATGCTGCAAGATAAACAAACAAATTCCAAAACCACCGAACGAAGAACGAAAGCATTTTGGTCCAAAATTTCACCCAGTACAGATGAAAAACAAAAGCCAAAGCAAAGCACATAGTACCAACCCCATTACAGATCCCATATACAATACACACATCGCCACCACCATAACGATACCAACAACAACAATACTCGAAAGCTAAGTTTTCTAAACCAAACAACTAATAATACTAGTAGTAACAATACTAGCGAAATGGCACCTAATTATTATTGTTGACTTCTTCCTCGGAAGCTTTGAGGTAGACAGAATGAGACCCGCCACCACTCTCCCTCTTACGACGTGCAAAGTCAGGGAAGTCCCCGGCATTTCCACATGGGGAAGCCGCCTCCACCAATGCTGGGGTTACCGGTGGGGATCAAACCCATGAAGGTGGTCTGCTTGGATTGTTGATGTTGCTGTTCGGTGAGGACCGACATTGGTGATTGGGCATAAAGCATGGAGGAGCGGGGCTGCCATTAGAGATTGCGGAGTCATTTGCTGGTGTTGCTGTTGCTGATTCATGTATAGGCCACTCGACTGCATTGCCGTGTTCGTTGGGTACTGAGCAACATTGGGCATTTAAGGCTGACAATCTACAATGGCTGCAAGATACATGAGATCCCTCTGAAGCTTTGCTTGATTCACGGCACATTCTTCAGGTTTTCCAAAATTTTGATTTTCAAGAATAGCCAATATCAACTGCTTATTTTCATCCGAATACTGCTGAATAACATCAGTAGTAACTTGATTAGAAGAAGCATTGGCTGTCATCATGGATTGCGTCTGCATGAAAAGAAGAAGAGGAAGAATAATAATAATAAGTAATTGTTCGTAGACCTAGATTATAGTTTATGTAGAAAGTATGAATTCATAAATGTATCGTGAGCAAATATATAATGACAAATTGTTAATGGATACGACCCAAATTATATATATATTAAAAAAAAAGAAATATCTTATGGAAACAAATGATCACCAACACATTTTGTCTGACATAATGACAAATTGTCAATGGATACCACCCAAATTATAAAAAAGAAAAAGAAAAAAAAATCTTACGGAAACAAATGATCACCAACGCATTTTGTCGACACAAACCTTTGCACCAACCTGCCTTTCGATAAGCATGGATTATCTATTTCTATACTAAGCAAATTTCTACTCATATTCTTTGTTCAAACTCATGCAAATTCAAACGGTCCATGGTTACAATATTTAAATTTTTGATGGATGCAATGGTAGGAGCACCGAACCGATGTCTAAAATTTAAATGTGCTGCAAAATATAGCATTACTTAGCAGGAAATGTATGTTTATGTACGTAAACACACATGTATCTATGTACGTGCATGTACTTGTGCATTTTCCATTCTGATATGGGTAAGATCTTTACATCGTTCAAGCAGTAACTGTCAATCTCATAACATATTACATTAATATATATTTTTCTATGCTTAGGCAAATATTACATTATTAATGCACATATTACATTATGTAGTCAATTTCAGATCGTAGGCAAAGCACCATCCATTAACACATTGGAACATATTCAAAGAAGGATCTCTCTAAATTAAAGTAGTGATGCAAAAACTGAAAACTGCATACATGCAGTACCAACATCACATCCATTCAAACACCGCGCATTCTCTCCAACATCAGCAACAACACTCAAATGACTCCAAACAACATTTGGATTCTCAACCGTGACTCCAGGCAATGAACCATGTTTTGTCGAACCGCCGATTCTCTAATGACTCTAGATGTCATGTTTAGCAACTACAGGGGCTTACAAAATAAAAATTCTAATGTAGCAGAAATTTTGGAATATCAGCAGCAAGTATAACTGTATGTTTAATGTTTGTTTATACTTATTAACATGCTTTAGGCCATGTGCTAGCCTAAAAGCCAGAATGGCCATAATGCAGCGTGTGACAATAATAATAAAGATGTTCCTCCGAGTGTACAAATTGACCTTAGTGATTATGCTACCCCACCCTCCGATGCACATGCATAAATTTTATGCTCACCAAGCAAACCCAAGATTCTAATAATTCATGAGCACTGAGATGTGCGCTAGCCAAGTTTAACTATAAATCAAATAAATCATATGCTCACAATACCAACTCAAGCATGCCTCTCAATTTAGTCATTCAGAGGCGTCACACCACAATTTTTAAGCATGAGGGTGGGCGAAAATAATCCTCTATACCCAAACCCCTTGTCCCCTTGTATCCAACCAATGAACACCTCCTGATTTCCACCTTTTGCAGTTAAGTCCTTTTTTTATTTCGGACTTAATTGCAAAACTGTGAAAATCAGAGTTTTTAATTGGACGAGGACAGAGGTATAGGGAAATTTGGGGATAGAGGATTTGGTCGACTCAACATTTACAAATAAACCCTATCATGACCATTAGTCATGGCGGCTGCGCAAATAAACTTCAATTCCTCTTCTCCTAACCTTGCCTCCGATTCCTTCCCTCCTCTTCCATCTCGCACTCCTCCTCCTCCCTCTCCATCCGATCCACCCCCCTCCGATGCAAATCTTTCTACTGCGAACCCTTCGCTCGTCAATTTTGGTGCTGTATCTTCTGATAGGCGCCAAGCAAATCAGCAATCGCAACCCACTCAGATCCCATCATCATCATCGAATCCATCAACTAAGTGTGACTACGCTTCTCTCTTTAATTCCCTACCGAGAAACGCTGGCGTTTATGAGCCTATCCACTTTGATATTCCCAGGGACGCCCCCCCAAAATCGTTGCCTGATTTGGTCAGAAAAACAGGTATGGATTATTGGAGTAGTTATTTAGTAGATTTTTTTCTAGATGGTACACTGAATTATCTTGCTGTGACCAATTTTCTGAAGAAGTATTGGAGATTAAAAGGGGATGTTGACATCAAATTTGATGGTAGATTTTACTATTTCAAATTTTTTAACGATGATGAAAAGGATCGGATCTTAAATGCTGATCCGATTTTTATTAGAGGAAGAATGTTTATTCTGACTAAATGGGATCCAATGATCGGTAATGTTCAGTCGCAAATCAGGAAAGTTCCTGTATGGATTCACCTCTATCGAATTCCCACTATTCTTTGGACTCTAATTGGTATAAACTGGTTAGTGTGTCATGTAGGAAAATTAATCTGCTTTGATAGTAGCACAGAGAGAATGAACAGATTTAGATATGCTAAGGCGTTAGTGGAAGTCTCCCCTGAGTGTGTACTGCCTGATTCTATTCCAATATCAGCCTTAGGAGAGAATTGTCCCCCTGTTAAACTCTCTTACGACTGGAAGCCATTGATTTGTACCTTGTGCAAAGAATTTGGTCATGAAACTTCCTCATGTGAGTTACATAATAACAAGAAGGTCGCAAAAGATGTTCAGATTAATACTAGCAAGCAACATCAAGTCAATGATCACAATGGGAATAACATAAAAAAGACACAGGAGATCTCTTTTCAAAACAATTGGAAAACAGTTAATAATAGAAAAAAGAAATATTGGAGAATGAAAACCATGAGTAATAGCATGGTTAATGTGAGTCGAGATGTGGAGATAGGAAATGGAAGCTCCAATCCTTTTGAGAATCTTGCTGATGCATATGTGGAACACGTAGGTGAGGAAGAACAAGCAGTAGTAGATGAAGGGACGGTTAATAATGAGATCAATACTAACGCTAAGGTGCAAGCTAATAGTCAACAGGTTGATTATAATATTGGAGGTAATGCTGAAGCTGCAACTAGCTTTGTAGCATTAATCAGTACCATGCAGGAGGCTGCAGCTCAAAATATAGAACAAATTAATCAAGTTGAAGGCGAGGAGGATCTGTTAGGTAATCTCTTTGATGAAAATTCTGTTAATGTTGATAAATCGCCAAAAGGAAATTCAAGCATGAGTAATACTTCTGCAACATGTGGTACCACTGGTTTAAATCCAGTCTCTTCTAAATCCTCTCCGATCACCGCGAAATCAGCTCCTGTAGCTTCTTCGTCTCCATATGGACACTTGAAACCTCCATCAAACTTTCAACTACCTCCTTCTAATGTAACAGGCGCAGGTTTGACATTTCCCATTGTTAACAACGCCCTCCTTTCAACTGCGGTGCCTACTTCCTCCCTTCATTCTTCCAAGAACAAAAAACTAAAAGGAAAGTTTTGGGTAGATGATGATCTCGATGATGGTAATGATTATGGTCCGGAGGATGTGATGCCTGTCAGTAGTAAGCTGAAAACAACCAGAAGGCATACGCGGAACAATCCGATGTATGACCCATCTCTTACATGATGTGATTTGATTTCTTGTTATGTTGTTCACCAACATTCAGACCTAAAGATAGCAAACTTTCATGGAATGCTTTATAAATTGGAAGATTTCGAGGTCGTCTAATTGGATACATCTTGCTTCAATGAGCTATGCAGCAAGTTACCGTGACATTAGCAATGTTTTGAGTCTTTTCATTTTGTAAGCTTGGCATATGTTTGTATATGCTTGATAGCTTAAATTTGTAAATATTTCGTTGATTAATAAAATTAGCGCTTAACTTTCAAAAAAAAAAAAAAACATTTACAAATAAAGAAAACTGCAATAATATAGAGAAATTAATCACCCGCAAGGGTAGTTATGATTATTTAATCCTTATCTTTTTTCTAAACGTAACGGAATACCACATCTTCTCTCCAGATCCAACAACTATGTTAATTGAATATAAGAATGCATTCTTGTTCGAAGGCAATCAAAGAAATAAAACTGAAACAAAGGCAGCTGATTAGACATAGGATTTATATATGAATACATAAGGCAGTTGATTAAACACAAACACACAATTAGTTCAAAAAGAAGAAGAAACATCCAAAAAATCACAGAAATTTCCATGTAGCCCCAAAATAAATCAAACCAATTAAATTTGTAAAAACTGCAAATAAATCTTAAACATCAAAAATAATATATTTTTTCCAGCATAAGATAATCAGGAAGGGAAAAAACTTGGTACCTTGCGATAGATTCAATGATAGCTAGGTCCACGAGAGGAGAAAGAGGCAATAACACATGCGTGGCGATGTCGATTTCAGAGAAAAACCTTCATGTTTCTACTTTTACAAACCTAGATTAAGTTAACATTAGAACATAGCCGGCTCTCAATATTTCTACAAACGCCAACGCAAAATTGGACTGTTAATAAGATAATCACACCTAAGATTTTGATTTTATAGTTAATCAAATATTCACACAGAATTAACCATGTACTGCTTTTGTCTTTCACCTAATTCATTCTAGAAATATAAAACTGTTACCAAGGTGAGCACCATCAACAACCCAATATATATGTCAGTATAAAGTTTAAGCTGTAGATTACTATTACATTGAAGTGTCTATAGCAAGATTATAATGGATTTTGCAGAACACTGACAAAATTCAACAAGTCTGCTGCCCAGTTTTTGTCATACATCTAAGTCAAAATTCATATATATTTTTCTTACATAGACATTTGCAATTTTGTTAAATTTTTTTGATGATCTTCTATACTATATTTTTATTGGAATTTTCATGTAGGGACTACGCATATCTAGAAGATGAAAATTTAGCTGTTTTAGCCACTTGTACAAACTAAACATGAATTTAAACAAGTTTCAAATATATGTAAGAAAAAAAAAGCATGTTGCACCGAAGTTATTTCAAGCAGCGTTATTACATTTCTTAAATATATGCTAGAAAAGCACAATGTCGTAAGACAAGTAAAGCTAAACAATCAAACAACCATGCCTACCATTACTGATGTAATTAAACATAACAAATGCTTAAGATTTAGCTGGAGATAGTATTATATATTTTCTAATCTTCATGTGATATGGTCTGTGTTATAGTTAACATATCAATAAAGATTTGGTTACCAAGATATGGTTTGTCATGTTCATTTGTTTCTTCTTTTGCTGAACAATCTTTTATTCTCTCTGTTGAACGTTTATTGTTTAATCTGCTGTGCTATATTATCATTCGTTCATTTTGTCAAACTCTAGGTTATTTTCATGACTAAATTAGTACAATTTTTGAATGATAGAAAAAAGTATGTTAAGAGGAGTTTATGGTTATACTCTTCTGTTTCTTATAGCTTCCAAATGAATTAGAGTGCAAGTTATCTGGAAGATGTATTTTCAAGTACAAGTACATTGTATCATCAGCCGTTCGTGCAATATGATGGCTCACATTGATTAATTAGCTTTATGTGATGATTGACTGGTTTCTTATCGCACATAAGACACGTAATAAAATGACACTAATTGTATCTAACTCATGACTTAGTTGTAAGTTCCCTTACAATAATGAAATGTGCTTATTATGAGAGCGACACGATGAACGTCTATATATCTAATAACATTTAATTCCATGTATCTTATTCATCTAATAATATATTGCTGTATCATATTTTATTTAACGCACTACAATTGACATTCATATTTGTGATCGAACATGCATAATGGAGCAAGACTAATGCAGTAAAATATGTAACATGAAACTATTTTTCATTGAATCATTTGAAATATATTTTATAAGCCCTGCAGATTGCCATGTATTAAATGTCTTCACAATAACTAACACTAAATATATCACCTTAAATTAAATATACAATTAACAACAACATTGATGTTGCTCGGATTGGTTTGAATAGTCACAAGTCTAAAAAAATTCCCCTTATCCTCAAAAAACAAAACAAAGAGCATGCTAAAACATGGATGTTATTCCAATAAAAATGTGAATTCCTAATCAAAAACATGGATAGCGTGCAAAAATATGGTTCAATTCTAACTTGAAGTTTCTCAAATGCTGTCAATTTTATATGATCCTAGTACTTCACTCTCACAACTAAATAACTAGCTATCATTCCTTTTTCATACTGTAACGACCCGCATTCTACGCATCGAAGGATCGTAGAATATTTATTTCTTTCACATACGAAGTCGTAAGGTCATGTAATTTTGGGAGACGACTATTAGGTTCATTTCTCATATTCATGATTTTTGCCGATTTTTAAATGATCGTTTTGCCCCTAACTGATACTGTTTTGGCCATAACTTTTGATTGGAAAGAAGTTTTGACCTGAAACCACTTCCATTGGCTCTGGATGATGGTTTACCTTTAGAGTGGTCACATTAGCCAAACGAACTCACCGTTTGGGAGATATGGCTGAAACAAGTTTCAGAAGGTGAAAAACTGCTTAACCGGGCCAAATGAGGTGATTAGTAAATGAGCCCATAACCCATTTCAGGATTAGGGTTATGGGGAGGCTGAAATGACTTAGGTGTTCATTTCATTTCAGTCCATTTACCTCCTAAGAACCCTAATAATGGCCTCCAACCTCTAAAACATCTCCAAATCACTTTTTAATCAAGGATTAAGCTTAGCAACATCAAATTAAAAAGGATTAGCACCAAAGCAAGGTTAGAGCTGCTGTGTTGTATTGGGAACAATGCCAAACAGAGATTCATTTTGGATTTGGTATTTTATTTGTGGCCAAGGTGTGTGATTTGCGTAATTCCTCACTAATTATGGTTAATTAAGGGTAATTAGTGTTAATTAGATAATTTAAACATGATAATATTTTGGAAAAATATTTATAAATTCGAAAATAATATTTTAGACCTCTGTTAGAAATTTGGTTCGATTTGGTTAAGTTTTGCTAATCATATCATTAGATTTTGTCTAAACATGCTTAAGGGAAAATATGGGGTTTTAGGTATGTTTGATCCATTTTACATGTCATGGTTGTTGTTTTGGTGTTTATGATTGATTGTACATGTTGCTATGACTGTATGATTTGTGATTGTCTATAAGTATTAGATTGGTCGAAAACGCCGTCGAATGACGTAAATAGCTTGCTGGACAAAGGGTAGGAAACTGTGTAGGACCGGACCGGATGGGGGAAGCTCGACCCAAACCGAAGCGCCTCGACAAGCTGGTGATCCAGGAACCTACCTCTGATCCGAACCGATGCTACTCACGAACTGCTTCAGGAGCTAAGGAACCAATGGTCAAGGAGGATCACGAACCGATGCTTGGGCCACGACATGAAGTCCTCCGGTCTGAACCGCCTTCCACGAGAGCTGCTAGCACCATACGATTCAGAAGCTCCGACCCGATCCGATTGGTGAACACGATCCGGAGTTCTCCACGATCTGAACTACTTGTAGAGGTGGACCCCGACCTGAACAGTTGGAGGAGCACGACCAGACCCGTATGGGGTATTCCGATCCAAACCAAGGAGCTGATGACCATGACCTGAAGTAGAGAAGTGAAGAAATGAAGACCGATCCGGAGAAGAAGGTGACGACCAAAACCCGGGATGCAAAGGTAGTCCAAGTGGGAAGTTTGTACTTAGGATCCAGCTGGGAACCAAAGAGTTAACTCCAAGAGTTGGGCTTTGCTGCGGGACGCGTGCTAAGGGGTTGTCGATGTCTATAACTTGGGATCACTATGTGTAGGGAGTACATGAACGGATTCAGGGCCACAGTGGCCTAGGTACGACTAAAGAGCTATAGACCAATAAAGTGGGATCATTTGTAAAGATTTGGTCATGACTCCATGGGGTAAGCTTGGTAGTAGCAGTAGTTGTACAAGTCGAACTCCGTCACTACTTCGATGGGTCTAGTGATTGACAGTGGTGGACATCGTATGCTTTACGCACTGGGTGAGAGATGTGAGGATAGTTGTTACGGTTGATTTGTTTGCCATCATTATGACATGCACAACCCCACCCCCGTTATCTTTACACCATCTGTTTAGTGGCACCTTAGAGTATTGTACGGTATGTAGTGCTAACTCTTTGGTTGCAGGTGCAGGTTCAGGTATGGTTTAATATACCTGTTATTGTTTTGTTTAGCTGCTTATTGCTCATACCGGACTTTTTTTCTGACCCAGAGTTTTATGTCTCTTCTTATTACTCTGGGTGCTCTCACGAGCATACTAGAGACAGGTTAGCTGGTGATGCACGAGTAGCTGTATCGGGGACGAGCAGGAGGCTTCCACGTATGATATATATAGATATTCTCTCTATGTCGCTGTTGGTCACTACTTTGGGCATTAGTAGTGCACCCTTCCTTTCTTTTACTTCAGAGACAGTTTTAAAGTTGTAATAATAATGATGTGGAACATAAGCTGTATCTGGATTTTCCGCTGCTATGATGTTTAGTTTCCAGCTTATGCACTGTCTCGCCTGTTTTATGTCAAGTATGTTGTTATTATATTTTAGCTCACGCGCTGTGAGACATTCTACAGGTTTTCGATTAGTTCACTCTCTTCTTTCCTTTCTTTGGCGATCGTTCCGTGCTAGTCGGGCATGTGTACAGCGCACTTTCGGAGGAAATGCCGGCTGGTGCGGGGCGGGCTGTCACACTCGGTATCAGAGCTCTAGGTTGCGTAGTTAACTTAGGGAAAGACACCAGGGAGAGATAATACGTATATGAGAGCGCGTACTTGTGATTATTTTTGGTATTCAAAATATATATATATATATACTATTAGTGTATCTAAGGATGAAGTCGCACTGCACTGACACCACTATGGAGATGGTTAATCGTTTTCTCTTTACAGATAGAACGATAAGCCGATACGCAAGAGGTGCCGGTAGAGGAGCCAATAATGGGAATGCTGCTCACATGAGGATGATGTTTACTGACCTCATGAGAAAGATGCTTAGAGATGTTCAAGGGGCAGCTCCCAATGCTGGTAATGGAGGTGGTCCAATAGTGCAGGCCCCTAGGGCCGATTTCGCCAAGCTAAACAAGGATTATACTAGTCTTGGTGGGAAGCCATTCCACGGAACGGAGTCGGCTACGGGTGTTCAAGATTGGTTGGATAGTTGCGAGCGTATCTTCGAAGATTTGGGTATCAATGATGCAATGAAAAGAAGGCTAGCATCCCATCAGTTGCAAGGACGGGCAATGAATTGGTGGAATGCTGTAAAGGCAGCTACTCCCGAGGATCACATTACTTGGGATCAGTTTAAGTTTCGCTTTAGCGATAAGTTCATTCCAGCTGCTCAGATGTCAGTGTTGTTTAAGAAATTCTTGGAACTCAAGCAGAATGGCAGAGTTGTCTCGGAGTATATTTCCGAATTCAACACTTTGTCGAAATATGGGTTATCCCTAATAGATACTGTCGAGAAGAAAAACGAGAAGTTCAAAACTGGCTTGGATCAGTACTTGGGGGAAAGGCTTATTAACCACATCGATGAGACGTTTGAATCGATTGTGGGAAAAGTATTGAGGTCATAGAGTCTTTACCCTAAGTCGAAGACTGAGGTCGCATTTGCAGAGGAGCCAAAACCGCAAGCAAGCGGTGGAGGCAAGAGCGGTTCTCAGAATAAGAGGAAGCAGAACCAGAATAAGGATGGCCAGAAAAAGAATAAGAAAGATGTTGAGTGCTTCAGCTGTGGTAAGAAGGGTCATTATGCTAGTAATTGTCGGGCCAAGCCAGCGGATAGGAAGTGCTTCAACTGTGGCCAAGTGGGACATCACAAGGACAAGTGTCCGCAACCACCTAAAGAAAAGAAGGTGGTGAAAGCATATGCCCTTAATGCTATTCCTTCGTCGAATGCCCCAACTGCGGCGGAGAAGGGAAAGAATGTCGTTATTCAAGGTATGCTTTCTGTTTATGATGTTCCTGTTAGAGTTTTGTTTGATACCAGAGCTTCCAGTTCTTTCATATCTAGTGACCTGGTAGATAGGTTGGGATTGGAGCCTGAAATTGTCGATAGACCTTTAGTGGTGACGAACCCGATTGGTGGTTCGACTAACCTTAACATGATTTGTCGTAATGTGGTCTTATCGAGTCATGGATGCATGTTTGTTTGTGATTTCTTTGTTTTGGGCTTTACTGGGTTTGACATTATTTTGGGAGTCGATTGGCTCCAAAGATACGGGGTGGTGGTAGACTGTGAGGCTTTTTGGTGGCAGCTAGAGCGGATGATGGGCAGAGGGAAGTGTTTGGTGGTCTACCTAGCGATGGGGTAATGGCTAGTTTTCTAAATTCCCTCGACATCACGCATAGTGAGTTGTCAGGTTTGCCCATGGTTGGCCAGTATCCAGACGTCTTCGAGGAAGTGACCGGGTTTCCACCACACTGAGAGATTGAGTTCCGTATTGATTTAGTGAAAGATGCCAGACCTATAGTGATGTCACTTCGTCGTATGGCACCAAGCGAGCAGCGAGAGCTCGAGGTGCAAGTCAGCGATCTTTTGAAGAAGGGATTTATCAGAAGGAGTGTTTCTGAGTGGGGAGCAACAATTGTGTTTGCTACCAAGGCGGATGGTTCCCTTCGATTGTGTGTAGACTACCGCGAATTGAATAAAGTGACGAGGAAGAATAAGTGTCCTCTACCGCGGATAGATGAATTGTTTGATCAGTTGAGTGGCGCGAGAGTATTTTCCCAGTTGGATCTCGCGACAGGTTTTCATCAGCTTAGGGTGGAAGTTGAGAGTATAGCTAAAACGACATTTCGGACGTTGTCTGGATTTTATGGGTGGTTGGTCATGCCATTCGGATTGACCAATGCACCAGCATATTTTGTGAATCTTATGAATAGGGTATTCAGAGATCAGTTGAATAAGTTTGTCCTTGTAATCGTGGATGATATTTTGGTCTACTCGAGGACAGAGGAATAACACAAGGAACATTTGAGGATAGTAATGGAGGTGTTGAGAAAACACCAACTGAAAGCGAAGTTTTCTAAGTGTCACTTCTGGAGAAGGGAAGTGTGATTCTTGGGCCATGTTGTTTTAGAGAATGGTATTGTCGTGCATCCTACGAAGGTGGCTACGGTACAAGATTGGTCTACGCCCAAGAATGCAACGGACATACGAAGTTTATTGGGATTAGCTGGATGTTATCGTAAATTTATCCAAGACTTTTCCAAGATAGCAGCGCCATTGACTCAGTTGACCAAGAAGAATCAAGCTTTCGTCTGGGACGAAAAGTGCGAGAATGCATTCAAGAGCCTAAAGGAAAAGTTGATATGTGCACCAGTGTTAGTCATTCCTAAGGGGAATGAAGAGATGACAGTATATACAGATGCATGTGGCACAGGGCTAGGTGATGTATTGATGCAAGGAGGTAGGGTTGTAGCTTATGCAAGCCGGCAACTGAAACCGCATGAGAAAAGATACCCTACCCATGATTTGGAATTGGCAGCGATCGTGTTCGCACTGAAGATGTGGATACATTATCTCTTGGGAGAAAGATTCGAGTTGTTTACTGATCATAAGTCATTAAAGTATCTCTTCTCTCAGAAAGATCTAAATCTCCGGTAGCAAAGATGGTTTGAATTCTTAGCTTCCTATGATTTCGACATCGCATATACACCAGGAAAGGGCAATGCGATGGCTGATGCATTGAGTAGAAGACATGCCAGTTTAAGGGCTATGTTTCTTGAATGGAAGCAACTGGAGTACATCGCTGGGTATGATTTCAGACCAAAGTGCGAGTTGGATCCAGAAATATTAGCAAGTTTGACGATCAGACTCACTTTGATTGAGCGGATTGGTTCCAGTTAGAGGAACGATCCTAACCTATTGGAAATCATCTCCAAGTTAGAGATGGGAATCAACGAAGAGATGAATAAGTATGGGCTTGATCGAAATAGATGGCTTAGGAAGAATGGAAGACTTGTTGTACCCAATGTCAATGGATTGAGAGATGAAGTGCTTAGAGAATGTCATCACTCAAAACTGACTATACATCCCGGTGGTAACAAGATGTACCGAGACATGAAGCAGACCTACTACTGAGAAGGGATGAAAAGAGACATTGGGAAGTTTATATCCAAATGCATGAATTGCCAGCTAGTTAAAGCTGAGCAAAAGAAGCCTAGTGGTTTGTTACAACCATTAGAAATTCCAAAATGGAAATGGGAACAAGTGTCAATGGATTTCATTGATGGGTTACCAAGGACTAGATCGGGCCATGATAGCATTTGGGTGATTGTGGACCGATTGACTAAGAGTGCAAAGTTTATACCCATTAAGTCAAACCGGACGGCAGCTAAGTTAGCGGAACTGTATATAAATTGGGTAGTGAGATTTCATGGAATACCCAATGGCATTGTGAGTGACCGAGATCCGTTGTTCACTAGTGGATTTTGGAAGAGCTTACAAGAGGCGTTAGGATCAGAACTACATCTCAGTACCGCGTATCATCCTCAAACCGACGGTCAAACATAGAGGGTGAATCGTATATTAGAAGACCTCTTGAGAGCCTGTGTATTGGATTTTGGTGGATCATGGGATGACCATTTGCATCTAGTAGAGTTTGCATATAATAATAGTTATCAATCCAGTATCGGTATGGCTCCATTTGAAGCTTTGTATGGAAGACCGTGTAATTCACCGTCATGTTGGTTAGAAACTGGTGAGAAGTTTGTGCTTGGACCAGAAGTGATAAGAGAAACATCAGACAAGATTAAGGTTATCCAACTGCGAATGAAGGCTGCCCAAGATAGGCAGAAGAGTTATGCTGGTAAAAGGAGAAGAGAATTAAAGTTCTCCACTGGTGACTTGGTGTTTGTCAAGATATCTTCGTTGAAGAGCGTGATACGATTTAGCAGGAGAGGCAAGTTAGCACCAAGATTTGTTGGTCCATTCCCAGTTCTTGAGCAAATTGGGAATTTGGCATACAAAGTTAAATTACCAGAAAAGATGGCAGGAGTTCACAACGTATTTCATGTTTCCCAGTTAAGGAAGTTCGTACACGACACAGATGTGGCTATTTCACCTGATCAGTTGGATGATATCGAAGTTGAACCCAAGGCGGTTGGGAACAGCAAGCCTATGCGTATTATTGGGAACGATACGAAGCAACTTCGATGGAAAGCGGTGAATCTAGTCAAAGTTCAGTGGGGTGAGGATGAGAATGACTGTACTTGGGAGACAGAGGAGAGCACTAGGAAGATGTATCCAGAACTCTTCGCCTGGTAAGATTTCAGTTTCGATTTAGTCTTTCTGCATGCTAGGATAGGTTTGTTTTATTTGTTTTGCATGATTGATTGTTGTATATGGCTGGTAGGCATGCGGGATCCTTTGTATGTTTTGGGTCAAGGAATTTCGGGGACGAAAATTCTTAAGGGGGGAGAGTGTAACGACCCGCATTCTACGCATCGAAGGATCGTAGAATATTTATTTCTTTCACATACGAAGTCGTATGGTCATGTAACTCTGGGAGACAACTATTGGGGTCATTTACCATGTTCATGATTTTTGCCGATTTTTAAATGACCGTTTTGCACTTAGCTGATACTATTTTGGCCATAACTTTTGATTGGAAAGGAGTTCTGACCTGAAACCACTTCCATTGGCTCCGGATGATGGTTTACCTTTCCATAGAGTGGTCACATTAGCCAAACGGACTCACCGTTTGGGAGATATGGCTGAAACAAGTTTTAGAAGGTGAAAAACTGCTTAACCGGGCCAAATGAGGTGATTAATAAATGAGCCCATAACCCATTTCAGGATTAGGGTTATGGGGAGGCTAAAATGACTTAGGTTTTCATTTCATTTCAGTTCTCTAGCCGCCATTTACCTCCTAAGAACCCTAATAATGGCCTCCAACCTCTAAAACATCTCCAAATCACTTTCTAATCAATGATTAAGCTTAGCAACATCAAATTAAAGAGGATTAGCACCAAAGCAGGGTTAGAGCTGCTGTGTTGTACTGGGAACAGCGCCAAACAGAGATTCATTTCAGATTTAGTATTTTATTTGTGGCCTAAGGTGAGTGATTTGCATAGTTCCTCACTAATTATGGTTAATTAAGGGTAATTAGTGTTAATTAACGAATTTAAACATGATAAAATTTTGGAAAAATATTTATAAATTCGAAAATAATGTTTTAGACCTCTGTTAGAAATTTGGTTTGATTTGGTTAAGTTTTGCTAATCATATCATTAGATTTTGCCTAAACATGCTTAAGGGAAAATATGGGGTTTTAGGTATGTTTGATCCATTTTACATGCTATGGTTGTTGTTTTGGTGTTTATGATTGATTTTACATGTTGCTATGACTGTATGGTATGATTTGTGATTGTCTATAAGTATTAGATTGGTCGAAAACGCCGTCGAATGGCATAAATAGCTTGCTGGACAAAGTGCAGGAAACTGTGTAGGACCGGATCGGATGGGGGAAGCTCGACCCGAACCGAAGCGCCTCGACGGGCTGGTGATCCAGGAACCTACCTCCGATCCGAACCGATGCCACTCGCGAACTGCTTTAGGAGCTAAGGAACCAATGGTTAAGGAGGATCACGAACCCATGCTTGGGCCACGACATGAAGTCCTCCGATCTGAAACGCCTTCCACGAGAGCTGCTTGCACCATCCGATTCAGAAGCTCCGACCCGATCTAATGGGTGAGCACGATCCGGAGTTCTCCACTATCCGAACCGCTTGGAGAGGTGGACCCCGACCTGAACAGCTGGAGGAGCACGACCCGACCCGTATGGGGTATTCCGATCCGAACCGAGGAGCTGATGACCACGACCTGAAGCAGAGAAGTGAAGAAATGAAGACCGATCCAGAGAAGAAGGTGATGACCAAAACCCGACATGAAAAGGTAGTCCAAGTGGGAAGTTTGTACTCAGGATCCAGCTGGGAACCAAAGAGTTAACTTCATGAGTTGGGCTTTGCTGCGGGACGCGTGCTAAGGGGTTGTCGATGTCTATAACTTGGGATCACTATGTGTAGGGAGTACGTGAACGGATTCAGGGCCACAGTGGCCTAGGTACGACTAAAGAGCTATAGACCAATGAAGTGGGTTCATTTGTAAAGATTTGGTCATGACTCCATGGGGCAAGCTTAGTAGTAGCAGTTGTTGTACAAGTCGAACTCCGTCACTACTTCGATGGGTCTAGTGATTGACAGTGGTGGACATCGTATGCTTTATGCACTGAGTGAGAGATGTGAGGATGGTTGCTATGGTTGATTTGTTTGCCATCATTACGACATGCACAACCCCACCCCCGTTATCTTTACACCATCTGTTTAGTGGCACCTTAGAGTATTGTACGGTATGTAGTGCTAACTCTTTGTTTGCAGGTTTAGGTTCAGGTATGGTTTAGTATACCTGTTATTGTTCTGTTTAGCTATTTACCGCTCATACCAGACTTTTTGTCTGTCCCCGAGTTTTATGTCTCTTCTTATTACTCTGGGTGCTCTCACGAGCAGACTAGAGACAAGTTAGCTGGTGATGCACGAGTAGTTGTACCGAAGACGAGCAGGAGGCTTCCATGTATGATATATTTATATATTCTCCCTGTGTCGCTGCTGGTTACTACTTTGGGCATTAGTAGTGCACCCTTCCTTTCTTTTACTTTATAGACAGTTTTAAAGTTGTAATAATAATGATGTGGAACATAAGCTGTATCTGGATTTTCCGCTGCTATGATGTTTAGTTTTCAGCTTATGCACTGTCTCGCCTATTTTATGTCAAGTATGTTGTTATTATATTTTATCTCATGCGCTGTGAGACATTCTACAGGTTTTCGATTAGTTCACTATCTTCTTTCCTTTCTTTGGCGACCGTTCCGTGCTAGTCGGGTATGTGTACAGCGCACTTTCGGAGGAAATGCCGGCTGGTGCGGGGCGGGCCGTCACACATACCATGTACATAATGCTAATCCGCTCCTCCCATTTCCTTCTAATGATTGAAAAAAGAACATAAAGGATTAAAAAGAGGAGTAGATACTGATCGAGGCAAAGACAATGTTGACATTTTATGTGTACTTCATTAAAGTGAATATGTTACTTACCGTTAGAATTGAACCGATTGCTTGTTCAATTACAACTGCTACTTCTTCACATGCAATTTGCCCTGCTGATGCCATTTTTGTGATTACAGCTGACATGGACGCCCCAGCAATGATAAGAAGTGGTATTGTAGCAAGCATGACAGGAGTAAGGAGCCATCCATGAACAAAAGCGACTACAAAACCGCTAAAGAATGCTGACAGCTATAGTATGAACTTACCATCCTGAATATTATGGAAACCCCAAATAAGAAATTTTTGAAAGGAATCAAGTAATTTAAACATAAGCATTAAACGTTTTCGTAACTAATTCTATGCTATTCTTCCTGGCTTTAATAAGTCAATCTTTTCATCATCCCATTCTCCAATTTCTTTAGATCTGGAAATCAAGCTTGGCTGTAAAATAATAAAAATATCTAGAAATCGAAATCAACTTTAATTTCAAAATTGAAATCGATTTTGAAATCAAACCTAAGATTGATTTTTAAATGGATCTCTTACATTAGGAAATAAAATCAATCGATCAAAAAAAGAACTGATTAACCTAAAAAAATGAATCGCTATTGGGAAGAAGAAATAAATGAGATTTTAGGTAGAACGAGTATAGAAGGCTGAGTGAATAAAACGACATTTTAGGAGAAGTAGACGAGGTTGGGTGAGAAAACAAAGGAGAAACGGAAGAGAGATTATTTCGGCATCGAAAAAATTGTCGAGAATCAGATATTGTAGCCGAGATTTTTGGGTTGGACAAAATTGATTTAGCCTTAAACACGTTGAAATCTTGCATACATGATATGCTTTGACCTATTCAAATCTTTATGGTTTTCACTACTTCAATAAGTTTGTTTTCCTCTTTCTTGAAATTTCTCAATACTGTTCAAATTGAAGAAAATCTTTTTGACTTTTTCGATTGATATTCACTGATAAGAACAAATGTTAAAAGTTGATTTTAATTCATAGATACTTCACTTGATTTTAATTTGCAATGCTTTACTTCTTGACCAGCATGCTTGTGCATTTTCTCCACTTTCCCCTTGCTTGTATTACTACATTGCTTGATTTGGTTCGGGTAATGTACGCTACTATTTAATTACAATTCTATTTCACTCTTGCACTTATGCATGTCCTCACTACCATGCAACATTGTTGTTGTAACTACTGCCGTGTCCTCCTGTTGCACTTGAAAAAAAAATTTGTACTTTCATTTGTGTCACATGCATTTTCTTGAAGCATTTATTTGATATTGTTGATTTGTTAGAATCTTTGTGCAAGCCATATTTTCCTGTTATGCGTTTGTACTTGTGTCTTGATGGCAACTCTGTAGTTTGTATTCATTGGCCAGTTTTGTCCATTTTCTTTTTTCATTTACCTAAACCTGAGATTTGAGTTATGCTCTTGTATATGTTTGGCATGACCATGTTGTTGCACATGCTTTTCCTTTTACATTACTGGTTTATGTTGTGTCCTTCCAAGTTGTTTTGCAGGTCTGATCATCCCGTATGCCTGTATAGTTTGGTTACTGATTTTCGCTCCTGAAATATACCTGTGTACATGTGCATATATATATATATCGTTTCAACAAACCAGCTACTAGTTGTGTTTAGGCTGGTCTACGAGCACTTGTATTCGCTCTGCCTTGTGGTATCACAGTGAATATCAAAAGTCCTTCAGACTCACACACACACACATATACACATACGTGACCGTGTCTAAAAATGATGAGAAAATACCAAAATTGAGGCAAATAAAAAATAAATTTATATTTATATACATTTAAATCTATTTCTGTTGCAGTTTACCATGTGAAATTTGATGACAAGTATAGAGGTGACTAGACTAGATACTTAAGCATTTGAAGACTTAGTGTATGTCAGTATGTATGTATATTTATATGAAAATGTATATGTAATCGAGTGTACTATGCGATCAGTCTATAGTGAGGAATGTATATATTCTCAAGTAAATCAAACTATTTCTACTTAGTTTTTTATTCTCTATCATCCTCTCCATATGGTCTCAAGACCAGAGTGAAATTAGAGTTATAAGGCTACTATAATCAAGATCATAAGATCAAGTCTGCATTCCATTGTAAAGTCCTCTTGAATATACTCTAAAGGGTGTGACTTGTTAGCCCGTAAATCAAGTTGGGTTTGACTGTACTTGAAAAGCAATTGGGTGTGTCTTATTGGTTTTGAAATACATGACTACTACGCCTAGAGACAGGAATTCTAGAGGGCGTCTCCTTGTTGTCTTGAAATCAAGGAGTGTAAAAGATATTAAAGATAATAAAAATCCATACATGATTCCGTACAGGACTAAATGTAGGGTAACTCTGAACCAATAAAAATCTGGTATGTTCTTTCCTTTCCTTTACTCCTTTTCATTGCTTTTTATTTTATTCTGTTTTCTGTCATAAATTTGTGATCATTTGCATCTATACTAGTATGATTAAAGTTATTCAAAAAGATTCATATAAATTCCACAAACACTATTCTCCCCCTCGAGAGTTAGATTTTCCCTAAGATTCACTTCCGTTGCACCCACAATTGGTATCGAAGCATAGAATTTTAAAAGTCTCATTATCTAATTTTTAAAAGTTTCATTGTCTAATTTTTAAATATAATAGTAATGGCCATCAACACATGTAATAGCAACACGATCACTAATTCATATGTAGAGGGTCAATCCACTGCCAAACCACCACTTTTTAATGGCAATAATTACATTTATTGGGCATGAAGGATGAAAATCTATTTACAATATGTAGGATTCGATATTTGGAATGTATACAAATTGAGTATACTGAACCCCAGACTAATTATGCGTAGTGGATTGTTGATCATAAGACAGTTATAAAAGTTACTCTAAAACCATGAATGTGTTTTGTTCATCACGTAGGAATGAATTTAACAGGGTATCTGTTTATAAGTCTACATATGATACTTTGAGAACATTGTAAGTTACACATGAAGGCACTAGAAAAGTTAAAGAAATCAAGATTTCTATGCAAACTAAACAATTTCAATCATTTAAGATGAAACCAAATGAGTCAGTATCTTATATGTATAGTATATTTCATGGTATAACTTATTCACTAATTTCTCTTGGTAAAAACATTTCTAAGGAAGATCAGGTTAGAAAAAAAAATATTAAATTCACCTACACCTAATTAGGATCAAAAGAAATGTACTACGGAAGAGGCTAATGTTATTAGTACTCTGAAAATAAATGAATTAAATGGAAACTTAATGCCGTTTGAAGCTCAAATGCAGAGTAAAAGAGAAAGCATGGAAGTCAAAAAGAAATCAGCCGCTTTTAATGACATGATGGATATATCTGACTTAGAAAACGATAATGAAGAGATTGCACTGATGGATAGAAACTTTCGGAAGTTCCTGAAATATAGAAAGATGGATAATATTATAAGGAACGATAATAAAGGCTAAGGAAGTAGAAATGATGGTCAAATGGATGCCAGGTGTTATAAATACAATAAACCAAGGCATATGAAATGGTTCTGTCCATATCCACATAAATAAAAGATCTCTCCTAACAATGATGCATCTACAAAAAGAAAGAGATCATATACAACAACTTTGGATGATTCAAATTCGTAACATCACCAAGCGATAATGATTCAGACACTGAAAAAAATATGTTTTTTACAGCAATTTATCGGTTAGATAAGAATCCAAAAGGATCTAAAAAGGTATGCATTTATATCAAAATTATAATTTCTTATGATTTCTTTGGTTGCTTTGATTGGTTACTTGATTTGGATGTTTTAAGATATAAGTAAGTTCTTGGGTTTTAAATTCATAAAATAATAATATAATATTGTTTAAACTTTAAAATTTTGAATTTAAACCATATATATTAATTTATGTAGAATCTTGGAATAATAAAATAAATATATGTATATTCACTTAGGTACACAAATAAGCAAAAGTCAAAAAGTAGTGTCCCTTAGTTTCAATAGGTATGTCGACATACCTAGTTTGATTATGTCGACATACTTGTAGAATTCAATGAGTTCAATTTTGATTCAAATTTCAAACATTCCCACCAAATTTTCAGTAACTCCTATGTCAATAATAAAACACCTTGTGACCATAAGATTCATTCTATTGAATCTCAATATACTTACTTCATATATATTCTTTCAAATTCACTTCATTTCAAATTTTGAAACCCCCATTAAACATTTTTATCTCTCCAAAACGATCATCAATGGCTTAATCACCCTCAACGACAAAAACTTTGTGGTTGTGCAAGACAACACAGTCTTCCTCTTTCACGATTAAAGGCAACTCGAACTTGTATCTCATATTTGAACTTTAGCAAAGTTCATCCTGGAAGATTTGTTGTTTTCTTTGATTTTCCTTCTTATTAAATTGATCCTCTTTTTGAAAATTGTTGTGTTGTTAGCTTAGTTGATTCTCTTCAAAATTATTTTATTCGTTTTCCAAATCTTGATAAAATGTTTTATGTAAATTTATGAGAAAAGTTTTATGAATGGAATGAAGGTGAAATTTGGATTAGTGTCGAAAGAAATAAAAATTATTTTGAATTGTGAGCTTTTGGATGTTTTTTAATTGTAGATTTACCGGTTTGAATCTTTCTACATTTCAAATCGATGAACATTATAGAGAAACTCTTCACTATCTTTTTGTAAATGATGAACACCATGATTTTATGAATTCTTGTTTTTCTTAGAAAAGCGAGAATAGTAAATTTTATTTTACAACAAACCATCACAACTAGATAGGGAAGTTACAACAACCCAACATATGAAGTATGTAAAGCTCCTTTAGCTATTTTTTGGCCAATTAACATTAATTATGCACAGGTTATTTTGGATGAATTTAATACCAAACATCGTTTAAATCGTGAAAACTTTCATTTTCATGGTGAATTTTTTTTTAGTTTGGCGTTAACTTCAAAGGAGAAGAATTCATTCAAAAAAAACTTTTCACTCTAGACATTATCGCTCTTATGCAAATTCCTTTAATCTTCATACCTTATGAAACACTTACCGAAAAAGTGGAAAGATTAGCTTTCAAAGAAGAGGTAGAAATGGAAGAAGAAGGAGGAGGAGGAAAAGGATGAGGAACGGAAATAGATGATGAGGAAGAGGAAAAGGAAGAAGACGGCGTGTAACACCCCACTCCCGCTATGATCACTCACAATGGGAATGCCATAACATCGGTGGAGTATTAAATTTTCAATTATATATATATATATCAATATATATATATATATATATATATATATATATCTACACAACCCATTTCACTTAATTAAGTATACTTTAATTTGGGAATTTTCGTGAAACTTCGCGAGGCCATATCTTGGTCATACGGACTCCGATTTTCGAAAACTCGGACTCTATTTCGCGTATTTTTCCGAGACGAACACAATGGCATAGCCCGTTTCCCTTGATTCCCATTTTAGAATTAAATTCTGCCTCGATTTATGTTATTACAGGTTATTGAAAATACGGGTTGTTACATTCTCCCCTCCTTAAAGGATTTCGTCCCCGAAATCTTCAAGTTAGGAAGAACGTATCCTACCATCCAATCATCCATCTACTCAAAGCATCATCCACGAGCAATCATTGTCCTTACAAGATTCTAAATGCTGGATGGATATATGCAAAAGTGTGTGTATATGTACTTACCTAATGCGAAAATCAGGCGGTTACTGATACAGTAAACCTCCTTAATGCAAACCATGATAGTGCCATGCATCCAATATGTATGCGAAACCCTATTGACACATACAAATTTCTACATGCGTGCACAACCATACACAAAAATGCATCATCCATATGATAACACAGCCATGATACATCCATCAATCTAACTACCACATCCATTTATGCAATATGCAACATGAAGTGACTGAGCCGATCTAGTGCCTAATGTGTGTGTATATGCATCCACGAGCAACCACTAGCAAACAATTGCATCCATATGCATCCATCAACCATAACATGTTTCAAACACATGTTTCAACCATAGGTTTTACCCTATCTAAAGGTCATAGGTATTAGCGAGAGGATATACTAAAGATAAGATAAGTACTAGACAAGCAATAAAGGAGAAGTTAAAAGACATACTCTCAAAAAGAAATGGATACAAAGAACGCATCTTTGCTTCCGTCTCCCAAGTAGCATTGCTTTCGTCATCTCCCCATTGCACTTTAACTAGCTGAACTTCTCTGTTCCTCAACTTCCTAGTTTCTGACCCAAGGATGCGAGTAGGAGCTCGTCGAATCGTCGCATCACGCTCTACCTCTACATCTCTAAGCAAGCTCGGCTCTACCACCTCCGCGGTCTCATGTAAGCACTTCCTCAAATGTGATACATGGAATACATCATGAACACCACTAAGTCTGTCGGGCAACTCCACCCTATATGCCATCCGTCCAATCCTTTCCTTAATAGGAAACGGCCCAACAAATCTCGGTGCTAACTTCCCTACGGACCCAAAGCGAACAACATTTCTCAATGGAGATACTTTGACAAAAACCATGTCCCCAACCTCAAACTCAAGATCCGTCCTTCTCCGATCCGCATAAGATTTCTGTCTATCTTGCGCTGCTTTCATCCTTTTTCGAATTAAATCAATCTTCTCTGAAGTCTCTCTAACCATATCCGGCCCAAGCAAGATCTTATCCGTAGATTCCCACCAACATGTAGGAGATCGACAAGGCCTTCCATAAAGAGCTTCGAAAGGAGCCATACCAATACTGGACTGAAAGCTGTTATTATATGCGAACTCCACCAAAGGAAGATGTTCTTCCCATGTACCTCCAAAATCCAAGATACAAAGCCTCAAAAGATCTTCTAAGATACGGTTCACCCTCTCGGTCTGACCGTCCGTCTGAGGATGATATGCGGTGCTCAAACACAACTGAGTCCCTACCGCCTCTTGCAAACTTCTCCAAAACTCACTAGTGAAAATAGGATCTCGATCACTCACAATGCTGGATGGTACGCCATGCAATCTAACAATCTCTCTAACATAGACTGAAGCAAGCCATGGAGCGGTCCTCTTACTCTTTACGGGTATAAAATGGGCACTCTTGGTAAGTCTGTCTACCACAACCCAAATTCCCGTATTGCCCTTCCTCGATCTCGGTAACCCGTCGATGAAATCCATCGAGACACTATCCCACTTCCACTGTGGAACTTCCAATGGGTGTAGCAACCCACCGGGTTTCCTTTGCTCCACTTTAACTTGTTGGCACACTAAGCATCTAGCCACATACTCGGCCACATCTTTCTTCATACCGGCCCAGAAGAAAACTCTCTTCATGTCTTGGTACATTTTGTCTCCACCGGGATGAATAGTCATTCTTGAACGATGTGCATCATCCAAAATAGCCTTCTTCAAACCCTCATCTTGCGGTACACAAAGTCTACCGTCTCTATGCAACCATCCCTTATCATCTATGGTGTATCTACCCAAATGGCTGGACGACTCCCCTCTTATAAGCTTCTCTACCAACACAACCAACTGTGGGTCGTCTCGCTGAGCCTCGCCAATCCGTCTCAAAAGAGTAGGTCTAACCTCCAAGGATGCCAACAAACCAGGTACAAAATCAACAGAAGGTCTGAAGTCAAACAAAGAAAGAAACTCCAAGCTTCGTCGTTCCACGAACAATGGACTCAAAGATAGCCTTTTTCTACTTAAGGCGTCTGCCACCACGTTACCCTTACCAGGGGTATACGCTATCTCGAAATCATAGGATGCTAAGAACTCCATCCACCTTTGCTGTCTTAAGTTTAAATCCTTCTGAGAGAATAAGTACTTCAATGATTTATGGTCGGTGAACAACTCGAATCTCTCACCAAGAAGATAATGGCGCCAAGACTTAAGTGCGAAAACAATCGCGGCCAACTCTAGATCATGGGTAGGGTAATTCTTCTCATGCACTCTCAATTGTCTCCCTCCATAGGCTATTACCCTTCCCTCCTGCATCAAGACTGCGCCTAATCCTGTTCCACAAGCATCGGTATAAACAACAAACGGCTTACTCCCATCTGGAAGCACTAAAACTGGAGCGGTGGTCAAAGCTCTCTTTAACCGTCGGAAAGCATCATCACAATCTACATCCCATGAGAAAACCAGATTCTTCTTCGTCAAGCGGGTTAATGGGGCTGATATCTTCGCGAAGTCTTTGATGAACTTCCTATAATATCCTGCCAACCCCAAGAAACTTCTTACCTCGGTAGCATTTCTAGGAACTTTCCAATCCTGGATAGATACTATCTTTGCGGGATCCACAGCTATCCCTTCCTTAGAGACCACATGCCCTAAGAATCGCACTTCTCTTCTCCAAAAATGGCATTTAGAGAATTTAGCTTTAAGACTATGCGCTCGAAGAGTCTCCAACACTTCCTTGAGATGTAAGGCATGCTCTTCTTCATTCTTGGAAAAGACCAAGATGTCATCCACAAAAACTACTACAAACTTATTCAGATATTCTCTGAACACTCTACTCATGAGATCAACAAAGTATGCGGGGGCGTTTGTCAACCCAAATGGCATCACTAGCCACTCATAAAAACCATCCGGAGTCCGGAAAGCAGTCTTCTCTATACTGTCCTCCGCCACTCTTAACTGATGAAACCCTGTAGCTAAGTCCATCTGCGAAAATACTGACGCGCCAACCAACTGATCAAAGAGATCATCTATCCTCGGTAATGGGTGTCTATTCTTCTTCGTGAGCTTATTAAGTTCCCTATAATCCACACAAAGTCTGAGGGACCCATCCGCCTTCGTGGCAAACACTACTGGAGCTCCCCACTCCGATATACTTCGCCTTATGAACCCCTTCTCAAGCAACTCCCCTACTTGCTTATGAAGTTCTCTTCTCTCACGAGGAGCCATGTGGCGTACTGGCAAAGACACTGGTTTGGCATTATCCACCAAATAAATTCGGAAATCTATCTCCCGCTTCGGAGGCAAACCCTTTACTTCTTCAAACACATCCGGATATTCCCGGACTACTCTGACAGAACACAAACTTTCGACCGAAGCATCGAGCGATTCAAGATAACTTAGCAAAACAGATTCCATGGGATTGCAAGAGATCTCGAGAGTGTTACCCAAGCGGGTCATGAGCCTGACAACTCTCCTTTCGCAATCAAGAACGGCACCATTACTGGATAACCAGTCCATGCCCAAGATCAACCCATAGCCCGTGAAGCCCAATACAAAAGCATCACATCTAAACTCAACGCTAAGTATAGAAATCTTCAAACCCAAACATATCATAGACAGATATATGGAGCCCCCAATTGGGTTTGAGACAACCAAGGGATCATCAACTAGACTGGTGTCTAAGTGCAGTGACTCAACTAACGATGATGAGATAAAAGAATGCGATGCGCCAGAGTCAAACAAAGTACGAACTGGATGATCAAACAGAAAAACCAGACTTTCAACGGAAATAGTTCTACCTCTCTGCTGAATCGGTGGAACTGAGAGAACCTAAACTTGCCCCCCTGACTGAGGTGGTGCTATAAGAGCTTGCACCTGGCCTCCTGAGGTAGACCCCGTCTTCTGCCCCTTCTTTGGGCAGTTTTTCACAAGATGCCCTGCTTCAGCACAATGAAAGCAACCGGTCTTCTTATTTTTGCGACAATCCTTACTGAGGTGTCCTGGTGTTCCACAATTGAAGCACTTCTTCTTCGTCTTCTTTTTGTCACCATTGCCTTTTCCGCCCTTGCCTTGTTGTTGCTGTTGCGGTTTCTTCTGATCCCCCTTTTTCTCTGGTGCCTTAGAATTCTTATCATCCTCATGCATAAGTGCCATGTAGACAAGCTTCTCAAAAGTGGCCCCCATAGGAATGTGAGTCATAGCTATTCCTTGCAATGGTTCGTTCAAGCCTCTAACGAACCTCAAAGCCTTCTTCTCCGGTGTATTCACCAACTCTATGCCAAACCTTGCTAATTGATTGAATTTGTTGACATATTCTTTCACCGTGAGATTCCCTTGCTTCAAATTCAAGAACTTCTCCATAAACAGATTCTCTTCCGCCCTTGAGAGAAACTTAGCCCCAAACCTTTGCTTAAAATCTGCCCAAGAGTCAACAGGGCGTTCTCCATTAGTGACCTCCCACCAGAATGAGGCCTCTCCCTTCATTAACCAAGCCGCCAACTTGACTTTCTTTCCCTCTTCCACTTCAAAGATATCTAGCAACTCTTCCACTTCCTTAAGCCAATCTCTAGCCTCTACGAAAGTCTCTGAACCAAGAAAAGGTTTTCCTCCTATAGCCTTGAACTCCTTGCAAACCTTAGCAAAATTATCCACTCTAGGCTGAGGAGGAGGAGCGGTTGTCTCTGGTGTAGTAGCATTGGCCGGACCCGCAGCCGCGGCCCTAGCCTCTTGCAACCTCCTATACCATAGTGGTATAACTAAACCCTCCGGGATGTTAAGATCTTCAGCCATGCTGAAACGAAAGAGGAAAGATTCAAAAAGGAGATTCCGAAAGATAAAGATATGGCTATTGGGGATTATGCTTTTCTTTTTCAAAAACTTTTTCTCTTAGAAGACATGCTTTTAAAAAAATACTTTCTTCGAAAATACTCTTAGAAAGTAGTTTTTCTCAAAAATTTTATCTGTTCTGGTAACCTTAAGCTCTGATACCACGTGTAACACCCCACTCCCGCTATGATCACTCACTAAGGGAATGCCATAGCATCGGTGGAGTATTTTAGTGAATATAGAACAGAAAAATTACAACAAGACAGATATAAATAGTACTTGAAATTTTAAAACATCATCTCATAACAGCGGAAGTAAAACATGTCTGGTTACATCATAAAACCACAATAAAGGTCAAGTACAATATCCATCAAAATAAAGAAGTACATAATCCCACTCTCATACAATAGCCAAACAAAAGAAAAGATAACTGGACAACTGGAGCTTTACATCTATCCAAGCTCCTAAAGACTGGAACAGCAATCCGATCAAGCTCCACTACTGCTAGGATCCACCGTAGGACCTGAGGGTTGGGAAAAAGATAAAAACAACAGGGTCAGACATAAGTCTGAGCGAGTCCTATAACTTTAACAATACAATCGTTAAAGTAACCAGAGAAGACATAAACTGATATACGGTAACATATAGGGATGAATGGCTACCCTAAGCAGTCAACTAAACGAAGATAAAGGATAAAGACGCATCTACCCTCCCTAAGGTAAATTACTAAACTGCACCACACCAGTCGTTCCTAACTTAAAGGTTGATCCCACCCAAGGACTTATAAAATTTACTAATTAGTACCTGCGTACCCCTAGGTGACCAAGTAGGCGCCACGGGGCCCTACAATCCACTAGGTGTACACACTACTTCCCATTCGATCGGCTCCCTAACGTAGATACCCGTGCTGGCCCCACCGTGGGATGTATCATTCCCCAATGTGGCAACCTGATGAAACTAAAGGTGCACGGCTTATATCTACTCGATGCAACAACGGCTTACCTACCAGCCCGGGCCCACTCACGCATATGAAGCCCGTTGGACTTGCGTTGCCACCGCTAACCCGTTTGCCTCTTACAGTCAAGCCCAGTATGCGTGTCCCGTCCTCGACATGGGTCGAGCCCACAAAGATACGTATGGGTTACTGGTTGAAATGGGCCTCCACAAGCTACCCACCTAAGCTTGTCCCTTTTTCTAGTATATCCCACTTAACCCTTTAATCATGTTTTAATTACATGTTCTATTTTGGTTAAGTATTCTAATCGTATTTTCTATTGCCACCCAAGGCAACCACTAGATTTTCTCATGCCACCCGAGGCACCCACTTAACCCCTCATGTCCCTCTACATGCTAATGTGGTTAAGTGTTTCTTAATTAATTAATTAAGAACGTAACCTTTGTAAAGACCTCTCACATTAGACTGTCTTTTATGACCGCTGGTTAAGCCGGTTGGGTCCGGGCAGCCTTATGTCATAACAGAGTCTAACCTCGTGTCTTTACATTAATTACGTATTTAGTTTGTGCCTAAGACCTCTCACATTGGGCTAACATTTGTAGCAACTGGTTAAGCCGGTTGGGTCCGGGCAGTTTTACGCTACAACTGAGTCCAACCTCGTGTCTTAGTCAATTAATTACACCTAATTAATCACCCTCATAATTTTATATTAATTATCCCTAATTAATCAAGTTTTCTTAACATGGGTAGACCTAACTTAATAGGTAAATTCCCATGGGGTAGACCTAACTCAATAGGTAAATTCCCAACACATAGTATGGGTACACCTAACCAAATAGGCAAATTCCCATACTATGTTTATTTATTTTGTGTTATGCATAATTATATTAATTTCACACAATCTTATTAACTTATGCATTTAATTACCCCATCGTTCCCACGTAATTTCGTTCATGATATAACACATATAAAAGGTGTCAACTTGCATATGAATGAACATGTTTCAAAGGTGCCATCTTGCATATTAACAAACACATAACTTGCATATGAACTTGCATAACATGTCACATAACTTGCATATAATATGTCACATAACTTACATATTCATTTTGCATAACAAACTTGCATATTAGCTTATAGACTTGCATAATGTGTCATCATGAACTTGCATATTAATAAACATGTAACTTGCATATTTACATACATGTAACTCGCATATTAACAAACATGTAACTTGCATATAAAGAAACATGTAACTTGCATATTTACATACATGTAACTTGCATATTAACAAACATGTAACTTGCATATTAACAAACATGTAACTTGCATATTAACAAACATGTAACTTGCATATAAAGAAACATGTAACTTGCATATTTACATACATGTAACTTGCATATTAACAAACATGTAACTTGCATATTAACAAACATGTAACTTGCATATTTACATACATGTAACTTGCATATTAACAAACATGTAACTTGCATATTAACAAACATGTAACTTGCATAGCATATTACCATGAACTTGCATAACATGCATATGATTACATAGCCCACAACTTGCATATTTAGCATCATGCAAACATAACATACATCATATTAAACTTGCATAAGCTTACATACTCAACATGCATAAACATAAGATTAATGCTAACATCATATCATATGATTCAAAGCTCATTAACCCACATACAAAACCATAAATCTCATCACATCTCATCTAATTAGTTTACCAAAAGATCATCAAAGTGATAGAAACTCACAACTAGCAACTTTGAACACCAAATGAAGAAGATTAAGATGCTAAGAAGGGATTAGAAGTTGATTAGAGAGTGATTAGTATGCAACCCTCTTCATAAAATTAGTGGAGGCCATGAGAGCTAGCATTTTGCCATAGTTTAGTCACTAGGTTTAATTATGAATGAATTAGGGTAGGTTAGGGTCTTATTTATAGATTAGGCAAGTGTTTTAGGCCATAGGATTAACCCTAGATTCAATCCAAGCCATCAAAGCATGTCTTGGGGAAGAAGTCAAGTGTAGGAACCATCTAGGGCCTTTAGATTAAAGATGGACCATGAGAACCATTCAAATGCAAAATCTGCACTTGAGCGAATCGGCCCACGGGTTGACAGCCAAACACCCTGGATTAACCCCTAGTCGACCCAGCGGGCTCGGGTCGACTTCAAAAATCGGCCGGTTCGGTTATTCCCCTCTCCCAATTCGCTGTTTTGAGCATTTTTGCATATTTATTTATTAAATTTTCAATTATATATATATATATATATATCAATATATATATATATATATATATATATATATATATATATATATATCTACACAACCCATTTCACTTAATTAAGTATACTTTAATTTGGGAATTTTCGAGAAACTTCGCGAGGCCATATCTTGGTCATACGGACTCCGATTTTCGAAAACTCGGACTCTATTTCGCGTATTTTTCCGAGACGAACACAATGGCATAGCCCGTTTCCCTTGATTCCCATTTTAGAATTAAATTCTGCCTCGATTTATGTTATTACAGGTTATTGAAAATACGGGTTGTTACAGTACTTCTTTTGAGAGTATTGAGTTTCCACCAAATCCAGATAACAAAACTCCCTTTAGAAAACGATAGAAAATCATTGAGAATCAGAAGATGCTTAAATGGTCCATAAGCAAGAAATTCGATGAAATTTCAAGAAAAACGGATAAATTCTTTGGAAATATTAGTCGTAAACATGGCCTCTCATCATCATCATCCTCGTCTACCACCGTGTTGAGTTCTTGTATTATCTAGTAGTAGTTTCAAAGTTGTTTCTAAGAATTGTTTCTAGTTTCAATGCATTGCAACTTCGATTTTCTATGTCTAATGTAATCCCTATTAAATATTAATGAAATTCTCATTTCATTATGTCTTTTGTTATCAATATAGTCTTTAGAAATTGACAAAACCATTCATATCAACTCTAAATTCAAATAAATCAAAATCTAAAAATTTGTAATGAGTATGTCGACGTACACGTACACTTACACATCATGTCGACATATAAGGTATAATTTTGAAATTTGAAATTTCAATAACTAACTCATTTCCTTTCAATTCAAACTATTTTAAACTCCTATAAATACCCGTTCCAACTAGAACTTCGAATCAAAACTTCATTTATTTCTTCCTTATCACCACTTATCCAAAAACAAAAATTACGAATAATCCAATCCGTATTTTAGCCGAAAAGTAAGAACAAACTCTCAAATCTTTCAAAAAAAATTCTCATTCATCCTTTGAAATCAATAGAATTTAAAATGATGTCAAATGCAGATGATCAAGAAGAAAGAAAAGAATTTCGATGCTCTTCAATGAATGATGTCCTCCCTAACCAAAGACGAACAAAATCAAAATTCAGAATGCACTCTTAATAAAGATGATGAAGAGTGGGTTGTCATTAAAGCATATCCAATCTTTGGCAAAAACAGATGAGTTAAAGTTCCTAGAAATATTTAAATTGGTATGTAAACAAATTTAAATTTAATATAACGTGATTAAATTGATTTGTTTGTACAAACTGGTTTGGATTGTTTTGAATTAAAATTGATTAATTGTATATATGTATATATAACTTGAATTGGTTTATAATTTTTAGGTTGATTATAATGGATGTTTTGAATATATATATATATATATATATATATATATATGTAACATGTTTGTTTAGTAGAATTCAATACTTGTTTGTATTGGGTTTAAGGGCTTGAACTATAACATTTAAATATATCCTAAATCCAACGGTATTAGAATGTGGTATATCAGGTGGAGTTAGCAACTGAATCGAGTCTATAATTGTTATAAAAATTAAATTAAGTCATTATTCATAATGTTTAAGTCAAAGGGAGTTCAAACCTAGCTTTGGAGAGTAGTAGCTTTTGATGGATGACAAAGGGAGAGAAATAATAATGATGCAGTAGTAAAGGAGAGTTATTAGAGTAAGGAGGAGTAAGGAAATATATTTTACAAAAAGGTTGTCATCATCAAAAAAAGGGGGAGATTATCAGTGCAAGTAGTTATGATGATAAAAACAACAGCTATAACAAGTAATTATATCAAATATATTTACAATTGTTTATGATTTTATTAACAGTTATTGCTAATGATTATGTATAATATGTAGTACAAGCTTTATAACATGTGTTGATATTCAAGATTGTACACTAAAAAGATTGTCTGTGATGTTGATTAAGAATCAAGAGTTATCAAGAGTTCCAGAATAATAAAGACATATATTAGAATCTTAGTTATATATGTTCAAACTCGATTGTAGTCATCCAATCTCTTTTCAAAAAAGTTTCCAAATGCTTTTCAAATAAATTTCAAATTAGTTTTCGGATGATTTTGAAAATATTTTCCAAATTGATTTTTCAAATTAATTTCAAATTTGTTTGATATTTTATGTTTTAAAGTTTTCAAATCTATTCAGTTTTAACATTTATATTTATTTCTATTTGATATTATATCTACTTTTGCTTATATTTGACATTATACTTTGATTTTTGATTACATATACACTATATTTGATACAATTTATATTATTTGAGTTATGTATTACTACTTTAATCAATATAGTTTTAAGTATTTACTTTTGAATTTAATTTAATTTATATATTGGTTTTGATTATGTAATATACATTTATGTTTAATTCGTTTAAAATTACCTTGATAAATTTCCTTGAGTGTTTTTTATGTATAAAACCATTTCTTACTATGTATAATAATGTCTGAAAGTTTCATATTTATAATATAGTTTTATATTTTCAAAGTAATTTGAAAAATAAATTTCTTAAAATTTTACACTATAGTACAAATGTTATAATCGAAAGTCGATTTCAACACCAAAGGTGCAAATGTTGCACTTCACCAATTCGGTAAGATTATAGTATGGAACCGCCTAATCACAAAATGAAAAGCATAAAATGAAGACAAAGGAATTTTTATAGTGGTTCGATTCAAAATGAATCTACGTCCACTTTTCAATCACTTCTCATTATGGTATTTTGCTTTACATCAATCATGAAATCTCTCATACATTCATTTCTCGATTTTCTCTCTTTCTAGGATCCAAATTGCTCTCGAATTGACCATGGAAATGGAGAGATCTCTAGCTTTGTGATTATGAATGTATGAATCTTCAATCACTTAGGCACTTTGATGCTCTTCCATGATTTGATGAGAATTTTGTGTTAGATCTGAATTTAGAGAAGATTAATTTGGTTAGAGAGCACTAGAATTGAATTGGAGAGCTTCCTAATGAAGAATGACGATGATTTGATCACTTTGTTGTTAGACGAAACTTGATTGAATTGGAGAAGCCATTAATGGAGTTTGAAGTGTTTGAAAGTGGTGGAGAAATGGTTTGGACAGCCCTTCCGGGTAGAGAAATCGGTCCCTTGAATGGTAGAGAAAGTGGTTATTTATAGGTGTAGTTTGAGGGTAGTGGCAGTCTTTTAATTATAGAGTGCAGAGTTTAGGTCGGCCATAAACTTGGGTCGGCCTAATACTTATTTACAGGAATACCACTGGTTCACTTTACAGTTGTGTACAGCTGTCATGTACCATATTTACGGTCATGCCACTACCCAAAATCAATGATAGATCCAAAAAATGCAGTATGGACCGACCCAAAATCACTTTTGGTAGCAGCTGTTCCATATATTGAAAGCCACCGACCCATTCTTTTTGTTATTTACCTTCTTGCCACCGCCTTTTCTCATGGTCGACCCATTTTATTTTAATGTACCAATCCACTTTGTTGTTGCTTTACTTCACAGCAGTCCCTTTCCAATTATGTTGTTGGAGCCGCTTGTTTTGAGGAGGACCATATATGTGCTTCTATGTGTACTTGGCTATGTAAAGCCAATTTATGATTTACATATATGTTAATTCACACATTTGTTTATTGATCAAACCAGGTTGTCACCATGTGTGGAAAAGAACTCTGGGATAATCCACTTTCATCATTAAGAACATAAGGTGTTGACCCTGCTAAGCTTTATATCTAATACATGCTTTGCATGATTTCTTGTTCACGTAAATACTTATGTTTCTTTGTGTGCCATGCACACTACGTTAGCCATTAGTAAGAACTAACCCATCATGTTACTTTGGTACTGACCTGACATGCTTTCGCCCTCATATGGAGGGACGGAACCATGGGGGGAGGGCAAGTGGGGGCGGAGCAACCCCGTGATTTTAAAATTATAATTTTTTTTTATCCCTTTGGTACCAAAGTAACCATTTTTAAGACATTTTTATTAGTATTTATGCAATATTTTTGTCTAAAACTTAACAATATGAAATATTTTTGGTTGAAATTATGATAAATTCAGGGTAAACTGGTATAAAAAAAAAATTTGGCCCCCCTTTCGAATCCGCCCCCCGCTGAGCGGATTCCTGGTTACGTCCCTGCTCATATGTGTTGACCTACCCATTTGTATTCACAACAGAAATCACGAAACGCTTCATTTTTGTCCACACAAGTTATCATTTTGTTGTTGCCTGGTCCTCGTATGGAGCCTTTCCACGTATTACTCTATTCACAATGTGTTTCTCATGTCATGAATAGAGGTCGATCCACGTGGCGCTTCACTAAAGCCGCCGTACTATTTGTATTGTCTTTCTATTTAAGGCTGACCCGTTGTGTTGCATTTATAATATTGTTTCATTTTAAATTTAACGTGACCAATGCAACATGGCAATTCACGTTTCCATCTGACCAAAATAATCCATCCCATGTGACGTTATATACATGGAGGATTAATGCAGTTTCTATTTTATAATTTGCACCTAACAAACTGACGTTCTCTTGTTGCAAGTGATTAGACCATGCTGAACAGTATTATGGGATCTAAACGATATGCCCAATCCAAACATATGTTTCTCTTCACGTTAGTTTAAACGTGATCGTTCCTTCTTTGCGTTCTTGCATCGATCCAATTTAATACTAGCAGTGCTGACCCATACTACATTTTTACGGATCGACCGTGTTTGTGCCAACCCAGTTCTTTGGTGCTGACCGACCCGGTCCATTGATACCGACTGACTCGGTTCCTTGGTACTGACCGACCCGATCCGTTAATGCTGACCGACCTAGTCTGTTCTTTAAGTGATCAAGACCGACCCACTCTGAATGGACCGACGCGCTCTGAAGGAAATGGACTGACCCGATATTTTGCAAAACGGGCCGACCCGCTATTGTGTAAACATGACCGACTCGGTTGCTTTCTATCTGACCAATCCATTATTTAAACTCTAATTTTTAGTGGGTTAACATTTGCGCCTCGAAGATTTATTTTTTGTTTGCGAGAAATGTGGGCTTTGAAATGAATGTTGTTGTAGACATATTCTACATTGAGATCCAGTTATAGCCTTTTGTTTTGCTATGACGAACCATGCTTTGAATTTGTATACTTCATGCCATCAGTTCTGTAGTCAAAACAAGCACTTGCACAATTTTGGACTTGTACTCACCATTGACTGTCTATACTGATGGTGGACTAGTTAATCAATAAATATGACTTATAGAGAATTTTTATTTTTTGAATTGAATAAAGTGTCTGCACAGGATTATTTTATTTAATGGTATAAAACTTGTCAAATATAATCTAACAAATACGATATTCTAACTCGAATTCGTATTAATACTAAAAATCAATTAATTGACTAAAGTCGACTTTGGATTTCAAACATCATTGTTCTAACAACTTATATGTTGGTGTACGATATTTCTCATTTGGGAAGTACGTATCCATAATTTATTCTCTGCTTCTCTTTGGAGAAATCTTTGATTATTGGTGCCCCGGCTTTGGAGGTCATTCTTAGTCTTCATTATGGGAAGAATTTCAATAGCTCAACATTTGTTTGTCTTGTTGATCAATTCTAACACCGGAGATTCCATTGGAAGCCCCGTGTTCTTGAGAGGCTATTATAATTCAATATTCGTCTTCTCCTATTGATTGAATCAACGTTATGGAGTTCACCGATCATTGTTGATTTCTCCCATGGAGAAGTTGCTTTCTTTATGGAAAGGGAATTTTGGTTGTCGCATCGTTTCGAAGTGCGAATTCCCGCGAGGTTTGGGTGAGGGTTGCTTTGCTCCGCGCTTACGAACTCCCACGCTTCGTCTTGCATTAGTAAGCTCCTGCGCTTCTTTTTGCGCCTGCGGATTCTCGCGAACCTTTTCCGTGAAGGCTGCATCGCCCTGTACTTATGAACTCCCATGCTTCGTTTCGCGCTTATGGATTCCCACAAACCTTTTGGGTAAAGGCTGAATCGCCTTGCGCTTACGAACTCCCATGCTTCGTCTCGCATTAGCGAGCTCCCGCGCTTTGTTTTGGGCTTATGGATTCCTGCCAACCTTTTGGGTGAAGGCTGCATCTCCCCATGCTTACGAACTCCCACGCTTCGTCTTGCATTAGCGAGCTCCCGCGCTTTATTTTGTTTTTACGGATTCCCGCAAACCTTTTGGGTGAAGGCTACATCTCCCCGCACTTATGAACACCCACGCTTCGTCTCATATTAGCGCGCTACCGTGCTTTGTTTCGCGCTTAGGATTCCCACGAACCTTTTGGGTGAAGGCTGCATCGCCCCACGCTTACGAACTCCCACGCTTCGTCTCGTATTAGCGAGTTCCCGCACTTCGTTTCGCACTTACGGATTCCCGCAAACCTTTTGGGTAAAGGATGCATCGCCCCGTGCTTACGAACTCCCACGCTTCTTCTCGCATTAGCGAGCTCCCGCGCTTCGTTCCGCACTTACGGATTCCCGCAAACCTTTTGGGGGATGAGGTTTTTGATCTGTAGCTCGCTTGCTGCTCTATCCGTTGTTTGATTCATTGGGACTTTCTCGATCTACTGTTGGGTTGGTATTATCGGGGCTGTCTTTTTGGTCGAATTTTAGCAAACACTTATTGGATAGCCTCCAATGAGAAATCGCCTATTAGCAAATTTTGTTATTAAAGAAAATTTTGCAATTCAGATATTTATACAAGCAGGTAATATTTCATTCGTAGAGCTATTGTTTGATACAATGCATGTAAATCAGTATAGACTTTTCACAAGAAGGTAGAACACAGAAAAAGAGTAAAGTAATGCAAGAAGTAAAGTAAAGGCGATAGTGATCGCATATTCTGAGCTGTAGATATTAGAACATCATCAACGGTCTTCAGTTGATTATCAGCCTTGGATTTGTGTGAGCAGAAGCTACGTTGCTTGGACCGGATTGGTCATTTGATGCCCCTTGCCCCTGGGGAGTTGCAGAAGGATTTGTATCTTAGGAATTCTTCACATATTTTGCAGACGATTCTTCTTAATCAGCTCTTCAATCAATGATCTTAGATGCCTACACTCATTGGTGTTGTGACCTGGCTGATTATGGAATCGACAGAACTTCCCAGACTTGGTCAGGTGGTCATTTGCCTTTATTGGCCGAGGCCCCGGGTAATCTTCTACATCCTTTATGGCAAGGTAGATGTTCTCAGGAGTGTCATTCAGAAGTGTTAACTCAAGCGAGACAAGAATGTGAAACTTTTTATTAGGTCTGCTATCGTTTCCGCTGTCAGCTCGCTTCTTCCCCTGAGCATTCTTCTGATTGGATTGAATAGCTGCACTTTTAGAAGCTTCAAGGAGTTGGTTACCACCAATGGTCTAAAGAGGTTTAGGATTATTGTTCACTGTCATGTACTCCTCCGCCTTCTTATATAACTTGTCAAGCATAGTCGGTTCATTCATTTTTATCCATCTTCCAAATTCGGTCCTTTTGTCTATAGTGTCGAGCAAAGCCATGAGGACTATGCGAGTCTTTGGATTCCTCACTTCAGACAAAGCAACATTAAACCGACTAAGGAAGGCTTTAACAATTTCTCTTGGACTCTATTTCATTTTCGAGAGCGTTATAGCATCCTTGGTTTTGGTAGCATACAAGCAGAACTGCTCCTTGAACTTTTTGGTCAAGTCAGAGAACCGGTCTATGGATTTAGATGGTAGCTTTGTGAACCACAATGATGCAGCGCCTTCTAAGTAGAGAGGAAAATGCATGCATCTCATCTCATCAGTCGCCTTAACCGCACTCATATGCCACTCATATTTGAATAAGAAGTAGTTAGGATCAACAAGGCCGTTGTACGGAGGAAAAGTTGGTGGATTGAACTTTTTTGGACATTCTGCTTCAAGGATTCTTTCAATGAATGGAGTCCTATCAAGAGAGAAGTCCCATTATCTTTCATCATCTTTGCTAGCTTGGTTTCTCTTCATGATTTGTTCAATCATATACGAGATGTATTCTTCAGTGTTATGCCGCTCTGCGAAGCCAAGCTCTTTACCAAATGTTCGTCTATGCAAGTGGCCTCGATTAGAGAGCTTTGGCCCTTTACCTTCTTGATAAGGAGGTTCCCCCGTGACGGGATTGGTAGCCTTTTGAGGATTTACTTTGGAATGATTCCTAGCCTTTGATTTTAGTTCTTCGATGTTAGCTTCGTCCTTGTCACTCATTCGATCATAATCGTCTTCCATGTTGTCGTTGCGATTTTGATCGGAAGCGGACGATATGTCATTCCCTTCGAGATTAACATGGACCTTCTGAGGGGTTGGATTTGGTTGAGCATTAAGGATGGCAACAAGTTTCTCCATCATAGCTTTGGTAGAAACATCCATTCGTTCGTTCATGTTGGCAATAGCGACGGTTAATTCATTTTTAGTCATACTGGCTCCGCTTTCTGAGTTTTCGCCATCTTCAAAACGGTTAGTAAGCGGTGTTTCTTCGTTAGCAACATTATCGGTTTCTACCGCGGCTTTGCTTGCGACCTTCTTAGATTTAGCCATAATTTTGGAAAAGGTGATGGTTTAGAGTTTCAATGCGAGTCTCTTAACCTTGTGAGAAGTTTGAGAGAAGGAAGGAGATGCGAACGCATCCCCGTGGTGGGCGCCAAATATTAAAACTGAAAGTCGATTTCGACACCAAAGGTGCAAATGTTGCACTTCACCAATTCGGTAAGATTATAGTATGGAACCACGCAATCACAAAATGAGAATCATAAAATGAAGACAAAGGAATTTTTATTGTGGATCGATTCAAAATGAATCTACGTCCAATTTTCAGTCACTTCTCATTATGGTATTTTGCTTTACATCATTCATGAAATCTCTCACACATTCATTTCTCGCTTTTCTCTTTTTCTAGGATCTAAATTATTCTCGAATTGACCATGGAAATGGGGAGATCTCTAGCTTTGTGATTTTGGATGTATGAATCTTCAATCACTTAGGCGCTTTGATTCTCTTCCATGATTTGATGAGAATTTTGTGATAGATCCGAATTTAGAGAAGATTAATTGTGGTTGGAGAGCACTACAATTGAATTGGAGAGCTTCCTTATGAAGAACAATGATGATTTGATCACTTTGTTTTTAGATGAAATTCGATTGAATTGGAGAAGCTATTGATGGAGTTTAAGTGTTTGAAAGTGGTGGAGAAATGATTTGGACAGCCCTTCGGGGTAGAGGAATCGGTCCCTTGAATGTTGGAGAAAGGAGCTATTTATAGGTGTAGTTTTGGGGTAGTGACAGTCTTGTAATTATGGAGTGTAGAGTTTGGGTCGACCATAAACTTGGGTTGGCCTAAAACTTATTTACAGGAATGCCACTGGTCCACTTTACAGCTATGTACAACTGTCATGTCCTATATTTACGGTTCTGCCACCGCCCAAAATCAACGACCGATCCAAAAAATGCAGTATGGACCGACCCAAATATCACTTTTGGTGGAATTTGTTCCGTAAACCCATTCTATTTGTTATATATCTTCTTTCCACCGCCTTTTTCTCATGGCCGACCCATTTTATTTTAATGTATCGATCCACTTTGTTGTTGCTTTACTTCACAGCAGTCCCGTTCCAACTATGTTTTTAGAGCCACTTGTTTTAAGGAGGACCGTATATGTGCTTCCACGTTTACTTGGCTATGTAAATCCAATATATGATTAACATATATGTTAACTCACACGTTTGTTTATTGATCAAACCAGGTTTACACCCTACGTGGAAAAAAACTCTGGGCTAATCCACTTTCAGCGTCAAGAACATAAGGTGTTGACCCTGCTGAGCTTTATATCTAATACATGCTTTGCATGATTTCTTGTTCACGTTAATACTTGTGTACCTTTGTGTGCTATGCACACTACGTTATCCATTAGTATGAACTAACCCATCATGTTACTTTGGTACTGACCTGATAAACTTCCACCCTCATATGTGTTGACCGGCCCATTTGCATTCACAACTGAAATCACGAAATGCTTCATTTTTGTCCACACATATTATCATTCTGTTGTTGCCTGGTCCTCGTATGGAGCCTTTCCACGTATTACTCAATTCACACTTTGTTGCTTACATCATGAATTAAGGCCGATCCACGTGGCGCTTCACTAAAGCCGCCATCCTATTTGTATTGACTTTCTATTTAAGGCTGACCCGTTGTGTTGCATTTATAATATTGCTTCATTTTAAACTTAACGTGACCAATGTAACATGGCAATTCATGTTTCCTTCTGGCCAAAATAATCCATCCCACGTGACGCTATATACATGGAGGATTCATGCAGTTTCTATTTTATACTTTGCAACTAACAAACTGATGTTCTCTTGTTACAAGTCATTAGACCACACTGAACAATATTATGGGATCTAAACGATATGGCCAATCCAAACATATGTTGCTCTTCATATGAGTTTAAATGTGATTGCTCCTTCTTTGCATTCATGCACCAATTCAATTTAATACTAGCAGTGCCGACCCATATTACATTTTTACAGACCAATCGTGTTTGTGCCAACCTAGTTTGTGTCAACCCAATTCTTTGGTGCTGACCGACCCGATCCATTGATACCGACCGTCCTGGTTCGTTGGTATTGACCGACCCGGTCCGTTAATGCTGATCGACCTAGCACTACAAGAAAAGGTGTAATTGGTGTCGTTCCCTTGCGACGGTTAAAAAAAGCGGCCCTCGCCAGCCGTCGCCCAAAAAATGATATACCGCGAGCCTACAGTACAAATCGATCATTCCACTTTTCCCCCAAAAATTAAACCCTCCGACTGAAAATTAAAAACCCCCACCACCCACCACCCACCAACAATGCCGGCTGACGCCGAACCGAGCTCCGCCGCTGACCGCCACTGACCGACACTTCCCCCCTCTCCAGCCGTCAATCCTCCTCTCCAGCCGTCACTCCTCTTCAATTCTAGGTTTGATTTCTAACCTAATTTCCTAATTTAATTAATTAATAGTTAGTTAAATGTATATGTTGTGTGAGTATATCATGATTGTTGAATTATTTTTGATTTAGTTATGATTAAAAACCCTTAAATGTGAATTTAGTTGTTTATTGGTGAATATTGTATGTTAGTTGATTTTGTGCGTGAACATTGTATGTTACTTGATATGGGATTGGTATACATGTTGTTCGATATGGGATTGGTATACATGTTGTTGGATATAGCTATTTAAAAGCAATGGTTCTGAAATTGTTGGGTTGTGATGTGAAATTTGGTGAATATTACTTATGGTTGGTTGTTGATTACGGTTGATTTTAGTTGAAACCAAATAGGATTAGTTTGTTGAAAAAAAATTCATCTGCGTATGAAATAGACTGTTGAAATCCCCCTTATCAAAAGCTGCGAGGCTTTAAGGTAGCGCAAGGAGCCGTACATCGGAACGGTGTCGGTTTTAATTACTCCGCCGTTATGCTGCCGAAATTTTCAGAAATATTCATGTGTTTGAATTATTTTCATATGTTGAAGTATATCCATGTGTTGATAATTTATTCATGATAGAAATAAATTACCTAGATAATAAAAATCAAATTTTTATTATGTATGAACCACTAAAAATATTCATGTATTGAATAAATTCTTCGAACAATAAAAATCACAATTTTATTTTATGTATGAAACTACTAAAAATATTCATGTGTTTAATAAATTCTTTAAAACAATAAAAATCACATTTTTATTGTATGTATGAACCACTAAAAATATTAATGTGTTGAATAAATTATTTGAACAATGAAAATCACATTTTTATTATATGTATAAACCGCTAAAAATGTTCATGTGTTGAATAAATTCTTTGAACAATAAAAATCACATTTTTAATGTATGTATGAACCATTAAAAATATTCATGCGTTTAATAAATTCTTTGAACAATATATGTATGTGTTATCGAAATTAGTGACATATATTTTTGAATCAGGAAAAATGTCCAATTATTACATTGACCGTCGTTGGATGTATGAAGTTAGAATTGGAATGAAAGGCTCAGTGAAAGAAGATTTCTATAATGGTGTAAATGAATTTTTTAGATTTGCAGTATCTAATAATCGAAATTACGAGGAGCTTCGTTGTCCGTGTAGTAAGTGTAAACTGATGAGGTTTCATAAACCTGACATCGTTAAAGTACATTTGTACAAATCAAGTTTTGTGCCAAATTATTACTAATGGGATCGTCATGGAGAACTTGTTGCGCCTACAGTAAATTATGTAGTGTCGGAGGTCAAATTAGTTATCACAAATCCAATAGAAGATATGGTGGAAGTTGCAGCACGGTCAATGTTCCCTATCGGTCAGGTTGACGACGATGACGTCAATATTGAAGAAGAGCCGAACACAGAAGCCAGAAAAATATATGATTTATTGGCTTCAGCTAAGCGGCCATTGTGGAATGGTTGTGAAAATGGAACTGAATTATCGGTAACCGCTGAGTACATCACAATGAAATCAAAATTTAACCTTACAGAAGCTGCATTTACAATGGTTGTACAACCTACGAAAAGACATATGCCACCCGATAATCTGATGTGCGGTAGTCATTACAAAGTGAAAACACTAATGTCGGCATTTAGTTTGCCATACCAAAAAATAGATACTTGTGTTAAAGGTTGCATGTTGTATTGGAAAGATGATATTAATCTTAGAAACTGTAAGAAATGTGGCGGGGAAAGGTATAAACCTAGAAAAAAGAAAGGTAAGGAAGTTCCGTATACAAGAATGCATTATTTACCAATCATCCCTAGACTACAATGGTTATATGCATCCTCAGTCACTGCATGTCATATGCGATGGCATAGTGTGCGAACACAAGAAGATAGAACTTTGACACATCCATCGGATGGAGAAGCATGTAAACATTTTGATAGGGCGTATCCAACATTTGCCGCAGAGAGCCGTAACGTCAGACTTGGTTTATGTACAGATGGGTTTTCACCATTTTCTCAGTTTGGTAGTAAATATTCATCTTGGCCTATTATCATTACTCCATATAATTTACCTCCATGGATGTGTATGAAAACTCCATATATGTATCTCACTATTGTCGTTCCTGGTCCTAATGATCCAAAACAAGGCATCGATGTTTATCTACAACCATTAATCGAAGAGTTGATAAAACTATGGGATGATGGAGTTGAAACCTACGACATTTCAAAAAAAAGGAATTTTCGTATGTTCGCTTGTTTGTTATGGATGATTAGTGATTTCCCTACATATGGGATGCTTTCAGGTTGGAGTACCGCCGGTCGTCTATCTTGTCCGTTATGCATGGAAGAATCACAAGCATTTTTCTTACGGTATGGAAGGAAGCATTCGTTGTTTGATATTCACCGTTGTTTTCTGCATACCAATCATACTTTTAGAAGAGATAAAAAAAACCTTTAAAGTAACAGCGGAATGACGTTGCAAGCACCCAAAATTTGAACAAGTGAAGAAATATACGATATTGTAAAGGATTATCCGAAGATCCATGAGACTGGAGAGCAGACAGAAATTCCGGGTAAATCTGACGTTCATAATTGGTGTAAACAAAGCATATTTTGGGAGCTACCTTATTGGAAAGATCTCAAACTTTGACATAACATCGATGTTATGCACAATGAAAAAAATGTATTTGATAACATGTTTAATACTATTTTGAATGTCAAAGGAAAAACAAAGGACGATATATATTCAAGACGTGACATAGAATAATATTGTAAACGTCCAGAACTCCATATGAAGCCTAATGACAATAAAAAACCCAAAGCGTGCTATGAACTAGACAACAAACAAATAAAACTTGTACTGAAATGGGTTGAGGGACTGAAATGTCCGGATGGGATTTCTTCTAATCTTCGTAGATGTGTTGACTATAAAAACAATAAACTGAGTGGGATGAAAAGTCATGATTGTCATATCATGATGGAATATTTATTACCAATGGTGTTCAAAGAATTATTGCCTGTAAAATTGTGGGGTGTTTTAACAGAGTTAAGCTTATTCTATAAACAGCTTTGTTTGACAACGTTAAAAATTGATCGTCTCCATAAACTTGAAGTAGAAATTCCGATATTGATTTGCAAATTAGAGAAAATCTTCCCTCCGGGATTTTTTAATGTAATGGAGCATTTACCTATTCATCTTCCATCCGAAGCTATTCTTCGAGGTTCAGTGCAATATGGATGGATGTATCCTTTTGAAAGGTAAAATTTATGCTTACAATTCAAAGTGACATTAGTGCATATAAATTGAATTAATTTTATTTTAGGTATATGAATCATCTAAACAAAAAAGTACGTCAAAAAGCACGAGTTGAAGGTTCGATCTGCAAATCTTATCTTGAAGAAGAAGCTTTGTTCTTTTTTCCTCATTACTTCAGTGATCATGTGAACCTATCATTTGTAAGTGGTCCTCGTAATGATGAAACTGTGGAACCCAATTTTTTTCCGACAATGTTATATGTTTTTAGACAACATGGTCGATCTTCTGGAAAATGTGTAGAAATATGGTTAGATGACAGAGATCACCATGTAGCACACACATATGTTCTTCTAAATTGTGCTGAAGTTGCACCATTTGTTAGGTACTAAATTTTTAACTTTATTACAGTTATGTGTACATAAATTGTTTGCTAGTAATAAAATCATTTATATTTGCAGTATTTACGAATCAGAAAATCCAAATGGCGATCTCAGTAAAGATTTTGCTAAAAGGTTCTCGAAGTACGTTTTTGATCCAATAAACTGCGTCAGTGACGAGGGTTTGCAACATCTTGTGCTTGGACCAAAAAGAAATGTTAAGACTTATCCAATATTCTTCGTCAATGGATTTAAATTCAACACCAAAGACCATGGTACAGACAGATTAACATATAACAGTGGTGTATTTGTCAAAGGTAGTAATGACCCCGAAGAGCATATAAAAGACTTTTATGGCATCTTGACACAGATTTTAGAGTTGACATATTATGTACAACCCGTTGACAAAGTTGTTCTATTCAAGTGCAACTGGTTCAGCAATGTTCCTGGTACTGGAATCAACGTGCATAAAGATTACAAGCTTATAGAAATAAAGCACACATCACGTTACTATAAGTATGATCCTTTTGTATTGGCAAAGCAAGCATTACAAGTTTACTTTGCTCCGTATCCGTCCTTAAAAAAAGATAAAACAGATTGGTCTGCTGTAATTAAAACAAAGGCAAGATTTACCTTTGAAGGAATTGCTATTCCAGACGATGCAGCGTATCAAACAGATGCAAATCAAAACGATGAAATAATAATTGCTAATGATGTTAATTTAGAGTCTTTAAACGATGAATCAAATGAATTAATAGAAGCTTTTGATAGTACAGAGGACAACGATATAGAGTATGAGACCAAGACTGAATCAGAAAATGAAGAAGAATAATATTATTTGTATCGCTATGTTGTGAACTTATATGATGTGCTATGTTGTGAACTTATTTGATGTGCTATTTTGTGAACTTATGTGTTGTACTATTTTGTGAACTTATATATGATGTGCTATGGTTATTTATTAGCTGGTTCTTCTTCTTTTAGGTAAATGGGTCTTGTAGTTGCATTTGATAATATATGTTGTATGAGTTTATTTGATAATGGATGTGCATAATGATGTATGAGTTATTATTATACAAAATAATCTGTTTGTGACAGATATGCCTCCTAGACGCCGACCTACCCATAGTTCAGAGGCAGATGTGAGCGGTACAGCACCGGATACACGTCCGGTCGTAGAGCTTGTGCCCAAGTCCACAGGGTAAGTTTTTAATTTCGTAAATGCTTAGTATTCAAAAGTTATTAAATGCTAATATCGTACTTTCTGCAGGGGGTTTGATATTATTCCAGGAGAGCTTGTTTTATGTGTGTCTAGACAAGCATATGTCGCTAGATGGACAGAGGCGTGGCCTCACTGGGACGATATTCCTATGCAGATTAGGAATGCCATCCTCGCAGAGGTTCTTGTAAGTATAAATATATTTCTCATTTGCAAAATTATATAAAATATGTAATACAATTTGTTTGTTAATTTATAGTGTTCTGTACTTGTTCGGGATGAAGATATGGATGTTTTCCTTACCGCATGGAACCAAAAGATGAGGAAAAATTATTCAGGCAATGTATACAAGCCAAAAAAAGCGAAAAAGAGGCCTCAGTGGATGAGCGAGGAGGTCTACGCCGATTTCTAGAAATTGTGGGCCACGAAAGCTGCGAGGGTAAATTACTTAAGCTTGTTTTAAAATTTTATTTTGTATATCCATCAATTAATCATATAATTAAATATACAGGAGCTTTCAGAGCAAAATAGAGCAAACAGGCTCAAAAATCCTGCTTTGCATCGGGCTGGGTCTAAGTCCTTCTCCCAACATCGTCGCGAATTGGTACGAACGATAAATTACATTTACAAATAGTTCTAAACTTTTTAAATCATATTGATTAATTCCAAATATATATTTTATCATTTCAGATGTCGACGCTCCAACGGGAGCCTACATTTGCTGAGGTACTTACACAGACTCATGCCGTCGAGCGGACAGATGAGGAGGGTAACACCTCATATACTTGGTCGGACCCTAAGTCCTGCGAAACGATGGTTAGCATTTGTAATAATTTGTATTTCACATTGTTAATTTGAATTGAGTATTTAATGTATTCCATAATTTTCCGCTATCGCAGGACAAATACAGGGCGGCCTTAGATGCTCGAGCGATGCAGTTAGGTCAAGAGCCGGACGTGGAGGAGTGCAATCACATCTGGAACAGAATCATCGACCCGCATACCAGGGGTAGACGCTACGGCTTCAGAAACATAGAGGTAAAGCGTTTTATATCGACAACTCTATTACAATAATTGTATAAAGCATGTAAAGTGTATAAAAAAAAACTTTTGACAACGGTTTCTAACTTTTTTAATATAACTACAGATAGCGGGCACTCAGGCCTCTTATACGAGGCATCAGGATTAGGAGGAGATCAACATGCTTCGACAATAGGTTGCAGCCTTAGAAGATTTTCAGAAGAACAGGATCGAGACCGTGCTGGATGCGCGGATTGCTGCATATCTTCAGGAGCATGGTGTGATGCCGCCGAGTGAGCCCGTGGAGGAGGACGATGAGGACGAGGAGGACGGTGAGACTGATGATGATGACTAGGTAGGTACTTGTCTTTTTTTATTTTGGACTTGTTTTGTAAATACAAACTAGTTGTTGGTGATGGACTTGAGATGTTTGTGGTATTTTGTGGAGATATGGTTTGTTTGATGGTATTTTGGACATGGTTTGTTTGATGTGGATATGGTGATGGTTTTTTGATAGTTTATCGTTTATATTTTCGTTTTTTGGACGTGTTGATGGTATGAGTTGATTTATAGTGTTGATGAGGTGATTGAATGTGAATTTGAGTTGATAGAATATGAAATTGTGTGTATATGAGTTGCCGATAAACTGCATTTTGAGTTTGTGTGGTTTGATGGCTTGTTAGCTGCTGAAATGCAAAAAAAAAAAAAATACAGTTTGGCGACGGCTGGCCACGGCTGGTGACGACGTTATGGTCAAGTTTGGCGACGGCGGGCGATGGCTTACGAGGGTTTTTTTACCCAGTTTTGCCACGTAAGGCGACGGTTGGCGACGGTTTTGTTGCATGGCATAGTGACGGTTGGCGACGGCTTGTTAGGGCTATTTGGTGACGATTTGTGATGGTTGTATGAATTATAGCCGTTTTGTCCACATGGCAACCTTGTCGTCGCTAGTCGTCGCTAAAGCGGTGTCCAAAGCCATCGCCATAGCCGACGCTATTTACTTAGCGTCCACATTATTTGTGACGGCTTTTGGCGACGGCTTGCGACGGCTATTTGCCGTCACTATTTGTGCCGTTTCTTGTAGTGTAGTCTATTCTTGAAGTGATCAAGACTGACCCACTTTGAATGGACTGACCCACTCTGAAGGAAATGGACCGACCCGATACTTTGCTTAATGGGCCGACCCGCTGTTGTGTAAACATGACCGACCCGATTGCTTTCTGTCTGACCGATCCATTATTTAAAATCTAAATTTTAGTGGGTTGACACATAGGCATATTGTGCATTTCGACATAACGACCCTTATTTTCAAATTCCAATTTTCAAAAGAAGTATATATTATTCATATCCTTTCATGAATGGACATGATTGTTATTCTTCTATAAATAGCAGCAATTTATAAATGAATTTTAATTCATTTTTCATATTATTCTTACATCTTCTCTTCCCGTTAATTCTTAACCAAATCCTACTTAAAACCTGCCACATTCTCAAGTAAATCATACTGTTTATACTTAGTTTTTGATTCTCTATCATCCTCTCCGTACCCTTTCAAGATCAGAGTGCAAATTAGAGTTACAGGGCTGTATTACAAGATCAAGTCAGCACTCCATTGTAAAATCCTCTCAAATATACTCTAAAGGATGTGATTTAGTAGCCCGTGAATCAAGTTAAGTTTGATTTTACCCGAAAAGCAATTGGGTGTGTCTTGTTTGCTCATAAATACAAGACTGTTGTGCCTAACGGTAGAAATTCGAGAGGGTACCTCCGTGTAGCCTTGAAATCAAGGAATGAAAAATATTCCGAAGATAATAAAAATCCGCAAAGTCTTTAATGCAGGACTTGTTGAAGGTAACTCCGAACCAATATAAAATCAGGTGTGTTCTTTCCTTTACTTCTTTTCATTGCTTGTGATTTTGTTCTATTTCTATGATTTTTGTAATAGATCTGTGATTTTTTGCATCTATACTAGTATAATTAAAGTAATTCAAAGAGATTCATATAAATTCCATAAACACTATTCACCCCCTCTAAAGCTGGATTTACGTTAACTTACATTTTCGTTGCACCTACACTTTGAACTTTTAATCATGGATAAATGAAAATTTTGTACTATGGAGCATATGTTATGAAACTCATCTATCACTTTGATATCTTGATTCCCAACTCAGACTTTAATTCCATTGGTTTGTTGAGCTCCAAAACTCTAAGCCTGATGGAATTAACAAAACATTTTCAAAGCCACATTATCATCACCTTTGAACATTGGAATGAAAATCAAGTTGCTGGTCATTCACAACATTCATCTCAATAATAATAAGAAGCTTGACCTTCTTCTTATGCTCAAAAAACACAAACATCTAATGGTAACGAAGAAGTTGGACCTGACACTCCATTAAGGAAAGCTTTAACCATTTTTTCTAGAAAATATAAAAACATAGATAGGTGACAATCAAATGTTGAGAGAATTGTCACCGTTATGTATTCAAAACTTGATCGAATTTTGGGTTTTCTTAATAATATTTAGGACAAGCTTTCTTGTGGTTCTTCCCCCGCCATAGAAGTTCATGAGCCAAGAAATCCGAGTAAGCGACCTATGCCTCAATTTTCTTGGTCAACATGCAATGAAGGTAATGAAGAATAAGAGGAAGGAGATGAAGTAGAAAGTCATAGAGACTCTAACGATAATGACATAGAAGATGATTAGAGCTCAAGCGGTGATTAGTATGACTTTTTAGACTAAACTTTGGTATGCTTCTCTCACATGCTCTCTTATGTTATGTTAGTATTATGGTTTTGACATTCTTACTTGTTAACATATGTGATTTCTTTAAATTTTGTACTTCATAAATTTGTACTTTCTATATCTATAATATGTTTTGGTACTCTTGAAATTCTTGCTCATTATTTTTGTGATATGTTAAAGTTTATTATCTTATGTTCGTACTTGTATTTAATTGTTCTTTATAATATGCTAATATCTATGTTTGTGAGATTATTATCTATTAGCAAGTAAAACTGTCTCTTTTTTGTCAATGACAAAAATGGAGAAAAATTGTACGCTAATAAAATCTACTGGTCAAAAATTTAGATGGACATTAGTTTTCTGAAATTCAAGGGGAGATGAGTTTTGAAAATTTGTTGAGAATTGCTCATATTTTAGTTCGGTGTTATCATCATCAACAAAGTGGAGAATTTTGAATCAAGGACTTTGATTCATGACAATACATCTATATAATTCAGAAGATAAGGCAATGGATGATGATAACATCATATATTCATAAATCACTCGACAAAGGAACTAGGACAAGCAACTAATGTTGTATATAACAGTGTTGTATACACAATTATATGATTTTTGTTTGATGATAACAACCAAATATATTTTTATTGAATGTGTTTGTAAATACACTGATACAGAAATTTGAACAATCACACAGTATTTTATAAAAATATTTTATTTCAATATCAAAAGTACATCTTTTTACTCCACTATTTGACATATTACATTTCATTCATACAACTCTGTCACTCACTCTATACAACTGCACATACAAACACTTTCATACATTGACATTTTTTTTTTACTGTCTTCTATCGTCCATCTTCTGTCTTCACAACCTTCATTCAAATCCTGACTTCATACCTGTCACAAAAAGAACACACAGTAGACTGCAACAAAAATAAAATAAAATAAAAGCAAATAAAAATTTATTTTTAAAATTTTATTTGCCTCAGAATTACAGTGTGTTTTCTCATCATTTTTCTAGACTTTGTCTGATATGCAGGAACAGGAAAACTCGTCTGGATGGCTGCATATACACACGTGAATACACGTGTGCACTACCACGCCAATCCAGTATCGCGACTGAGGAGTAGCCAAAAAGACCATCTCAACCCAGTGTACAATCAACAATAAGAAAATCAAATACAAGTCCAAGAAACAAAATCAATGCAACATGAATGAAAAAGTGATCAAGTGCAAGGGTCGGACATTATGGTCGAGCAATCTGTCAACATAAGAGTGTAGTGAAAAGCTCAAATGGATAATAAAAGAGAAGAACACAACATAGATGTACAAGTCAACATAATAGTCACAGGAACGCAAAACAAACACACATGCACAAACACTCAGGGTAATACAAACAAGGACATAGAAGACCAAAGCAACAACAATGCAAGATTAAAGTACAGTACCCATTTTGATCAACAGAAGTGAACAAGAGCAAATTGCTCAAGCAAAAATACTAAAAGTACTAAACAGTTTCAATTACAATGGGGAGGCAATGCAACAGCCAAGTGAACATGAAGGTAAATACAAGTATTGCTCAAGAGGACAGATGGAATCAAGTAGCATAGTGAACACAACATTGTACATGCGTGTACACAGGGTCAACATGGTACAGCATATCAAACAGAAGTGGCAGTATCCAATCTCAGGAGCAAGCGAGATTTTACACAAGTTCTAGTTCAAACCTAACTAGTGTTTATGGGTGTACTACAAAACAGGATGAAGCAGTATGTAAGCATGAACAGGTCAAGTTCAAACAGCAAGACAGAATGGTGCAAACTGCATGACACAATATCTGTTCTTATCAAAGTAAGTCATGGAAGGTGTCAAAGATTTGATGAACCAGAAATCAAGGAATCAGTTGAGAGCAATCAAGTTTAGCATCAGTTTAAATTTGTTGAAAAATCAGTGATATATTCAATGATGCAAGTTTAGCAAGGTCAAGTGTTATCTCTATCAAAAGCAATATTAAATGTTCAGAAATAATCAAGAAAAACATCTGTACAACATCATCTATGATGCACACGGCAAAGAAGGAGGATATTAAATTTGTTCAAAGGTAGACCGAGTGTAGCATCAGTATAAAGTTATCTTCATTCCAGAAATTAAGGAACAAAAGCCAAAATAAATGAAAGATCATTTCTAAAAAATCTCACGCAAGTTTTTCAAAAAGACTGAAGATTTCAAACTAGATTTAAAGTCCAGAACTTATCCCACAAATTGGTACCGAGATTAAAGAAATATACTTCCTGGCCCCAAATAAAAATAAACAGAACAATTCAGAGCAATCGCAATATTATAGCCAAGTCTCAAGGACGAAATCAGAGCAGAATTCTAGGGATTTTAACCCTATATATATCACACAATCGTCATCGGCACAAATCATCCAAGTTCAGGCACAATCAAAGAAGAACTCGAAATAAAAATCATACCTGAGAACAAGTGAGTAACTTGGATTCAAGTCGAAGCATTTGAAAGCAACGATCGAAGCCGCGCATCAAAGCATCGCATATCCATCACTCAAGCGCAGAGAATTAGGGAAGATTGAAGAAAACCCTAGTTGCTCTAAGCCGCCATATTCATTTCCAGGAAGGGACAAAGGAGGCTAGGGTTAAAAAGAATAAATCGGTGAAGTGATAAAAGGGGAGCCGCCTTTTTATGATAAAAGGGGATAACCCTAAATAAGTTAAAACCTAGGGTTTTTATTTTCCTTTTATTTTTTTGTTTTGTTTTAAAAATTTTCTTTTATTCCTTAAAGTCAATAACTACTAGTGTAAGTAGTTTGAAAATCACAACATAAGTGGTCGTGTTGTGTCAAGGTCTTGAGCGTAGGGTTTTAACAGTCGGGAGCGAAGGTCGCAAGTTTACAAGAGTCTGTAAGCGAAGAGATTGTTTAAAAATTCCTAGTAGAAACCTTGAATGCAGCAGTAGGCATAGTTTTTGCCGAAGCTGGGTATTTTCTGTGTGTGATCCTTTTTTTTTCTGCAATTATTTTAAATATACTTAATTTGCAATAAACCCTATTCACCCCCCCTCTAGGGTTAATTTAGATCCTACAAGTGGTATCAGAGCAAGGTTTTTAACTCTAGAGTCATGAATTTGTCTAACAACGCTTTTTCTGAGGGTCAGTCCATAGCTAGGCCACCAATGTTTAATGGAACTGATTATGCTTATTGGAAAGCTAGGATGAAAATTTACTTAAGCTCAGTTGATTATGATGTATGGGATATTGTTGAAACAGGCTATAAACCTCCAGTCACGATTATCAATGATATTGAAATTCCTAAACCAAAAGATAAGTGGGATGCTAATGATAAAAAATTATTCTCAACTGATGCCAAAGCAATGAATGCTTTAATTTGTGCTCTTGATAAAACTGAATTTAACCGTATATCTCACTGTTCAACTGCGCAGGAAATTTGGCATACTTTGGAAGTTACACATGAAGGAACATCTCAGGTCAAGGAATCTCGTCTTGCACTACTCTGCAACGAATATGAAAATTTCACAATGCGAAAAGACGAAGATATAAAAGAGATGTATGGTCGATTCTCCACACTGATTTATAATGCAAGGGCTCTTGGAAAAGACTACACTGAAGTAGAATTAATACGCAAGATACTGAGAGTACTGCCAATGAATTTCGAAGCCAAAGTAACCGCCATTCAAGAATCAAAAGATCTAAATAAGTTGAAAATAGAAGAATTGATTGGAAATCTAATTGCTTATGAAATGGAGTTAAAGGCCAAAGAAGGACGCGATGATTCAGAATCAAAGAAAAAGACAATTGCTCTAAGCAACACTATTGAAAGTAACGATGAAACTGAGAATCCTATCGAAGAGTTGGCCATGGTTCTTAAAAAGTGGACTAACAAAAAATACAAGTCACGAAAGAAGAGTTCAAAATCCAACAAATCCAAGAATTCCGACAATTCAGATGATGAAGTCATATGTTACAACTGCAACAAACCTGGCCATATCAAACCAAATTGCCCATTACTTCAGAAAGACAGAAAGAAGAAAAGAAAAAGAAAGCCTTTGCAGCTACATGGGACAATGAAGAAGGAGAAGAAGAAGACTCTGACAGTGATAAAGAGGAAGCCAATTTATGCCTTATGGTACAGTCAGATCCAGACAGTAGCGAAGATGATTCCACTGAGGTACCAAATTACTCTTATAAAGATTTAATTTTAATGTGTCATAATCTCACCAAAACCATTGATTCACTTGAACTAAAAATCAAGAAATTAAAATCTGATAGGTTAAAATTGGTTCACGAAAACAATAGGTTAGAAGATGAGCTTGGAAAAATGACAAACCTTGAATGTGAAAATTGCAAGTTATTAAAACAAGAGCAAACAGAATTTAAAGCAAATTTTGAAAAATTAAAACAAGAACACTTGGCTTTAAGAAAAAGTGATGACACAAAAAGAAAGAACTTTATTAACAGATGTACTTCTCTTGTAAATGAAAATGAAGCACTTAAAACCAAAGCAAAAAATCTGGAAATAACATTGAGTAAGTTTTCAAAAGGGGAAAAGTCATTTAGAATGTTGCTTGGAAACCAATTATATGCTAATAATAGAAAAGGATTAGGATTTGGGAAAACATACGTTAATATGAATGATAATGCAAAGGGTGGAAGTGTTTTTCCTAAATGTACAAAGTGTGGAAAAATTGGACATAGCTATGAAAAATGTCAAAATAGGAACAATAATAAAAAATTCATACAAATATGGGTTCCAAAAGGGTTGACGAGTGATTGTAATAGATTTGGATTTAATAAAAACAAACAAATTTGGATTCCAAAAGGATCTGTTGTTCAAAATCAAAATTTGTCAGTTACTAATTTTATTAGACCTATGAGTTTCTCTAGGTCATTCTCTTCTTCTTGTGTGTAGGTATGTTGGCGGGCTAAGGAACAACAAGAATGGTACTTGGATTCAGGTTGTTCCAAACATATGACAGGAGATAAATCAAAGTTCCTTAGCCTTGAAAAATATAAAGGAGGAAGTGTGATAATGGGCGATAACAGAAAATGTAAAATTATCGGTAAAGGTAAAGTAGGTAATAGTACCTTCTCCTTAACTGATGTTTTATATGTTGAAAACTTGCATCATAATCTAATTTCCATAAGCCAACTATGTGACAAAGGAATGAGTGTGATATTTGATAATGAATCCTGCAAGATTATTGAAAAATCCACAAACAATATTGTGTTCACGGGAAAAAGAAAAGGAAATGTTTATACTATTTCATTTGATGATTTGACTCTCTCACGATGTTTAGTAGCTACGGATGAAGAAGTATTCTTATGGCATAGGAGATTGGGTCACGCTAGTATGAGTCTCTTGGAAAAACTTGAATCAAAAGAATTGGTAAGAGGTCTACCACATCAGAAATATAAAAATAATAAAGTATGTAAATCATGTGCTATGGGAAAATTCAGTCGTTCATCATTTCGTCCCAAAAATGTTGTTAGCACTAATAGGGTACTTGAACTGATTCACATGGATTTATTTGGACCAAATGAAATCGCTAGCTTAAATGGAAAAAGATATTGTTACGTGTTAGTTGATGATTATTCTAGATTTACATGGGTTTATTTTCTAGCCAAAAAATCCGAAACTTTTGATTACTTTTCAAAGTTTGCAAAACTCGTTCAAAATGAAAAAGGTGTTTCAATAAAAACTTTAAGAAGTGATCATGGTGGTGAATTTGAAAATTTGGATTTTGAAAATTTTTGTGAAGAAAATGGTTTTAAACACGAATTTTCTGCTCCTCGAACACCACAGCAAAATGGGGTAGTCGAAAGGAAAAATCGTACATTACAGGAATTGGCTAGATCTATGTTAAGTGAATATAATTTGCCTTTGACTTTTTGGGCAGAGGCAGTTAATACATCCTGCCATGTAATGAACAGAGTAATGATTAGACCAATACTTAACAAAACATCCTATGAATTGTGGTTTGACAGAAAGCCTAACATTTCATATTTTAGAGTGTTTGGATGTCCTTGTTATCTTCTTAATACAGGTGATCATCTTGGTAGGTTTGAATCAAAGGCTGACGAGGGAATTTTCATGGGTTACTCGTCAAGAAGCAAGGCTTATCGAATTTTCAACAAACGATCAAAAACCATTGTTGAAACCATAAACGTGAAATTTGATGAATCAGATCTGGATACGATGGAAAAAGAGAAAAACGATGAGGAAATTACACATGAGGGTGAAAAAGAAAATAGCAAAGAGAAGACTGGAAGTGATGATCAAACAAAACAAACATTTGAAGTCGAAAAGTTGAAATTCAAAACCAACCATCCTCCAGAATTGGTGATAGGAAATCCAACGGCAGGTATACGAACTCGTTCATCATTTAATAAAGATATCTGTACTTTTTGTATTCACAGTTGTTTCATCTCAGAAATCGAACCTAAAAATGTTGAAATTGCACTTAATGATGAAAGTTGGATTTTAGCAATGCAAGAAGAACTTAATCAATTTGAACGGAATAAAGTTTGGAAATTAGTTCCTAGACCGAATGACTATCCAGTAGTGGGAACTAAATGGGTGTTCAAAAATAAACTTGATGAATCCGGAAATGTAATTAGAAACAAAGCTAGGTTGGTCGCAAAAGGATATAATCAAATTGAAGGCATTGATTTTGATGAAACATTTGCACCAGTAGCTAGGTTAGAAGCCATTAGAATTTTGCTCAGTTTCGCATGTTATAAAGGTTTCAAGCTAAAACAAATGGACGTAAAAAGTGCATTTTTAAATGGAGAATTAAAAGAAGAAGTTTTTGTGGAACAACCCCCCGGTTTTGAAAATTATGAATTTCCAAACCATGTATTCAAACTTGAAAAAGCATTATACGGTCTTAAACAAGCTCCTAGAGCTTGGTACGATTGTTTAAGTGCATATCTTTTGGAAAACGGATTTAAAAAGGGCAGTGCTGACACTACATTGTTTCTATTACATGAAGGTGATGATTTTTTAATTGTCCAAATTTACGTTGATGATATTATATATGGTGCTACTAACGATTGTTTGTGTGAGAAATTTGAAAAAGTCATGCAGGATAAATTCGAAATGAGCCTGGTAGGTGAATTAAAATATTTCCTTGGATTTCAAATTAAACAAAGCTCCAAGGGGATTTTCATATCACAAACAAAATACATTGCTGAATTGCTAAAAAAATTTGGACTAGAAAATGCAAAACCACTCAGAACACCGATGAGTCCTTCAACCAAGCTTGACAAAGACGAGAAAGGAGTTGCAGTTGATCAGAAGAAATATCGTGGAATAATTGGTTCACTCCTTTATCTCACTGCATCTAGACCTGATATTATGTTTGCTGTTTGTTTATGTGCTCGCTTTCAATCCAACCCAAAAGAATCTCATTTAAAAGCCACAAAAAGAATTTTAAGATATCTTTTGCACACACACAAATTTGGTTTATGGTACCCCGCATGCAATAATTTTAAACTAATTGGATATTCTGATGCTGATTATGCTGGATCTCTTGTTGATAGAAAAAGCACTAGTGGAACTTGTTTTATGCTAGGACACTCGTTAGTTTCATGGTCAAGTCGGAAACAAAATTGTGTTGCTTTATCCACAACTGAGGCTGAATACATTGCTTTGGGAAGTTGTTGTGCACAAATATTATGGATGATGCAAACTCTTTCAGACTTTGGCCTAATTTATAAAAAAGTACCACTAAAATGTGATAGTAAAAGTGCTATAGACTTGTCTAATAATCCTGTTCACCATTCACGCACTAAACACATAGATGTGAGACATCATTTTATTAGAGATCACATTTCACGAGAAGATATTTGTATTGAGTTTATTACAACTGATGGTCAACTTGCTGATATCTTTACAAAACCTCTTCCCGAAGATAGATTTTCACGATTGCGCTTAGATTTGGGAATTATAGAAATAGATTAATCATTATCCATTAAAATATATATATATATATATATATATATATATATATATATATGTATGTATATATATATAATAAAGTTTCTTAAATGGTTATTCAAAAGTTAAATGATTGATCACTTGAACTATTTTCATTGAAATTATGACAGATCTTGAAATTGTGATGAGTATTGACTATAATATATTTTCATCATAAGGAAATATTTTAAATCTCATGATGGTTGGACAGATTTTATAATATTTTTTCAGTTAAAGCTTATTTCACGACCATCTTCTATATCTACCATATTTCTGACACTCATCATGGTTTTATTTAATTTGGGGAGTTCAAATTATTCTTGAAATTTAGAAATAAATAAATAAATAAAGAATAATAATATCCTTGGTACTCACTCCCATTTAAAAGTCCTCACGGTTATGCGTGGGTGAAATACCTTAATCTCTATGTGCTTTCATTCTCACTTAAAAGACCTTCGGGCTGTGCATGGATGGAACTCATCAGAGAGGATAAAGTTAAGTTACTACTAACTCCATTTAAAAGACCTTTGGGCTATGCGTGGTTAGAAAGTGCTTAACATATTTTAAGCATATTTGAAATCTTTAAATTTTATATTCAAATATTGGACTCTCCTAATTCTATAAAATTCATAGCAAATCCATTCATTCTGAAAGTGAAATTTGTCTCTGACTCAAAGAATATTATGATTTTTGTTTGATTCAATGAGATTTACGATATATTATCCTCTTGATCCGAATTTATATTTCTAGTTTATATTCATCACTATTTTAATTTATTGTTATTCTTTTGATGATAACAAAAGGGGGAGAATGATCAAGATTTTGATGGATGAGTAAACATTTATAGAATATTTTAAAAAATTTGGGATTGATTAATTCATTTCAAAATTTTCAAATCTATGTGCATCAATAAGGGAAGCCTAGTTGTAGGGGGAGCATACAAATAGGGGGAGTAATATACCTCACGTTATCAAACACATTCACACATTAAAAATCTTTTATTTGTTTGTCATCATCAAAAGGGGGAGATTGTTGTATATAACAGTGTTGTATACACAATTATATGATTTTTGTTTGATGATAACAACCAAATATATTTTTATTGAATGTGTTTGTAAATACACTGATACAGAAATTTGAACAATCACACAGTATTTTATAAAAATATTTTATTTCAATATCAAAAGTACATCTTTTTACTCCACTATTTGACATATTACATTTCATTCATACAACTCTGTCACTCACTCTATACAACTGCACATACAAACACTTTCATACATTGACATTTTTTTTTTACTGTCTTCTATCGTCCATCTTCTGTCTTCACAACCTTCAGTCAAATCCTGACTTCATACCTGTCACAAAAAGAACACACAGTAGACTGCAACAAAAATAAAATAAAATAAAAGCAAATAAAAATTTATTTTTAAAATTTTATTTGCCTCAGAATTACAGTGTGTTTTCTCATCATTTTTCTAGACTTTGTCTGATATGCAGGAACAGGAAAACTCGTCTGGATGGCTGCATATACACACGTGAATACACGTGTGCACTACCACGCCAATCCAGTATCGCGACTGAGGAGTAGCCAAAAAGACCATCTCAACCCAGTGTACAATCAACAATAAGAAAATCAAATACAAGTCCAAGAAACAAAATCAATGCAACATGAATGAAAAAGTGATCAAGTGCAAGGGTCGGACATTATGGTCGAGCAATCTGTCAACATAAGAGTGTAGTGAAAAGCTCAAATGGATAATAAAAGAGAAGAACACAACATAGATGTACAAGTCAACATAATAGTCACAGGAACGCAAAACAAACACACATGCACAAACACTCAGGGTAATACAAACAAGGACATAGAAGACCAAAGCAACAACAATGCAAGATTAAAGTACAGTACCCATTTTGATCAACAGAAGTGAACAAGAGCAAATTGCTCAAGCAAAAATACTAAAAGTACTAAACAATTTCAATTACAATGGGGAGGCAATGCAACAGCCAAGTGAACATGAAGGTAAATACAAGTATTGCTCAAGAGGACAGATGGAATCAAGTAGCATAGTGAACGCAGCATTGTACATGCGTGTACACAGGGTCAACATGGTACAGCATATCAAACAGAAGTGGCAGTATCCAATCTCAGGAGCAAGCAAGATTTTACACAAGTTCTAGTTCAAACCTAACTAGTGTTTATGGGTGTACTACAAAACAGGATGAAGCAGTATGTAAGCATGAACAGGTCAAGTTCAAACAGCAAGACAGAATGGTGCAAACTGCATGACATAATATCTGTTCTTATCAAAGTAAGTCATGGAAGGTGTCAAAGATTTGATGAACCAGAAATCAAGGAATCAGTTGAGAGCAATCAAGTTTAGCATCAGTTTAAATTTGTTGAAAAATCAGTGATATATTCAATGATGCAAGTTTAGCAAGGTCAAGTGTTATCTCTATCAAAAGCAATATTAAATGTTCAGAAATAATCAAGAAAAACATCTGTACAACATCATCTATGATGCACACGGCAAAGAAGGAGGATATTAAATTTGTTCAAAGGTAGACCGAGTGTAGCATCAGTATAAAGTTATCTTCATTCCAGAAATTAAGGAACAAAAGCCAAAATAAATCAAAGATCATTTCTAAAAAATCTCACGCAAGTTTTTCAAAAAGACTGAAGATTTCAAACTAGATTTAAAGTCCAGAACTTATCCCACAAATTGGTACCGAGATTAAAGAAATATACTTCCTGGCCCCAAATAAAAATAAACAGAACAATTCAGAGCAATCGCAATATTATAGCCAAGTCTCAAGGACGAAATCAGAGCAGAATTCTAGGGATTTTAACCCTATATATATCACACAATCGTCATCGGCACAAATCATCCAAGTTCAGGCACAATCAAAGAAGAACTCGAAATAAAAATCATACCTGAGAACAAGTGAGTAACTTGGATTCAAGTCGAAGCATTTGAAAGCAACGATCGAAGCCGCGCATCAAAGCATCGCATATCCATCACTCAAGCGCAGAGAATTAGGGAAGATTGAAGAAAACCCTAGTTGCTCTAAGCCGCCATATTCATTTCCAGGAAGGGACAAAGGAGGCTAGGGTTAAAAAGAATAAATCGGTGAAGTGATAAAAGGGGAGCCGCCTTTTTATGATAAAAGGGGATAACCCTAAATAAGTTAAAACCTAGGGTTTTTATTTTCCTTTTATTTTTTTGTTTTGTTTTAAAAATTTTCTTTTATTCCTTAAAGTCAATAACTACTAGTGTAAGTAGTTTGAAAATCACAACATAAGTGGTCGTGTTGTGTCAAGGTCTTGAGCGTAGGTTTTAACAGTCGGGAGCGAAGGTCGCAAGTTTACAAGAGTCTGTAAGCGAAGAGATTGTTTAAAAATTCCTAGTAGAAACCTTGAATGCAGCAGTAGGCATAGTTTTTGCCGAAGCTGGGTATTTTCTGTGTGTGATCCTTTTTTTTCTGCAATTATTTTAAATATACTTAATTTGCAATAAACCCTATTCACCCCCCTCTAGGGTTAATTTAGATCCTACAGCTAAGCTCTTAAGTCGGTATAATTATATACATATGCTTTGGAGTCTTTGTTAAAGTTTAATCATGTTAAAATCCATCCTCAAGTAGTTCACATCCTTTCACATCTCATCACACATTTTTTTAAGCTTTAGAATACAAAATTTCAAAAACCTCTTGGTTAGTCTACTGAACTGACCTAGTAAGTCGATTAAACTTGTTTGAATCATGTACACGTGCACATTATTTAAATTCAGTCGACAGCCCATTAATATCTAGTCGATTGAAGTTATTCCAACTACTAATCTGGATAGACGCTTACGTTCACGAATAGTTTTTTGATTTGTTAAGAGTTGCTTCTGTTCTTGTTTGACTGAATCTATTCTAATACAATAAAAATATACATGAATTCTTGAATCAAACAACTTAAGTTTCTTGCTTATAACTATTCTATTCTGATTCTTATATTCTACGATCTAATACATCCATATTCAGTGATACTCAAGTTATTTTGAATTCCCAAAATTTTAGAATATAATCTTAGATTTCAAAGCAGTTCTTCCTTCTTTATCTTTACTACACTAAAAAAGTAATTCCCAACGAGTATAAACATCGCAAATAATTTCACCAACGCTTGTTAGTACTGCTATGGGGGCGTGGCAATTTATTACCATGCATATAAGCGTTGGTATATTTTCTCTCCCAACACTTATAAGCGTTGGTATAGTTTTGTTCGCAACGCTTATAAGCGTTGGTATATTTTCGTTCGCATTGCTTATATGCGCCGGTATATTTTTGTTTGCAACGCTTATACATGTTGCAAGATTTTCATTTACAACAAATATGAATATTAATAGTAACAAAAATATACATTAGTAATTCTCATGTTTTAATATTAATAGTCAATTAATAATTAGTATGATTATAATATGAATGATATTTAACATGAATCCAAAACTAAAATTATTCTCAATTTAAAATGTATAGATCAGTAAACACCGATATACAACATTCATAATCAAGTAACGACATAGAATATCAGTTAACAACAGATAAGTACGCCGATAGACAACATTCATAAACAAGTAACGACATAGTATTTTAGTTAACAATAGATAAGTACTAATCAAATATTAAAAGATTAAGCCTCTTTTACTTGTTTTATAACAGATGTAGAGCTAATTTCTCGACAATAATTTTTATTCATGTCGGAACCAAAAGCTTCTGCAATTGGATCATTTTCATGATCTACTGCACCATTAGAACTAACATCCAATTTCCTCTTTTCTTCAACTTCCTCTAGAATTGTTTGCATTCATTTATTATAATTTATACACATTTATCAAATACATACTTGAGAAGAAGATTATAGGAAGAGTGCACTTTAATTTTTCAAACTAGTGTGGTATTATAGAACACACTAACTCAATTAATTTCTACTATTTGTATTCAAGTCTTGTTTGTTTTTTTTGGTGGTAGAAGTCCTGTTCGGCTTATCAAAAGGGGAAATCCAGTTCAGTTGCTCAGATAGTAGAAGTCTTTTTCAGTTACTCAGGCGGTGTAAACCTATTTCTCCAAGTTAAGAGATGGTCGTTGTTAGTTGAATTCTAGAAGGAGTCCGGGACTGGATGTAAAACGTGAAGTTCGAACTAGTATAAAAATTCCTGGTGTCATTTTACTTTACTACTTTTTATATTCCGCATTATTTATTAGTGTACCACACACACACACACACACACACACACATATATATATATATATATTCCATATTGCATTAACAATAAGAGTCTTCAGTAAAAAGAGAGTCAACGAGTCGTGCCTTATTACATTATTCAAAAGCAAACTGCTATTTACAAGAACAACAGGAAATAAAAGCTTAAGTAAAATAATGTCTTAGATGTTCAACATTCCACGCTCCTAGAATTCTATCGTCACCAACAGTTATGTTTCTATCGAATGATGTAAGGTCCTTCCAAATTCGGGCCCATTGGATTTGCGCTTGGGAAGACAGGATTCAAGACGGCATCGCCAAGCTCGAAGGTTCCAGGCTGAACCTTTGTGTTGTAGTATTTGGGAGACCTAATGTCTATGCACGATAGCTAGCAATTCGTCCTCCTCCCTTTTTTTGTCAATCATGTCAAGAGACTCAAGGTGGATCTCTTTAATAGTCAGAGTATCAAAGTAGGTAGTTTAATGAGAGGGGACTTTAAGCTTGACCGGTATGACTGATTCGACATCTCGATTTATGGTATGCCAGAAATAGCCATACCGGAGCTTCTTCTTTGCCAAAGTATACCCTCCCCAGTGAGGTCGCCGCCTTTGTGCACTTCTTGCAACACATATTTAGCGTCGTCGTGGGATATGCACGGAGTAGAGAGATGGAGAACCCTATTCTATACAGCGTGTCTCTCTGAATGACATATCTCGTTGCTTGACACAGAAGGGAATATTTTTCTTGTTTCTTCTCTAGTAGGCCACTATGCATCACAAAGTTTTTGATAGGGGTCATCCAAGATTCGCTTTCAGGCTCAACAGCCTGGGCCCAGTCAACTTACATCTGGTCTATGCTTGACATGCTCAATGAATCGATTGGAACTAACCCCATTTTCTCCAAGTTCTCTGAACTAGTTAGCTTGGCCAATGTGTCAGCTTTTTCATTCTAATCACAAGGAATGCACAAAATACAATAATACACAAATCCGTTCAGTAGCTCCTGAACTCGATTAAGATAGAGAGAAAGTTGTGCCCCCTGGCTTGGAATTGCTTCACCTATGAGTGCTGAACTAATGGCATGTAAGGATACCACCAAATACACAAGGAAGCCTTTGTGATCGATTGGATTTGACAAAATAGGGTGGTGGTCCAATAGATTCTGAAATGCCTCGACATAGTTTGGAGTCCAGGCAAAGTAACGCTTTCCTCGTTTCATCAAGTCAAACAAAAGGATGCATTGTGAATATAAATCGGCTCAGACCCACCATCTTCTCATTTAGGCTTTGTATATATTTATTCTACATAGCTCCTGAATGTTCAAGATAGCTTCAATTTGCTTGGAGTTGAGTTCAATCCCTTGATAATGGACGATGAAACCCAAGAATTTCCCTAACAAAATGCCTAAAGAACATTTCAAGGTTTTAGTTTCTTGCTGTATTTGCTGATGACACTGAACACCTCCACTAATTCATCCATATAGTTGGTCGATCGTCATGATTTTACAAGCATGTCATCTATGTAAACCATCATCGACATCTCAAAACGATCATTAAACATGTGGTTGACCAACCGCTAATACGTCACCGTAACTTTTTTCAAACCGAAAGGCATGACCACGTAACATACAGTCTAAGGTTTATGATGAAACTCGTATGTTCTTAATAAGGTACATACATTGGAATCTGGTTATATTCGGAGAATGCGTCCTTGAAGGAGAGTAGCTCGTATCTAGTTTGTAGTCCATGAGGCAGTCAATTCTTGGAAGTGGAAAACTGTCTTAGGACAGGACTTATTCAAGTTAGAGAAATTAATGCACGTTCTTTGCTTCTCATTGAATTTCTACGTAAGGACCGAGTTCGATACCCAGTTAGGCTATAATGAATCTTGAATGAATTCATTGCTCTAGACCTTCTCAACTTCCTCTTTAATGTTGCTAAACTCTCGAGCCCAAGCATATGACTCTTCTACTTTAGTGGAACGTATTATAAATCGATATTGAGCGAGTGACTTATAATGATCAGTGCGATACCATACATGTCAGCATGGGTCTGTGCAACATGTCAAGGTTTGCTCGAAGAAAATTAGTTAGTTCTCTTGTCCGGAAGAGTCCAAGGTGGGATCCGATTTTCATGACCTTTAAGTGGTCAGCATTATCAATCGAAATCGACACCGTAGTTTTGTTATGTGCTGCCCTTTGATATCCTGAATCCTCATCTTTTCTAGGATTAGTACCTTTGAAATGATGGCTATGTTATCCTGGTTTGGATTGTTCTGTGACTGTTATGCGTTAGCACACTTAATGTAAAGAGAGGTATCAACAGCCTTCCTCTTTTCTTTGCTATAGGTGTCCTTCCATTATTCCATATAAAATGTCTGTCCGCCTAGCTGATATCCTCATACAACCCTAACTTTGTGCTATTTTGTAAATATCATGAGCAAGCACTAAGGAGCAACGCAAACTCTAAAGTCAGCAAGGGCTGGTTTGCCAAAAAGGCATTATAAGAAGAGTATATGTCCAATGGAGGATACGTACTCTCCTATGTCACCTATGTATCCTAGCATTACATGACTTCAAGTTTTTAGCCTTCAGCATCATCTGGTCATAGGCTTTCTTAAACAAAATATTTATGGAACTCCCACATTCCATAAGGATTTTTCATACTAGGGAAGGGATAATTATTGCTGATATTACTAAGGGATCAATACTTGGGCCTCCACCCATTGTGCATCTCAGTTTTGAAAGACAACAACATCTTTCATCGTCCTTCACTAATTTGTTGGAACAAACTCTTCTACATCCTTGCTCTGCTCTTCTTCAATGTGATTCATTACATTTACATACTGTTCCGTTGTCCTAAAACTGAAACCAACTGATTGTGGTATGCAGACTATGGTGTTGGTAACAATTCCTTTTTCCTGACCTTGTCTATTAGGGTCTGAAGAACCCTACCCCCATCCCTTGAGGGAAACTCTGTATTCATCCAACTTTCCATCATGTATATTATTTTAAAAAAAGTCCCGGAGATGACAACACCCATTTATCATGTAGCTATATATCTCATGGAAAAGGAAAAAACTTTCCAGTCTGTTTCTCCTTCTTCATCGATTCCCTTGGCGAAGGCTTTCAGTACTACACCGTATTACATGTGTCTATGTAAACATTCTCTAATGAATCATTTAGCGGCATATAATTGTCATAATTTGGGAATCTGAATCACTCCATAGTATCCCCTTATGGTCATGACAGCGTCCATTTCTGCCCTTTCGTTGATTGCCAGTTACCTTATTCTAATTATAGACATTCACTTGAATCTTTGTAGAATTATCGACATACTACCTTATTGTAACATTGCTCTGCATCCCTTTATTCACGAAATCATCAGTTCTCCTTTTTCAATGCCTCTTGGCTTCCTTAAAATCGCAAGAATGGGGAAGCATTCTCATAAAACCGATCCAAAGTAGATGGTGGTTTTCCAATTAATTACTTTCCAAACTCTGTGTTGTTCTCCACGCCTTCGACTAAATGACATCAACATCATTTCACCATTAGGATCACTAATTTCGATGACAACAATATTGAATTACTCTAAATTGTCCTTGAGCAGTTCCCTGAGAGCTTGATGTATGCAAGATATTCATAACATGCTTTGATCGGCAGTATGGAGCTGGAATTGACCCATGAACTTTCTATCGAGGTCTTAGAATGAGGGTAACGAACTTGGCGGTAGTCTCATGAACCATGAGGCTACGCTATCCAAGTAAATCGAGAAGGTCTTACACTTAATGGCGTCATAAGAATAAGCTAATTTAATATACCAACTATAACGCATTAGATGCTGAGCGGGATCATTCTTTCTTGAATAGTGCAATATCTATAAAAAAATTCAACCGACACGAGAACCCGACAATCTAGATGTGATTGATGAGCGGGGTATAGCTTTGATTAATTCACCAATCCTCATTGTTAAAACTACGCCTGCTATGCATAATCTGCTTTACCATGGAATTTAAGTCTAGAGTTCGGATGACGAGTAGATACTCCAAGCCACTATCATGTATGTGCCTACTCATCTCGCTCGCAGGCAACATCTCTTACGATACCATCTAGGCATCACTTCGTTGATCATTATTGCCTAAGTTAATCACAGGGCGTGAAGGGGGAAGCATAGGAGCACGAGAAGACCCTGAAGCATCACTATCACTTTAACAAACTAAATTTCGATAGATCGCTTTTTTTCTTCAAAAATCCCAATCTATTGAAGCTCGAGTTGGCTTATCTGGCATCCCGCAGAAAAGACAGAGATAATAAATATATCAAAGCTCAGTAAATATCTCACAGCAGAATGGAAAAAATATAATATAATCAAATACAGCTTTAGCAAATTATCCTAAGCTATCAAATCTCTGACAAAAACCTAACCAGCGAGTGTGTTATGAGGAGAGGGTCAGAACACAAAGTTATGGTTACTGAACAAATTATACATTCTAAAATAACCCTACATATAGCATTTAATTATGTTTTCAAATTTATTAGGTTGTTTGGGTTAACTACACTCAAGGCTCAACACTCACGTCGTATCCATCTACTTCCCAGTAGATTAACCTAATGTAGTTTATATGTAGCTATCCCCATAGTAGTGTCCTCATAAGGTCTCCGCTATCTTGCCACGTAATCGCACAGAACCGTTATCGCTATGCCGCGTAAGCGTGTAGATCTTCGTATCCGAACTCCTTGGTCGAATAAGGTCTTAACACGGAATAATGCCCTCTCGTCTGCAATACACCACCTAGTGCATGTATCTAGACCCTCACACAAATGTATTGTCTACTATACACCTAATTTCATAATAGGGCAACATCCAATGCACGGAACTTGGTCAAAAGCATTCCATATATGTAAAGGTCAGCCTTATTAGGCCTACAATACAGATATCTAGAATATGGTCTGCATTTTCATGGTGTTGTGGTCCCACCCTAACCCTTCCCTAAACTAATGAAAGTTTACATCAAGAGCTAATTGATGTGACCCTAGCAAGCAATCTATCATCAAATTTGTGTGTCCAGCAACCAACGTTTCGATATTGAAAGATCGATGGTATATAGGTTTAGCTCTAGTCTTTCCAAATCTCGCCGACTACCGATGATAGGTACCCGATGATTACTAGCATGTATTGGTCCTGACCGCCTTTCCCGAGGAAAATCGCTGAATCACCCAATGCCATCCTACACATCCTTTTGACTACCAAACTACAGTTGTAGTCAGGGTATACCCACCGGGTGGTACCATGCAGACAAAACACCTGAGCATGCACCACACAGAGGACTACCACGGTGTACACTGCCACGTCCCTCGGAAGTCGTGTGGTTTCTTCCAGTCCCGCGGAGCAATCAAACAGAATAATTAGCAGAATAATCAGATGGATGTGCTCCTCTCATAGCTCTAGACACCACGATGATCTACCCCGTTAGGTTCTTTACCTTCGTACATGCGGACTGATCCAAGCGCATCATACTAATGTGTTATTAGATCCAATGTCTATTCTTTTGATAAAGCGCTATCTTTATCTCATTAGGATACTAATTAACTTGATTATCCACATATTTACCTTTTTCTCAAGTTACTAGGGTCATTAGCTCACAATTGTCTGTTTGCTTCCTTTGTTCAGCTCTATGCCGCCGAAGCGATCTTCCGCTTATTATTTATTATGTTTATTAGACTTAACACTTTCCATTATAAGTCTACCAATAATAAGTCCACTTTCTTCTTTCTTATTTATTCATAACCTTGTCTTACATTGTTATCATAACTTTTTGTTGTTGCATACTTATTAACTTAGCTCTCTTGACTAAGGTTTACTAATAAGGTCTCTTGTCATTCATCATAACCCATGTTAAAATTTCCACTTTTCCCTAGGAAAAGCCTACCTATTTTATTTCATTTTCATTCATGTAATTAATTATAATAGGTATATTCCCCGTTCATCACATTTCCCTTGGTTCTTTAACCAAACTTTTACTATTGTAACATCCATTTATTTTTCGTCTTATATATTCTCATTATTTCAGAAAAATATTTCACACACCTAATTAGATTGATTAGTGCAAAGATGTAAAGATCCATTCCCATAACGCACATCATAAGATCCGTAGTTGCAAGCTATTTCTTTTATTTTCATCATGTACATACATATATCTCTTTTATTTGATCTGTTTATTTGATTAGTGAGCAATAAAGTAAAAGAATCCCTATTTCACACTAATCCCTTTTTCCTTTTCTTTTCCTACAACTACGTTTTCAATAATTTTAACATTATGGAAATGTATCATTTTTCCCCTAAAATCCAGCTAACTCGGTCTACTATGAATTTTCTCATTTATTTTCTGAGTTAAATGTTAATTCATGCTTTCCTTTACTATTTCCAAACCATTGTAAATTTTCCATACAAATTAGGCATATCTATTCGTTTTTCTGTCATTCCCAATTTCATTGTAATTCTATTCACAACATATTCAATTTTCTTTAAATAATAGTTTCGGGAACATATTCATGTTTATTAGTATTACAGTAATTCTTAATCCAAACAGAAGATTAATTGGATAGATTTGTACAACACCAATATTCTTAACAAAATTGAAAATAAATTATATTGCAATTACCACAAATTTCAGTTATTTAACATGTTAAGAATAAAGGGTAATGTAAACGGTAAATATACCATTACCCAAAATGTACAATTGTAAATCCACTCACCTGACTGCTTTCCAGTCCTTGAATCCTATTCAGATCTAATATTCTGCGGTCTTTCTAACTGAATTTATTATCAAGATAACCAAGAATTTACAATTTTGATACTAAAAGAAGAAGGAAAGAAAGAAAAAAATCTAAATAAACCATATTCACAGGACTTACCTTACGTTGATAAAAAATCTGGACACCTGTGTTATAGATTTACATTCTTTGTCTTCAAATCTTGAATCAAAACCCCTAAAAGCTAGTATTCTAATTTCTAAAAGATTTGGAGAAGAAAGAAAATGGAAGAGTCTTGGCATCGTCTTAGAAAATATGAGTTGAAGGCTAGGGCCTACTAGTCTATTTATAGGTGCACAGGGAATTCTAGTTTATCGGATCTACAGATATACTATCCAGACTGTTTAAATAATCAGAAAAACACATGACACCCAAACATGGATCTGAACCCAGGTGGGTAGACCCCACAGTCGACCCATGGGTTGACCTATGTATGAACTGGGTCGACCCAAAACCTGGGTCTGAACGTGATTTCAGCGGCTACTATTTTATTTTAACATTGTGTTTTAACATTCGATTTAATTCCTAATATTACTTAGGTAAATTGTTATTTTCCACTTACAACACTTATCTAATTCCAAATTTCTAACTTGTGCACGTATATATGCATACAACTTTTTTAAAAATTCACTCCTTAATAACTTTCCCATACGGGCTCCTTTTTGAGAAAGTCATATATCATAACGAAATAGAAAATTTCCTTGAACATAATGGTATATGTTTCAGGTTAAATTATGAAATTATAAATTATCGATTACTTTGTTTATTGTTTATAAAAAATACGGGGTGTTACATTCTCCCCTTCTTAGGAAATTTCATCCTCGATATTTGATAAGGATGAAGTGATGTTCTTCCTTGTATAAATTGCAACCATTATGTGTACATCCAACTTTTAAATCATCTGTTCACTTGTGCGAAGTGTAACACAACATAATAATATATGAATGTAATGAATGCCTAGGCGATACCTCCTATGCGAATGCAAACTTTCTTGAAAATCATTTGAAAATATGGTGCACAAATCGTAAATATACTGGAAATTTCAATATGAATGCAACATTTTGAAAATCAAAAACACCTTTTTCAGCTAATTTTTCCCAGACTCTAACTAAGCAAGAGCGTAGTTCATCCACTTTTTGCATCCAGAGCCCTACCAATCAAATTTTAAAATTACTAATTTCAGATTTTTTTTGACTTTTCATTCTTTACAATACTTTGAGGAAACTTTGTTTCTGTTGATATCTTGTAATGTTTGTTTTCTGTTTTCTTTTGTTGCTCAATTATATTTATAATGATTTACCAAGAACTTCAATAATTAGAGAAAGGTTTCCTATACAAAGATAAAACACTACTACAACAAAAAATAATTTCGAGGTATAAGCTTTCATTACAGAAGCCAAACTAATCAAAGATAGTCAAGTTCTAAAACGGAAGAGTCCTACATGCAGTAACACCAATAGCAATCTATCCTCAGAACGGAGGCCTAGGTCTCTGCCCAAAGATATCCCTAAACAAGAATCCTATCCCCCTAGGCCTTCCTCTTGGCGCCTAGTGCTACACCGAACTTCCTAGTGCATATCACATATCTCCAGCTACATCTGCTCAATTGGGCTGTATACATCTCCTGTAGGGACTACTGCTGGGTCTAGGAAAACTCTACCTGTGTGCTAGACATACCTTGTTGTCCAAGCAAGATATCTCGGTGCTTTTTAGCTAACTAGTCCTGCCTCTCAGAAATGGACCTAACTTCTATCCTCAAATCTCATGGATCCTCTCTGGCCATGAGTCCCACTGAGATGACTAGGAAGACCTAGCGCATCCCTAGTGTTGCTCTACAGCATGATACTCATATCCCATTTGAGGGGCCAAATAAGGGTATTGTCCCTGTCCCTCCTCCTACGCAAACTGGTCCCTAAACTCTACCTTAGGATGATATCCAACTACTGCCTCATGCTGAAATCCAACTGGGCCAAACTGATGATCCTTCTAGTCCGGTTGACCTCCCCAGTCCTACTGACCTCTAGTCCTAGTGACCCTCACCATCGCCACCACCCTCCTCAAACTCATCTTCATGCTCCATAGCTTGGGCATCCTGTAAATGGGCTAAGGCAATACACATCTTAGTCAGAGTGGATGCATCTAGAAGAGGGTGTGTCTCGTTAATATAACTCTCATTCCCCAAAGGAATTTGGAACTCTTTAAACACAATAGTCCGAAAATGTCCAAAGGGAATCATAGTCTATCTAGTGTCAATGGAGGTTGCAAAATGTTACATAATCTCTCTTTCCCAGTTGACTAGAAGTTTGGCAAAAATAGCATAAGTAGCACGCCTGACCGTACTGGTGACTCTGTCAAAACTACCTATCCGAGAAACCAGGTTATACTGAAAGATAAGTATGACCACTTTAGCAAATTGTCGCAAGTGGCCTATATCCTATGTCCTGTGCTCAACATCCTCAAAAATCCGGCCCAATGCGACCATATCAATCATTTTAATCTCTTCTAATGTCAATTCCTCTCCCCTATTACCAAGCATAACTCCTAACTGTCTCTCAATAAAAACAATTTATGTCCCTTTCACCTCAGTTTGAAATACTCCCTCTCCATTCACTTCTCTGTAATTTAAATTAGCATTGAAAAGGCGAACTAACTTTGGTTAAGCAATTCGCTCTACCGTAACATGGACAAGTGTAACATGTAACCCCACATCAAGAAAAAGATTCTCAAAGGGGGTTCCTACGAAGCCTACAAATTAGATGGGTCTCCCAAGTAAAATCTGATCTTCGATTGAATTCACATAGGCTTGAACTTCATGCCTAAGGTTGTGGCACCTAGCAATCTGTTGGGGGTTTAATTGGGGAAAGGCGGCGGCTAAAGAGGATCAAGAAGGCATGGAAAAATTTCTTCCACTCCATGAAAAAGATGTGTAGATATGGATATAGGTGGTTGAGAGATTCGATTTGATACCAAATTTGCGAGAAACGGTGGAGTTTTGGAGTGGTGGCGGGTGCTGGAAGCGGTGTAAGAGGAATGGTTGGCTCTCTCGGTTGGGTGAGGAAATCAAAATGCCAAAGTTGAAAGCTTTGTCACTTTTATATAGTAGAAGAGAAAGTGGATGGGTCGACCCACCCTCAGGGTGTGACAACCCCTGGGTCAACCCACCTTCGGAATGAATAAGATATAATATAATCAAATATAGAATTACCGAAGTAATAATATGTCTAACCAATATCCAAAGCTATCAAATATCTGACAAAATCCTAACATGCGAGTGTGTTATGAGGAGGGGGTCAGAACACAAAGTTCTGCTAACTGGACAAATTATACATTCTGAAATAAGCCTACATATACTATTCAGTTATGTTTTCATATTTATGAGGTTATTTGGGTTAACAGGACTCAAGGCTCTACACTCACTTCATACCCATCTACTTCCTAGTAGATTAACCTAATATAGTATTTATGTAGCTACCCCTAACATATCAAGATACTCCCCATAGTACCCTCCTCCTACTGTCTCCGCCGTCACACTAGGTAATTGCGCAGAACTACCATTGCTATGCTAGTGAGCAAATTGTCATATCCGAACTCCTCGTTCGAATCAAGTCTTACACGGAGTAATGCCCTCTTGTCCATAATACACCACACAATTCGTGTATCTAAACCCTCACAAGAACGTACTGTCTACTGTACATCGAATCCCGTAATAGGGTTGCGTCCAATACATGGAACTTGGCAGGAAGCTTTCCATATATGTAAAGGTCCACTTTATTAGGCCTACAATACAGATATCCAGAATATGGTTTGCATTTTCACAGTGGCTACGGTCTCACTCTATCCCCTCCGTCAACTAATGATAGACTACATCAAGATACAAGTGACGTGCCCGTAGCAAACAATCCAACATCCAATTTGGTGTGTCTCGCAACCAACGTCTCGATAGTGAAAGATCACTGGTCTTTAGGTTTAGCTTTAGTCTATCTGTGTCCCACTAACTGTCGCTAGCAGGTACCTAACAATTATTATCTTGTACTGGTCCTGACCCGCCTCTCCTGAGGCAAATCGTCGAATCACCCAACGCCATCCGCCAAAGCCTTCTGACCGCCAAACTATAGTTGCCGTCAAGGTATACTCACCGAGTGGTACTGCGCTGACCAAACCTCTACAAGTACAACCTGAGTATGCACCACACAGAGGACCACCATGGAGTATCCTACTGCAACCCTCGGAAGTCGCATGCTTCCTTCTAGTCCCACAGAGCAATCAAACATAATAACCATCAGAATAACCAGGCATAATAATCAGATGGACGTGCTCCTCTCGTGTCTCCAGACACCACGATTATATACCTCTTTGGGTTCTTCACCTTCGTACGTGCAGACTGGTCCAAGCGCATCACACTAATCTGTTATTAGATCCTACCACTAATCTTCAAATCAAGTTTTAGCTTTATCTCATCAGGTTGTTAATTAGCTTGATTATCCAAATAATTAATTTTATATCGAGTTACTAGGTTCGTTAGCTCACAATTGGCTGTTTACTTCCTTTATTCAGCCCTATGCTGCCAGAGCAGTCTTCAGCTTATTATTTATTACGTTTTCTTGAATTAACACTTCCTTTATAAGTCTACGGATAGTAAGTCCGCTTTCTTCATTCTTATTTAATAATAACCTTGTCTTACATTGTTATCACAACTTGTTATTGTTGCATACATATTAACTTAGTTCACTTAATTATGGTTAATTAATACACTCTCTTTTCATTTATTATAACTAATGTTACAATTTTTGCTTATCCCTAGGACAAGCCTACCTATTATATTACATTCTCATTTATATAAGCAATTATATTAGGTTATATTCATTGTTCATCACATTTTCCCTTAGTTCTTTAACCAAACATTTACCGTTGTAACATCCATTTATTTTTCGTCTTATATATTCTCATTATTTCACAAAAATATTTCACACACCTCAATAGATTGATTAGTGGAAAGATGTAAAGATCCAATCCCATAATGCACATTAAACAAGATTTGTAGTTGTAAGATATTTCTTTTATTTTCATCATGCATATACTTATATGTCTTTTATTTGATTAGTGTGTAAAATGGTAAAATAATCCATATTTCACAGTTATCCCTTTTTCCCTTTCTTTGCTTGCAACTACGTTTTCAATAATTTTGCCATTATGGAAATTTATCCATTTTCCCCCCAAATTCCAACTAACTCGGTCTACTATGAATTTTCCCTTTTATTTTCTGGGTTAAATGTTAATTCATGTTTTCCTTTACTATTTCCAAATCAGTGTAAATTTTCCATACAAATTAGGCATATCTATTTTTTTGTTATTCCTAATTTCACTGTAATTCTATTAACAACATATTCTATTTGTCATTAATAACAGTTACAGGAACATATTTATGTTTTTTAGTATTACCGTAATTCTTAACCCAAACAGAAAATGAACTGAATGCATTTGTACAACAACAATATTCTTTACATACTAGAAAATATATTATATCGCAATTACCATAAATTTCAGTTATTTAACATGTTAAGAACAACGAGGAATGTAAATGGTAAATATACCGTTACTCAAAAGGTATAATTCTAAATCCACTCACCTGACTGCTTTCTAGTACTTGAATCTTATTCATATCTACTATTTTGTGGTCTTTCTAACTAAACTATTATTAAGATAACCACGGATTTACAAATCTGATACTAAAAGAAGAGGGGAAAGAAAGAAACCTAAATAAATCATATTCACAGGACGTACCATACGTTGATCAGGAATTTGGAGAACTATATTATAGATTTACATTCTTTGTCTTCAAATCTTGAATCAAAACCCCTAAAAGTTAATGTTCTAATTTTTAAAAGACTTGGAGAAGAAAAAAATTGTAGATTCTTGGCATCGTCTTAGAAAATATGAGTTGAAGGATAAGCCATGCTAGTCTATTTATAGGTGCACAGGGAATTCTACTCTGTCAGATCAATAGATATAAAATTTGAACCGTTTAAATCAGAAAAACGCATCACACCCAAAAGTAGATCTGACCTAGGGTGGGTGACCCATGTGTCACCCCAACTTATGGGTGTGTCGACCCTATGGTCGACCCATGGGTCTATCAATGTATGAACTGTGACGACCTAGGACCTGGGTCTGAAAGTGATTTCAGTGGATACTTATTTTATTTTAATGTTATGTTTCAACGTTCATTCAAAATTCCTAATATTACTTAGGTAAATTATTATTTTCCACTTATAACACTTATCTAATTCCAAAATTCAAATTTGTGCGTGTTAGATCCAAAATTGGGTCTAACACCCAAATTATTTCAGTATGCAGAGATTAATATCAGAAAAATGCGAGAAAAGCAGAAAAGACACAAGATTTATAGTGGTTCGGCGTTAACGAGCCTACGTCCACTTTATACCTATGGTTACACAAAGGATTTGAGTACAATCAGTGATTTCTCTCTTAATATCACTTTTACAATGTTGATTCACTCATTGATTTTGAACTAACACTGATAAGAAATAATGCAGAGGCAGTAATGGTAGGAACAACACTCAGAACTGCCAAAAGATCCTGAAAAATGCTAAGTCTGGAGCTATTTATAGGTGATTTCTACAAGCGTATCATGGTAACGCGTGGCACAAATCCCGAAGATCTCGGACTGGTTCGTAGCTTGATGGAGAAACGGTCAAAATGACAGTTATGGACAGATGGCACAAGATCCTTCATATTCGGATCGTGAATGACTTAGTCATGGCCTTTATCTCTCAGCTTAGGGAACGGATCAGATCGAGCTAGTGTGAATGGATTGGATCGTGGTTGTGGCGGGCGATTGCGAACTGTGGAAGGTGCAACTTCATGAACAAGACTTCGTATTAGACTTGTGTTTGAATCTTTGTGGCTTGGTCCAAAAGCTAGCCAACATTTTCCCCCCTCGAAGTATGTTTTGTTTTATTAAAGATGAAACATGCTTTGAAACTCTTGAACAAACCTTCTCATGAAACAACGCGAATCAGTGGTCATGTCTGTCTGAAATGTCGTAGTGCTTCGGGAGGTTGTGTCTTTTGATTGGTATAAATGTTGGGTTGTATCATCAGTCATTTCTCTGTTCATCGAGTGATTTTCATCTTTTGAATTCCTAGAGATATTGCTATCAAATTGTCCGGTAAGTCTCAAAACCCAATGTAAAAAGTAGCATTTAATAACTCTCGTATTTCTACAAATTTGGAATTCCATCCTCCCGATTTTCCAATCACGTTGGGCCTCAGATCGTCGCTTTACACCGCGGACCGTGGTGAATCATGCAACACGCCTGGATGGGATCGCCTTATGTGCCATGGACCGTTACCCAGAAAAGTTCATATTCAGACCACAGCGGGCTCCTTAGACGCTCCATGGCCCATCAGGCCCATCAGATCGAATGGGACAAAAAAGGGAATACCAAGGGTTTCCTCTTTGGCTATATAAGCTGATTTACCCCCCTTTCTTTACCTTTTACCTTTCTTTTTACCAGCCACCATTCTTCTTCCCTTTTGCCATCAAAAACCTTAATTCGACAGATCGAGATTTTCTCTTTTTTTTTTTTAAAAAAAGGTAATTATAATGATAATCTTGCATATATCTCTTCTCTTCTTTTTTTGAGCATCTCGATTTCCGTGTGGTTTTTCTTCAATGGCTCGGGATTATGCGGCGGTTCTAAGTTCTTTAATGAGTTTGCTGTTGCATGGTTGAGCTGGAAAAGTTAATTTGGATAGGAGAGTCGATGAAGAGAAGAGGAACAGGTCAGGTCGGATCGTAGATTAGGGTTAGGTTCGGTTCGTGGAGACAACAAAAAATGGAGGAAAGCAAGATGGAGGTGCAAGAAACGGATCAGACCACAATATATTCGGGGAGCACTGGTTAGTGGAGAGGCGGAGTGGAACGGACCGGTGGTTCCTTTCACGATCTATTCGGGTAAGGGAGAGTTAGCATGGGCTGGATCGTTCTGCGATCCGCAGCTTGCATCACGATTCGATGCTGCCGTATTAGCATAGCTTGCCAGTGATCCAACGCCCACGATCCGATCCCAGTTCCATGCATTGGCATTTATATCGCGATCTAATCCCCCAGACTTCAACGAACCATCTTGGTTAACGATCCCGGACAAATATTAACTTAAGAAATGCAATAAGTAAATAAATAAAAATGGACAATTAGGCTAGACCATTCAAGACAAACTTTCTGGACTGAACAACAGCATAACTTAACAACGTATAACGGACATTATCTGCTTATCTGATTAACTTCATGCTTTCCTTATTGTATGCACATGAACACTTGCACTTACACACACGGGGAATCAGGTAATCGTATTCTAATCTTTATTCGCCAACACAGCTATGGCTGATAAACATGTGACTGAAATACCAGAGGAAGGTACCGAACCAGAGACATCAGTACATCATGATCCTGATGTGCTTCCTTCAGATTAAGATGGGGAGAAATCCGACCCCGATTACGAGATGGATACCGATATAGAGTCAACGACTTCTGAGAGCACGTCTCTTGAAGATGAGGATGATCGAGCCCCTGATGAGATTCTGAGTGTTAAAGAATTTGAGGAAGAAAAACTTACCTATTCTCTAGCCTCCAAATTGGATGATATAAAACTTAAGAAGATATGTTTGAAACATGGGATTCCTTGGGATGATGTGAAAACTCCAGAAAGCGAAGATAGACCCCATTCTGCCCCACAGAGGTACATGACTGTCAGTCGACTCATGTGCTGGGTAGGAGCTATTCCTCCCTTCCTTCCACTCGTCGTTGATCTCTTAAGACAATTACACATTGCCCCTATGCAACTCCATCCTAATGCCTTCTATATATTCTGTACATTGCTTATGCGGAGGTGCTACAAACTGAGCTTACTTTCAAGGATCTGACATTCTACTACCATTTTAAACATCGATCCACAGGAGCTCCAAACTTTTCTTTCTTCGAATCAGTTGCTGGCAAAAAAAAATTATTGGACAGTCATAGCAATATAGGGGATGTAAAATCTGATTGGTTTTACATCAAGCATCAAGTCGGGTGCGCGACGAAGTTGTTGCAATCAAGTAAGTTTTAATTTCTCAATGCATGCTCTTTTATTCTGTGCAGATCACAATTTTTCAAAAATAGAAGGTCCGATATATGAAGACCGACTGTCTTATCTTCTCCAAAGTAACTCAAATTTCTTAAGAATAAAGAAATGCATCACCGACGAGAATCTTCACAAGCATCATCTTCTGGATATAAAATTCGGACTTGGCACGAGTGGTAAGCCTTATAAATATGTGCCCCCGACTGAAGGAGAAGGAACCTCTCAGGTTATAGAGACAACCAACCTTCGCAAGATTCCTTCACCGATGATTGATCAAGACGATGAAGATTTAAATGTGTATAAAGGAGATGAAGTCCAAACCAATGAGCATAAAGAAATCATGGCCTCTAAGGGGCAGTCTCCCTCAAGAATTTCACCATTGGTTGAGTCTGTTGCTCACGATAAGTTAACAGAGGAGCAGATACTCGGGGAATTAGACAAGATTCCTCTACCAGACGATATCTATACGAATGAAGACTTCGGAGGGGGACCACTCTTTCCTCTTTTCGAGGAAGTTAATGCCCCGATCGGGGACAAAGACAACACACAGACGAGCCTAGCTTTGGACCCTGGTCTGTTAGGGGGGAATTACACGGGATGCACAAATCACATACACCACTCTCCACTACACTCTTTCACCATCGATGTTCATGGTTTTAACACATGTTCATTTCCTTTGCAGGGGAGATGTCTCGTAAACGGTCTTACTCTTATCGCTCCTTACGTGAGGGTACACCAAGTCTTTATTCAAATCCTGAGCATGTTCGTAGTGATAGCCGGGGAAGAGATAGTCATCAGCCCCGGGACTCTCATCAATCTTATTCTATACGATCTCGATCTCCATCAAAGCAAGGTTCTGGAAAGCCTCACAGTCGTCCATTGCCACCGGCTGGGGGTAAGCAACTTCCTAGATATTTGACTCCTCCAAAAAGTACGCCTTCTCATGCCTAGTCTTCTAAAAAACACCACGAGCCAGAGGACAAGAACAAAGATGAGGGCAAGATCGTGAAGAAAGGGAAGGCAATTGTGACACCCCATCTCCATTAAGGTCACACACAAAGGGAATGCCTTAATTTTGATGGAGCGTTTATTGTGTATAGAACAGAAAAGTAAACAAGACAGATAAATATATTGGTATACGGAAAATAAAAACCACTTTTATTGCAGCGGAGAAATAGTTTGGTTACATCACATCAAAAACAAACTACAAAACCAAATACACTTATTATCCATCTTGACAAATAAGCTCTGAGTACATAAAATAAAAGACATAACCCCAACATAAAATAGCTATAAATAAGATAGGCTGAACTTTACTTCAGTAATCCAAGCAACTTCCAAAAGAAAGAGGTAAAGCTGTCCAAATCAAGCTCCACTAGTACCAGTCCCTCCCTGAGCACCTTTGGGGGGGGGGGGAGGAAGAAAAGAGGTGGAAACAAAGGGGGTCAGACATAAAGTATGGCGAGTGTAATAACTTTAACAATATAATCATTAAGTAACTAGGATAAGCATAAGCTGGAAAATATGGAAATGACTGTGAACAAATGGGCATGACAGAGAAAACAAAGGAAATAGGATGAACAAAGATAACGTTAAAGGCGCACCTAATCACTATAAGATAATTACTGCATTGCACCTCACCAAACACCCTAAAAGTTGATCCCGCCTACAAAACTGAATAATGATAATGGTAGTTTCGTGTACCCCTAGCTGCCTTCATAGGTGTGTTCTGCCCCTATCTCAGGGGTACCCACTACCCCCATTCGATCGGCTCCCTAACTCGTTGATATCCGGGCTAGCCCCACAGTGGGGTGTATCACTCCCCAAAGTGGCAACCCGATACCACCAAAAATGCACGACTTATATCTACACGATGCAACAACGTCTTACCTACCAGCACGCACATGACCCCGTTGGACTTGCATTGCCACCGCTAACCCATTTTGACCTCTTATAATCAAACCCAGTACGCGTGTCCTATCCTCGGCTTGGGTCGAGCCCACAAAGATACTTAATGGGTTACCGGTTTGAAAAGAGCCCCCACGCGTGACACAAGCTTTCACCTATGCTTGGTCGCCTTTAAGGTTTTCCCAACTTAACCCCATTATTATTCATGCCTTCTTACATGTTTCAATCTTGGTTAAGTGCATCTAATCGTATTTCACATGCCACCCAAGGCACCCTCTTAATTTCATGTGCCACCCAAGGCACCCACTTAACCCCCTATGTCCCACCACATGTTTATCTGGTTAAGTGTTTCTTAATTCTTTAACACCGTAACCTTGTAAAGACCTCCCCCATTAAACTGGCATTTGTGGTTGCTGGACTTGCCGGGCGGGTCCGGGCAGTCTTACACCACAAACGGGCCTAACCTTGTGTCTTTACAACTGTTACGCATTTAATTCATGCCTTTGACCTCTCACATTAGACTGGAATTTATGGCTGCTGGATTTGCCGGGCGGGTCCGTGCAGTCTTACACCACAAAAGAGTCTAACCTCGTGTCTTAGGCGGTTTATTATTACACATCTTTATTTAACCCCAAATTTGATTAATATCCCTATTCAAATTTGTAAAAAAATTCCAAATATACTTATGTCCATAATTTTCACCTAAATTATGTCCATTTATTTCAGGTATATAAATTATACCAATAATTGCCTCAAATTAATTGTATGCCTTTTAAGGCCATTACATGCCAATTCTCAATATGTGTATATTCAATATTACCCCCATCATCCCCACGTTGTTCATTCGCTTATTATGACATATATATATATATATATATATATATATATATTAGGCTAGCAATTAGCCTAACACATAAAAGGGAAGAAACACCACAAATTTGCATAACACAAATTGGATCTAACTTACAAATAAGGATTACAACATATCTAGCATAAACTTGGTATTGTCATGAATCTAAACATAGGTAGGGCTGTATATCGGACAGGACAGTCCGTTGTCCGGCTCGGTCCGAAGCTATAAGGTGTCCGGTCCGTGTCCGTCCGATTCTCTTATAGGACAGAGCTTGGACACACTAGTTTTCTGTCCGATGATGTTTTTCTATTATATCGGACAGGACAATCCGTTGTCCGGCTCGGTCCGAGGCTATATGATGTCCGGTCCGTGTTCGTCCGAATTCTTATAGGACAAAGCTTGGACACACCTCCGTCCGGTCCGACCCGTTTACACCCCTAAACATAGGCTAAAAGGCGTGAACTTGCATATATAAATATAGTTTTCACCCAAAACTTGCATATATGAATATAGTTTTTCACCCAAAACTTGCATAGGCCATAGTCACAAACTTGCATAAAACTATGTATGTCATAGATCTAAATCTAAAGGTGTAAAATTGCATATATGTGAATCTAATTTCTACCTAAACTTGCATATAGTCATTTTACTTGGTTCACATGTAAAATTATGTACAATTCACAAAGAAACTAGCATATAATCTACACCTAAACTTGCATATAAAATGATGTCAAACATGAATCAATTTGAACATAGGTGATTGGGCATATACAAAGAATCCACAACAAAAACCGTCATTATGAATAACTAGCATATATTCACAAAATATCACATTTTTCCAATGTTTCACAAACATAGCCATATAACCCAAATTATAACTCAACCCAATTAATTTATTAATTATCTTATTAAAGAAATTGAACTCACAACTCAAAGAAGGTCTTGAGTTCTGGGATCTGAGTTCTGAAATTGATTTTGCTCGCCTTTGAAGTAGACAAATTCGTTGTTGTTATAAACTTGAGTTGAGTAGCTTTACTTTTCCTCTTGTCGGTGGCGGCTATTCTAGGTTGCAAGGTGATAACAAGACGGCCATGATTCTAATTTTGATTAAGTTTTAGGGTTTGAGTCTACATGTGTTTATATAGAATTTAGGATTAATTTAGGCCATCCGATAAACCTAAAATCAATCAAGACCATCCAGTCAAGATAGGGTGACAGCTCATCCCTAATGACTCAGCACTAAGTCATAAAATCGTCGTCTTCTAGATCTACCCGGGGGTTAGGGGGAGGGGCAGGTCGACCACAAGGTCGACCTGTAGGGGGGAGGTAGACACTAGGGTCGACCCCCTAGTCGACCTGGGTCCTAGGCGGGAATTTTCCTGCCCAGACCGCTTCTGACTTCTGATTTGAATTTTGAATCTATTTTCGAGCTATTTGAATTTATTTGAATTTTATGGAAACTTCTGACAGCCATAACTTCTTCATATGAAGTCCAATTTACGCAAACTCGGACTCTATCTCAACCAGAATTCCGAGACGAACACAATGGCATAACCCATTTCCCTTGATTCTCATATTAAAATTAATTATTGTTTAATTCGTTAGTTTATGTTAATAGAAAACACGGGGTGTTACATTCTCCCATTCTTAAAGGATTTCGACCCCAAAATCTCCAAGTTATGAAGAATACATATCCTGTCATCCAATCGTCCATCTACTCAACCATCAAACACATGCATCCATTGTCCTTAAAAGACTTCTAATGCTCTCATGTTTATATGCACAGTGCGTGTACATGTCTGTATCTAATGCAAAATCAGGCGGTCTACTGATTCAGTTGACCTTCTTAATGCAAATTATGATAGTGCAATGCGTCCATTATGTATGCAAAAGATCCCTAATGATACATATTATTTCTACATGCGTGCGTAACCATTCATCCGAATGCAACATCCATATGATAACACAACCATTATACATCCATTAATCTAAATAAGAACACATTTATATGCAGTATGAAAGTGATTGAGCCGATCTAGTGCCTAATGTGTGTGTATATGTATCCATGAGCAACCACTAGCAAACACTTGCATCCATTAGCATCCACTAGCATCCATCAATCATAACATGTTTCAAATACATGTTTACATCCATTGGTCTCTACCTAAGGATAAAGAATATGACCGAGGAGATACACTAAAAGGTAGATGCAAGCTTGAATAAACTTAAGGAAAAAGAGATCAAAGATGTACCCTCAAAAAGAAAAGGGTAGGCTGCACGTATTTTGGCCTCAGTCTCCCAAGTCGCGTCTTCCTCGGCATCGCTCCATTGAACTTTGACAAGCTTAACTTCACGGTTGCGTAGCTTTTTGGCTTCCATCCCCAAGATACGAGTTGAAACTCTCCTCACAGTTGCTTCTCATTTCACTTTGACTTCCTCTAGTATGCTTGGCTTCACAACTTCTGCCGACTCATGTAAGCACTTTCGTAGCTGGGAGACATGAAAAACATTATGAACTCTAGCTAGTCTTTCAGGTAGCTCTACTCTGTAGGCCATCGCCCCAATCCTTTCGATGATAGGGAATGGTCCTACAAATCATGGTGCCAACTTTCCTACGGACCCAAAGCGGATGACATTCTTCAAAGGAGATACTTTAAGGAACACCTTATCCCCAACTTCAAACTCAAGGTCGGTCCTTCTCTTGTCTGCGTAGGATTTTTGTCTATCTTGGGCAGTCTTCATTCTCCTTCATATCAAGTCCACTTTCTCTGAAGTCTCTCTAATCATGTCTGGCCCAAGTATAAGTTTATCTGTGGACTCCCACCAACAAGTTGGTGATCGACATGGCCTTCCATATAAAGCTTCGAAGGGTGCCATGCCTATAGTGGCTTGGTAGTTATTGTTATAAGCGAATTCCACCAAAGGAAGATGATCCTCCCAAGACCCTCCAAAGTCAAGAATGCATAATCTCAAAAGATCTTCTAGTACTTTGTTCACCCTTTCCGTCTGACCATCGGTTTGAGGGTGATAGGCTGTGCTTAAAATTAGCTGTGTGCCTACAGCCTCTTGCAAACTCCTCCCGAACTCGCTTGTAAAGATAGGGTCTCGGTCACTTACTATGCTGGAGGTATCCCATGGAGTCGAAATATCTCCTTAAGATAAATGGAGGCTAAAAACGAGGCGGTTCTCCTACTTTTGACAAGTATAAAATGAGCACTTTTCGTGATCATGTCCACTATTACCTAAATACCGGTACTGCCCCTTCTTGACCTAGGCAACCCATCAACAAAGTCCATCGAGATGCTCTCCCATTTCCATTGCGGAACTTCTAGAGGATGAAGTAAACCGCCAGGCTTCTTCTGCTCCGCCTTGACTTACTGGCATATCATGCATTTCGAAACAAATTCAGCTACATCCCTCTTCATGCCATTCCAAAAGAAAACTCTTTTGATATCTTTATACATCTTGTCTCCACCGAGGTGTATGGTCATCTTGGAATGGTGTGCTTCTTCCAGAACCATCTTCACCAAATCTCTTGCTTGCGGGACGCATAGTCTTCCATCCTATCTCAACCAACCCTTATTATCGATGGAGTATCTATTGAGGTGACTAGAAGTCTCTCCCCTAATCAAATTATTTATCACATCAACTAGCTGAGGGTCTTCACGTTGCGCGGTTCCTATTAAGTCCAACAAAGTAGGTCGCACCTCTAGCATTGCCATCAAGCCAGTCACATAATCAACAGAGGGTCTAAAATCAAAATTTGCTATGTACTCCAAACTTTGCCTTTCTACAAAGAGAGGACTTAAGATCAGCTTCTTTCTACTTAGGGCGCCTACTACTACATTTCCCTTGCCAGGAGTATAGGAGATCTCAAAGTCGTATGAGGCGAGAAACTCCATCCATCTTTGCTGCCTTAGATTGAGGTCTTTCTACGAGAAAAGGTACTTCAATGATTTATGGTCAGTATACAACTCAAATTTCTCACCTAAGACATAGTGGCGCCAAGACTTAAGCACAAAAACGATGGTTGGTAATTCTAGATCGTGGGTTGGGTAGTTTTTCTCATGCACTTTCAACTGTCTTCCACCATAAGCTACTACCTTCCCCTCTTGCATCAAAACAGCGCCTAGTCCCGTACCACATGCATCTGTGTATACCGTAAACATCTTGCTCCCATCTGGTAATGTCAAAACTGGGGCTATAGTCAGGGCCCTCTTTAATCATTGGAAAGCGACTTCGCAATCCAAATCCCAAGTGAAAGTCAGGTTCTTCTTCGTTAACCTTGTAAGTGGAGCTGAGATTTTCGCAAAGACTTTAATGAACTTGCGATAAAAGCCTGCTAGTCCAAGAAAACTTCGGACTTCAGTTGCATTCTTTGGAACCTTCCAATCCTGGACTGCAACTGCTTTTGCAGGGTCCACAGCTAACCGTTCTTTGGACACCACATGCCCAAGAAATCTTACTTCTTCTCTCCAGAAGTGGCACTTGGAGAATTTTGCTTTTAACTGATGTGCACGGAGAGTATCCATGGCTTCCCTTAAATGCAAAGTGTGCTCTTCCACATTCTTCGAGAAAATCAGAATATCATCTACGAAGACCACCACGGATTTATTGAGAAATTCTTGGAACACTCTATTCATCAAATCGATGAAATAAGCAGGTGCGTTTGTCAAGCCGAAAGGAATTACGAGCCATTCGAAGAAACCGTCCGGGGTTCTTAACGCAGTCTTATCAATGCTATCTTCAGCCACTCTTAGCTGATGAAATCCGGTAGCCAGATCTAATTAGGAGAAAACTGTTGCACCTACAAGCTGATCGAACAAATCGTCTATTCTTGGCAGTGGGTGCCTATTCTTCTTAGCCAACTTATTTAGCTCCCTATAATCAACGCATAGGTGAAATGTACCGTTCGCTTTGGTTGCGAACACCACTGGAGCACCCCATTCAGAAATACTCCGCCTTATAAACCCTTTTCCTAGCAGCTCCTTAACTTGCTTGCTAAGCTCATTTCTCTCCCTTGGAGCCATGTGGCTAACGGGGGAAGCAACGGGTTTTGCGTTATCAACTAGGTATATGCGGAAGTCTATCTCCCGCTTCGGAGGAAAGCCCTCTACTTCCTCAAAGACATCCGAGTATTCACGGACCACTCTAATAGACGCAAATTCTCAACAGATGCGTCAAGCGATTCTAGATAACTTAGCATAACAGGATTCATGGGATTATAATAGATTTCGAGAGTGTTTCGCAAGCGAGTCATAAGCCTAACCTCTCTCTTTTCATAATCTAGAACAACTTCATTACTGGATAACCAATCCATGCCCAAAATTAACCCATAGCCCGTGAAGCCCAAAACATAAGCATCACATCTAAACCCAATGCTAAGTATAGAAATTTCCAAATCCAAACAAACCATCGACAAATAGGCTGATCCCCCAATTGGATTTGAAACAACCAAGGGATCCTCTACTATACAGGTGTTTAGGTGTAGTGACTCAACTAAAGAAGTAGATATAGAACAGTGCGATGCACCAAAATCAAAGAGTGAGCGAACAAGATGATCAAAAAGATAAACTAAACTTTCAATGGAAATCGCTCTACCTCGTTCTTGCAGCGGTGGGGCCACGAGAGCCTGGATCTACCCCCTTGCCTGCCCTGGTGCCATAAGAGCCTGAATCTACCCTCCATAGGTAGTCCCTGCCCTCGGCCCTTTATTTGGGTAGTCCCTAATTAGATGTCCTGCCTCGCCACAGTGGAAACAACCAGTCTTCTTCTTCTTCCTACAGTCTTTGCTCAGATGGCCTAGTGTCCCACAGTTAAAACATCTTTTCTTTCCCTTGTCGTTGTTGTCTTTACCACTCTTCTTGTTCTCCTGTTGCTGTTGTGGTTTCTTTTGATCCCCTTTCTTCTTAGGTGCCATATTAGCATTGGCGCCTTTCTCCTCTTCATGCATAAGCGCCATGTCAACTAGTCTCTCAAAGGTGGCCCCCATAGGGATGTGGGTCATAGCTAACCCATGCAGCGGCTCATTCAAACCCTTAACAAATCTCAGGGCCTTCATTTCGGGTGTATTCACCAAGTCCAAGCCAAATCTCGCCAACTGATTGAACTTGTTGACGTACTCTTTCACTGATAGATTTCCCTTCCTCAATGCCAAAAACCTTTCCATGTATAGATTCTCCTCGGCCCGTGAGAGAAAATTTTCCTGAAATCCGGCCATGTATCAACTGGACGCTCTCCATTAGTGACCTCCAACCAAAACGAGGCCTCATCCTTCATTAACCAGGAAGCTAACTGGACCTTTCTTCCATCTTCTACCTCAAAGATTCCAAACAATTCTTCCACCTCCTTTAGCCAATTTCGAGCTTTAACAAACGTCTTCGACCCGTGAAAAGGTTTCCCACCCATTGCCTTAAAGTCCTTGCATATCTTTGTGAAAGTATCAACAGGGGGAGGAGGAGGAGGAGAGGGAGGAGCATTTTCTGGGCCTGCAACATTAGCCCTAGCTTCCAGATACCTTCTAAACCATCATGGTATCGGTATCCCCTCGGGTATCTTGGGAAATCCGGACATGCTGAAAAGAAAATGAAGAGATTCAAAACGGAGAATTCAAAAGGAAGATATATAGCTCTTGGGGGTTAAGTTTTAAAAACAAACTTTTCTCTTGGAAATACTTTCCTTAAAACATACTTTTGAAAGTATTTATTTATAAAATTATTTTTGAAAAATAGTTTTTCAAAATTCATATCTGTTATGGTAACCTTCAACTCCGATACCACGTGTGACACTCCATCTCCATTAAGGTCACTCACAAAGGGAATGCCTTAATTTTGATGGAGCGTTTATTATGTATAGAACAGAAAAGTAAACAAGACAGATAAATATATTGGTACTTGGAAAATAAAAACCACTTTTATTGCAGTGGAGAAATAGTTTGGTTACATCACATCAAAAACCAACTATACTTATTATCCATCTTGACAAATAAGCTCTGAGTACATAAAATAAAAGACATAACCCCAACATAAAATAGCCATAAATAAGATAGGCTGAACTTTACTTCAGCAATCAAAGCAACTTCCAAAAGAAAGAGATAAAGTTGTCCAAATCAAGATCCACTAGTACCAGTCCCACCCTGAGCACCTTGGGGGGAGGGGGAAGGAAAAAAAGAGATGGAAACAAAGGGGTCAGATATAAAGTCTGGCGAGTGCAATAACTTCAAAAATATAATCATTAAGTAACTAGGATAAGGCATAAGCTGGAAAATAAGGAAATGACTGTGAACAAATGGGCATGACAGAGCAAACAAAGGAAATAGGATGAACAAAGATAACGTTAAAGGCGCACCTAATCACTATAAGATAATTACTGCATTGCACCACCAAACACCCTAAAAGTTGATCCTGTCTACAAAACTTAATAACGATAATGGTAGTTTCGTGTACCCCTAGCTGCCTTCATAGGTGTCGTCTGCCCCTATCTCCACCAGGTGTACCCACTACCCCCATTCGATTGGCTTCCTAACTCGTAGATACCCGTGCTGGCCCCACAGTGGGGTGTATCACTCCCCAAAGTGGCAACCCGATACCACCAATTATGCACGTCTTATATCTACACGATGCAACGTCTTACCTACCATCCTGGGGCCACACACGCACATGACCCCGTTGGACTTGCGTTGCCACCGCTAACCCGTTTTGACCCCTCTTACAATCAAACCCAGTACGCGTGTCCCGTCCTCGACTTGGGTCGAGCCCACAAAGATACTTAATGGGTTACTAGTTTGAAAAGGACCCCCATGCATGACACAAGCTTTCACCTATGCTTGGTCCCTCTAAGGTTTTCCCCACTTAACCCCATTCTTATTCATGTCTTCTTACATATTTCAATCTTGGTTAAGTGCATCTAATCGTATTTCACATGCCACCCAAGGCACCCTCTTAATTTCACATGCCACCCATGGCGCCCACTTAACACCACATGTCCTACCACATGTTTATCTGGTTAAGTGTTTCTTAATTCATTAACACCGTAGCCTTGTAAAGACCTCCCACATTAGACTGGCATTTGCGGCTGCTGGATTTACCGGGCGGGTTCGGGCAGTCTTACACCACAAACGAGCCAAACCTCATGTCTTTACAACTGTTACGCATTTAATTCATGCCTTTGACCTCTCATATTAGACTAGCATTTGTGACTGCTGGATTTGCTGGGCGAGTCCGGGCAGTCTTACACCACAAAAGAGTCTAACCTCGTGTCTTAGGCGGTTTATTATTATACATCTTTATTTAACCCCAAATTGGATTAATATCCCTATTCAAATTTGTAAATAAATTCCAAATATACTTTTGTCCATAATTGTCACCTAAATTATGTCCATTTATTTCAGGTATATAAATTATACCAATTATTGCCTCAAATTAATTGTATGCCTTTTAAGGCCATTGCATGCCAATTCTCAATATGTGTATATTCAATATTACCCCCATCTTCCCCACGTTGTTCGTTCGCTTATTATGTTATATATATATGTATATATATATATGACATATATATATTTATATTAGACTAGCAATTAGTTTAACACATAAAAGGGAAGAAACACCGCAAATTTGCATAACTCACAAATTGGTAACTTACAAATAAGGATTACAACATATCTAGCATAAACTTGGCATTGTCATGAATCTAAACATAGGCTAAAAGGTGTGAACTTTCATATATAAATATAGTTTTCACCCAAAATTTGCATATATGAATATAGTTTTTACACAAAACTTGCATAGGCCATAGTCACAAACTTGCATAAAACTATGTATGTCATAGATCTAAATCTAAACGTGTAAACTTGCGTATATGTGAATCCAATTTCTACCTAAACTTGCATATAGTCATTTTACTTGGTTCACATGTGTACTTGTGTATAATTCACATAGAAACTAGCATATAATCTACACCCAAACTTGCATATAAAATGATGTCAAACATGAATCAAGTTGAACATAGGTGATTGGGCATATACAAAGGAATCCACAACAAAAACTATCGTTATGAATAACTAGCATATATTCACAAAATATCACATTTTTCCAATGTTTCACAAACATAGCCATATAACCCAAATTATAACTCAACCCAATTAACTTGTTAATTATCTTATTAAAGAAATTGAACTCACAACTCAAAGAAGGTCTTGAGTTCTAGGATCTGAGTTCTGAAATTGATTTAGCTTGCCTTTAAAGTAGACAAATTCGTTGTTGTTATTACAAACTTGAGTTGAATTGAGTTGATTAACTTTACTTTTGCTCTAGTTGGTGGCGGCTTTTCTAGGTTGCAAGGTGATAGCATGACGGCCATGGTTCTAATTTTGATTAGGTTTTAGGGTTTGAGTCTACATGTGCTTATATAGAATTTAGGATTAATTTACGCCATCCGATCAACCTAGAATCAATCAAGATAGGGTGACACCTCAGCCCTAATGACTCGGCTCTGAGTCACAAAATCGTCGTCTTTCAGATCTGCCGGGGGGGGGGGGGGAAGGGGGGCAGGTTGACCCCCAGGTCTACCTGTAGGGGGTGGTCGACACTAGGGTCAACCCCCTAGTCGACCTGGGTTCTGGGCGGAAATTTTCCCGCCTAACTCGCTTTTGACTTCTGATTTGAATTTTGAATCTGTTTTTGAGCTGTTTGAATTTTCTAGAAACTTCTGACAGCCATTACTTCTTCATACGAAGTCCAATTTACGCAAACTTAGACTCTATCTCAACCAGAATTCCGAGAGGAACGCAATGGCATAACTCGTTTCCCTTGATTCTCAATTTAAAATTAATTATTGTTTAATTCGTTAGTTTATGTTAACAGAAAACACAGGGAGTTACATCAACTCTTGTTTCCTCTAGTGAGCATGGTTTGGATACTACCGCTACACAGGGTGTTGCCCCCAATTCTAAGATTATGGCTAGGCTGGAGCGCCTTGCGAAAGCAATTCACTGATATTTTCTTTGAGAGGATGATGTTCGTTCTGGATCTTGAACTGGTCCCCGAGGATTGGGACACAGAGGTGATAGGGTACGTGTGACATATGGCCAAACAATATGGGGTGATGAAGAGGCATGCCGTTCATCTTTCAGATGTCATCCGTCACCTAGAAATGGACGCAGCCAGGTCAAGAGTGAATATTGAGAACGATGCTAGGGCCAGGAGCAAAATGAAAAAAGAACTAGAGGATGCATAGGCCCAACTGGCTTTAGCTTGGCGAGATGCAGAAAATTATAAATAAGAGCTGGAAAGTGCTAGGAAGCGTTTTCGCAGTGAGCTTGATTCAAATAGCCAGGAACGGGTGGCTCTGAAGAAGGAAGTGGAAGATCTGAGAGCAATTAACACTGAACTGAAAACAACACATGAACATTTTTCTACTAAGAAAGCTGCTTGGGAGAAAGAGAGGGCGAGCTTAAAAGACGATCTCGCTCTTGCCAAAAAAGGAAAAGAAGTTTTAAACGATCAACTTGTCCAAGCTGAGGAGCGTGCGACTCTCGCTGAAAGTAACGCTAATAATGCTCTTGAATCAGCCACTGCTGCTGCTGATAAGCTCGCTGAAAAAGAGAAAGAGATAGCTGGTTTTGAGGAACTGTTATTTGACTTCTTTGGTCAATTCATCAAGATTCGAGACATCTCTTGGATTCCGGACTATCATGTTACTCAAGCCAATGTATGGGATGCAATTGTCGAAGGCGAGAAGCGGCGGTTGATGGTCGATGAGATTGATGAAAACCAGATGATATAGACCTTTCTCAGAGGTGAAGATCCTGAGGCTTTGGAGAAAGGTAGACGCTTAATCCAAGAAGAGATCGAGAGGGAGAAGTCTAAGCTTGAGGGAAAGAATAAGATTGACGAAGGCTCGAGCTCAGTGGCGGAGCCCAAAACCTCTAAAGTTGAGGAATATAACCCTGATGATCCGTTGATTTCCTTGTCTCCAACCCCTCTAGTTGTCGGAGCTACCACTACAAATCTGGGCGAGGAGTCGGCTGTAGGTATCTCCATATTCTCTCCACAATTCGTCAAGGTAGTCGTAACTGGTCGTCATCTCACGGGACAGACAACTATGATGGCCACATCCTCTCCCGATTCTCAAACATTTGCTTCTCATGATATAGGTGTCAAACCGGTTAAGAAAGGTGCAGAGGAGAAGGCAGTGGCAGAGAAAGTTGATGTCTCCTCAGGAACTGATGTTGAAGTTTCTGATATTCCAAAGCAAACCAAGGGTACGACAGGTGAGAAGGTCATTGTGGCACTCGTGGTATCCGACACTGATGCTCCTGCGGATGCTGAGGTTATTGCGGCTTTGTAAGACACCGAGGGTGGTCATGGAGATGAAGAAGATGGTGTGGTCATCATAGATGAAATCAAGAATGATGATAACGAGACCTTGGCCGACATGCAGGCTAGGAAAGAGAAACAATTCGCCTTGAAGAAGGAGGAGCAGGACCCTTTGTATGTTCCTCCAATCTCGGAGGTTGACCCCAAAACTGGGATGATCATAAAATTCTCCTCCAGATCAATAACTTTGCAACTTGCCTCCCAGCCTTCTAGTTCTCCCCCGGAGTCTCTTGTTGATAAGAGGAAGAGGAAGAAGAGTGACTGCTCTGATGCTGACAAAGAGGAGTTGGAGAGACAGAAGAAGGAAAAGAAATCAAAGTCATCTCCCAAGAGTAAATAGAATGCACTTATGAGCTCATATTTTTGCTTTTAGGCTTTCCACTGGCCAAAAAATGTAGTTGTGAGAGTGTCCCTCACTTTTGTTTAGCTTATTGTTCTTGTAAACCTGCTTTTTGTGATGAAAATCTATTTCTTTTGCACCATTGTGTACTTGAAAGTTTACCATGTTTGCAGAGTTAATTATCCTAAATCACAAAACTTAAAAAATAATCATAACTAAAACAATATTAATTAAATACTGAAGTCATGAATGATAATCATTGAAAAGTTCGTGTGCTAAGTAAACGCGTAGTATTCTTAAATGCAAAGTGTTGTATGTGTATGCCCCCAATCAATCGTCAATATAATGCCTGGCCAAGGCTTATTGACGATTGACTAGGGCCACGTTCGTGCTGCCCCCCATGCCCGGAAATGGGGGGTTTATGTCATTTGGGGCATACATTGATGCGCCTTTATACTTTCCCGACCCTTTGGTTGGGACAAGAATTCTTGTGGCGCTAAGTCTCTAGCGCCTTTATACTCTCCCGATCCTACAGCGGGTTAGAGTTCGAGCTCAATTCTTGGTCTGCGCACCGATCCTTTAGCGGGACAGAAATTCTGGGGGCGCTAAGTCTCTAGCGCCTTTATACTCTCCCGATTGTTCAGCGGGTTACAGTGTTATCAAGGCGGTTTTATCATGGTGCACCTTCATGCCTTGGGGAAGTTATCTTCGTGCCCCTTATACTCTCTCCCTAATCTTGAGAGTTAGAGTGCAAGTAGCAGTGTGATTTACCTCGTTGTACCTTTTGGAGCTTTAGTTACTGTTAGCCTTCCGATCTGATAGATGGCATCATGAATTAGTTATTTTGAGATAGCTGCATAGTTTAAAGCAAACTTCAAAATGGTAATGATTTATGTTAATTAAAATAAAAAGGGCAGACAAAAAAACAGTGCAGTAAAGGTAAATGACACGCGATATTTTTATAGTGGTTCGGTCAAATGACCTACGTCCACTTTATAATCTTTTGTTTAAGTAACCAGACTGTTCTAGGAAAGTCGAGCCTTTTTACATGGTCCTAGAAACAAAAGAGTAAAACTGACAATTTTTACATCAGATAAGGCCGTAAATGCTGGGCATTCCACACTCTGGGGATTTCATCTCCATCCACGGTTGCCAGCTTGAAGGTTCCATTATCAAGCCTTCGTAAAATGGAGTACGGTCCTTCCCATTTCGGGCCCATATGTATTGGGGGTGGAAAGACGCGCTTCAGAACCAAGTCTCCAGGTTTAAATGTTCGAGCTCGGACTTTCTTGTTGTAATACCGAGCAACCTGTTGCTTGTGCCTCAAGGCGCATAGATCGGCTTCATCCCTCTTTTCTTCAACCATATCCAGAGACTCAAGGAGTAGCTCATTGTTGGTCATCGGATCAAAATAAGTGGTTCTATGAGATGGTACTTCTAACTCGACCGGAATGACCGCTTCAGCTCCAAAAGCGAGGGAAAATGGGGTGTGACTTGTCGCCGACTTGTATGTTGTCCTGTAGGCCCACAGAGCCAATGGTAATTCATCGACCCACATGGCTTTGGCCAGCTTCAACCTTTTCTTAAGAATACATTTAATTACTTTGTTCACCACTTTGACCTGTCCGTTCGATTGCGGATGTGCCACAGAGGTATATCTTTTATCGATATGATATTTTGGCAGAAATCTCGGAACTCGGTGCTATCAAACTGGGTTCCATTGTCAGTTATGATGACTTTTGGTATCCCAAATCGGCATATAATGTTTCTGACGACAGAGTTAATCACTCACTTGGTTGTGACCGTGGTCAATGGCTCAGCCTCGACCCATTTGGTGAAGTAATCCACGGCCACTATGGGGAATTTTGCTCCACCCTTAGCTATGGGGAGGCTTCCAATAATATCGATTCCGCAAACAGCAAAGGGCCACGGGCTCATCATCGTCTTCAACTGGCTAGGAGGTTCCTTAGGGATATTGGAAAACTTCTGACATGCATCACAACGTCGCGCATACTTGGCTGCATCCTTGTTTATAGTGGGCCAGATATAGCTGTATCGTAGTATCTTCTTTGCCAATGTTTGCCCTCCAGTGTGGTCGCCACTCTCACCTTCATGGACTTCTTTCAGCATACGTTTGACGCCGTCGTGGGCGATGCACCAGTGGAGGGGCATCAAGAAACCTTGTCTGTACAGGGCTTCGCCTTGCAACACATATCGAGAAGTCTTTCGTATAATTGCACGTCTCTCACTTTTCTTTGCTAGAAGCGTTCCACTCATCAAAAAGTTCTTTAGATGGGTCATCCATGACTCCCTCTTAGGTTCAATCTCTAGTACCGGATCAACTTCCGTCTGATCTACACTAGGACACTGTAGTACTTCAATTGGAACTAGCTCCGTATCTTGAGGATTATCAGAACTAGCCATTTTCGCTAACTTGTCTGCCTTTTGGTTCTCCATTCGAGGAATATGAGATATGCTGTGGCAGTCAAAACCATACAACAACTTTTTCACTTTATTCAAGTATGATATCAGCCTTGGACTCTTGGCCTGAAACTCTCCAGTGACCCGATTCATGACTATCTTGGAATCACAAAAGATGTCTAGTTTCGTGATCTCCAACTCCTTTGCGAGCTTCAATCCAGCAATTAGAGCTTCGTATTCGTAGTTTTTATTAGTGGCATGGAACTCCAGTCTAAGAACGTAGTATATTAGCCGTTTCTCTGGAGTTTCAAGTACCACTCCGACACCAGATCGTTTGTCATTCTTAGCTCCGTCAGTATACAATTTCCAGACACTGGGGTCAAGGAGTAGTCTTGATGGATCGACTTCTTCACTTATTGCATCATCTTCTGGGATGGTAAAGTCTGCGAGTGTCTGCCCTCTTATCGACCTTCGAGGTTGGAAGTTCAGGTCGAATTGACTCAGCTCAATGTTTCATTTGAGCAACCTTCCTGATTCTTCTAGCCTTTGCAGAACTTGCTTCAGTGGATGATCAGTGTACACGGTGATGGGATGAGCCCGGAAGTAGTGGCGAAGTTTTCTAGATGCGATTAGTAAGCTATACGCTAGCTTAATTTCTTACTCACACAGTACACTAGTCTTTGCACCTTATCTTCCTCTCTTACCAAAGCCGAACTGATCGCGTGAGATGACACCGCCAAGTGCACAAACAAATCCTCATGATCCCCAGGTTTAGACAGTATCGGGGGTCTTTCCAGGTGATTCAACAGATTGAATGCTTCTATAAAATCAGGAGTCCATTTAAAGTTACGTACCTCACTTTATCAGTTCGAAAAACGGGATGCATTTATCAGTAGCTTTGGAGATAAATCTTCTCATTGCTACCACTTTTCCAGCAAGGCTTTGCACATCTTTAATCTGATTTGGTTCTTGAATATATTGGATTGTTGTAATTTGATCAGGATTGATTTCAATTCCACGCGAGCTGACGATGAACCCTAAGAATTTTCCGGATGCTACCCCAAATGAGCATTTCAAAGGATTTAGCTTTATCTCGTATTTTCGGAGAATTTCGAACATTTCTGCTAAATGGGCGGTATGCTCGGATGACTGTCTTGATTTCACCAACATGTCGTCAACGTATACCACCATTGTTTTCCCGATTTGGTTGTAGAACATCCTGTTCACCAACTGTTAATACGTAGCACTGACCTTCTTTAGACCGAAAGGCATCACTACATAAAAGTATAATCCCAGATATGTAATGAAGCTGGTATGCTCCTGGTCCGGGACGTACATAGGGATTTGGTTGTACCCTGAGTAGGCATACATAAAAGAAAGAAGCTCATGACCCGCTGTCGAATCTACCAACTGATCGATTCTAGGCAATGGAAAGCTATCCTTTGGACAGGTTTTGTTTAGATATGAGAAGTCGATACACGTACGCCACTTTCCATTGGCCTTTTTTTTTTACCAAAATCGGGTTTGAGATCTAGTCAGGGTATGTTGAATCTTTAATGAACCCATTGCTTCTTAGCTTTTCAACTTCTTCCTTCAAAGCGGCCGACCTCTCTGGGCCAAGCATTCTCCTTTTCCGTTTGACAAGAGGATGCTTCGGGTTGATACTTAACGAATGACTCATAATTGAGGGAGATATTCCACACATGTCCGCATGGGTCTAGGCAAACACATCCAAGTTAGCTTTCAATAAATTTGTTAATTCTTTGGCTCGAATAGGATCCAACTGGGATCCAACCTTCAGGACCTTCTCTGGGTCACTATCATCGATTGGTACGTCCACAGTCGCTTCATTGGGAGTCGCCATTCTGCCCCTAGGCTCTTCATCCCCTCTGGGATCTATATCCTCGGGCAACTCTCTGGGCGACCCTCCCAGAGTTACTTTCTTTAATTGCTATGACATTTCCTCCCTTGGAGGGGAAGAAGCACCCTTTGTTTCCATATCTCTTCCTTTGCGGAGCAACTTCAGCTCCACTATGTAGCATGCTCATGCAACAACTTGATCTCCTCTGACTATACCTACACCGACATCCGTCGGGAACTTCAACAACAAGCACCAGGGTGCAATGCAGGCCCTGAATTTGGCTAGGCCCGGTCGGCCTAAGAAGGCATTGTATGGCGACTCAATATCCAAAACCACAAAGGGAAGGATCCTCACTCTCTGGCATTCTCCTTCCCCAAGGGTTATTGACAGTTCCACGTATCCTATCGGAGCGGTCGAGGATCCATTAAATCCACGTATCCAACCCTCACATGGTTTCAAATCCTTCGGCTCAAGTTTCATTTGATCAAATGTTTTCTTAAAAAGAATGTTAAACAAACTTCCGTTATCCACTAGAACTTTATGGACTATAGCTGGGCCGATGGTAACGGTGATGACTAATGGGTCTTCAGTTGGGGAGTGGACCCCAATACTTTCTCGATCGCGAAATATGACGTCATTAGACATCGTCTTCTGTTGCTTAATCGGGGCATTATCCTCGGGATTACAAAATTCCCCTACTTTAAAATGCTATTTAGCTGCGTTCATGTACTGATCCATAGCTTTGAAACTGTGCCCTTCCAGATGAAGCCCACTAACTATGGTATTGATAACGATATTTTTTCCTTTTTGCTGAGCCATTGGTTTGGCAGCAGGTTGGCTTTGGTTCGGGGCTTGTGCGGCTTGCCCCCTGTCCCTAGGAGTCACCTTATATTCATCAAGCTTTCCTTCTCGGAGTAGCTTTTTGACCACATCTCTTAGGTGACGACATTCATTTGTGGTGTGACCATGAGTTTGGTGAAAAAGAAAAAATTTCCTAGTCGCACGTTCCTTCTCCGTCGAATCTCTTGGAGGAGGCCTCTTATACTGGAGAACATTGTACGTATCCAGAAAGATATTCTCCAGAGTATCGTTTAATGGTGTAAAACTTTCAAATGTCCTAGGCCGGGATCTTCTCTGAGATTCATTTCCTCGGTTTCTCTTCTGATTATTGTTATTATTTTTCCCTAATTGGCGACCATTGCCTTGATTCTTGTTCTCGACATTAACTTCAACTTTTCCTGAGCTATCTCCTGTCTGCTTGATGGCCACACTACTTTGGATATCCTCCTTATCAGTAGCCTTCCTCTTTCGGTTGGCGTAAATTTCCTCTCGACGCAGGCGAATGTTGGCCTTCTCGTAAAATATTTCTTTGGTTAACGGTGGTTTACCGGCCAGGTATCTTCCAAACTCAGTGTCCTTATCCACTCCATCGATCAAGGCCATCAAAACAGTTTGTTCATGGGGATCTCTAACCTCCGTGATTGCTAAATTGAAGCGATCGATTCGTTCGGATGTTGCTTAATGAGGGATAACTCAATGACATTCTTATATCTCCGGGTATGTAGTCGGAACTGATTTACAAACTGTTCACTTAATTCCCTAAAACTGGAGATCGATCGCGCTGGCAAACGGGTGAACCACATTATTGCTGTATCCTCCAGGAATATCGGGAATGCCTTACACTTCACACTTTCGGAAGCGACAGCTGCATTCATGTACCATGAATTTCTCATTAGGTGCTGGACTGGATCAGCCCTTCCCGAATAACGGTTCATAGGTGGCATGTTAAATTTCCTTCGTAATCGAACCTCTAAAATATCATCGGTAAAGGGAAAATGACTGCGGCCTATACCCCAATCTTCAGTTCTTTGTCCACGACTTTCCACCATCACTTTCCTAATCATGGCTTTGACGTCTGCATGGGTCAGGGTAGACTCGGGGTCAACACTTCTTGCTCTGAGAGACCCCCAGCATTTCTTTGACGTGTTGCTGCAAGGTCCGAGTCCTTAGCAGAACTACCCTGCCCCTATTGCCGCGATCAGTCGCGCAGCGAACAGGAGGAATCAGTCGATTCTGAGCAGGATCAACAACGTCACTATCCCTAGGCGGTAGGATGGGCTCATTTAAGTTACGGTTATTGATTTCCTGATTAAGCCCCTCTATATTCTTAGCCCTTTCTAATGGAGGCCATCGCCGGTTTTTGCGAGGTTCTTCAGACGAGGATGTTTGTTTCGGGCACAAAGGGTGAGCTGGAGGTGGTGAAACCTGCCTTTGAATATCGTCAATTCGTCTGCCTAGGGAAGTAATATTTTGATGCAGCAATGAGCTCTCTTGCCTTTGAGCGGCCAATTCATCAGTTTGCCTGTCCAACGCTTCAAGTATGCAAGCCAGAAGTCCTTCAGTAACTGGAGCAGAAGGGTCAAACTGGTCGTCTTCATCTTCTCTTATACGTAAGGAACTTGAACAAGGTTGAGCAGAAGTACCATCACGAGCGGAACAAGCCATAATTTCCTTCCCAGGTCGGGTAGTAGTCTGACTGTCAGTTCGGATCATGGTCCTCCTAGGCTATTGGCTCGTGGTACCCTCTTGATGTCAGTTCGTGGTGGTTCCCTGGGATCTGATCACGGAAGGATTATCAGGAGGGATGGTGACGTTATCTTGATATCGGGTCGCAACACCTTCAATGGATCGGATCGCCCCCTCCTGTCCGCGATCCGGGGATAGAACTTCGACCTGCTCCTGAGCGCTCTCTTCCACAGCTTCGTTTGCAGCTTCATTTTCTTGCGAAACTCGCATTTCTTTAGACATCTTTCCATCCATGATATCAGGACTTTACTGAAATCTTCAAAAATCGAAATAGTGGAGTTTTGGACTGTTTTCTTTGGACTTGAATATCCAAACAATAGAGCAACAATCCAATATGCCGAGACTTCGGTTCTCAGTGAAAGCACCAAAATGTTAGATCCAAAATTGGGTCTAACACCCAAATTATTTCAGTATGCAGAGATTAATATCAGAAAAATGTGAGAAAAGAAGAAAAGACACAAGATTTATAGTGGTTCGGTGTTAACGAGCCTACGTCCACTTTATATCTATGATTATAGGAAGGATTTGAGTAAATCAGTGATTTCTCTCTTAATCTCACTTTTACAATGTTGATTCACTCATTGATTTCAAACTAACATTGATAAGAAATAATGCAGAGACAGTAATGGTAGGAAGAACACTCAGAACTGCCAAAAGATCCTGAAAAATGCCAAGTCTAGAGCTATTTATAGGTGATTTCTACAAGCGGATCATGGTAATGCGTGGCACAAATGCCGGAGATCTCAGACTGGTTCGTAGCTTGATGGAGAAATGATCAAAATGGCAGTTATGGACAGGTGGCACAAGATCCTTCATCTTCGGATTGTGAATGACTTAGTCATGGACTTCATCTCTCAGCTTTAGGGATTGGATCGAATCGAGCTGGTGTGAACGGATTAGATTGGATCGTGGTCATGGGGGGCAATTGCGAACTGTGGAAGGTGCAATTTCATGAACAAGACTTCGTATTAGACTTGTGTTTGAATCTTTGTGGTTTAGTCCAAAAGCTAGCCAACAATGCGCGTATATATGCATATAACCTTTTTTAAACTTTATTGTTTATAACTTTTGCATGAGGCCTCCGTTGTGGGCAAATCATATATCAAAACAAATAAGAAAATTTCCATAAACAATGGTATTTGTTTCGGGGCTAAATTCTGAAATCATAAATCATCGATGTTTTCTGTTATTATTTATATAAAATATGGGGGGTTACAGCCACGCACGGGAGAAGCGACTCTAGGTCGTCAGGTAGTAGCCAGATGCAGTTCGACACTCCCCGATTCTGCATGGTCGAGCTGAAATAGATTGGCCAAGGTAGACTACCTGCTCGGCCCCGAGTCAAAATGGGCGTTTCGTTTCTGAAACTCTTCCAGTACCTTCTTTCTAGTATGGTGCTTCCCTACTTCTGCCTGATGACGACGACTCCTCTGAATGGTAGCCCAGTGGAGTATGAGATCTATGACTCTTGAGTCCATTCCATTGCACAACCATCGAGATCATGTACCTCCTTTACGTGATGTTCTCGTGTATCTACTAGTTTAAGGCATTACTAGTCTCTTCCATCTTTCTCAGGATTTCGACAAGGTCATCGTGCGTCACTAAAGCAGAAGATGGGGTAGTAGTAGTGGTTGTAGTAGTTGCAACCACATTTCTAGTGTTGCTAGATTGCTAGCTTGCTTCATCTTGTGGTTGGTTCGCTAGCCTGAAGGAAGAAGCACCTCTTTTGGAATCCATTATCGTAGAAAATGAAGGAGGTGGGATCTTCGGTACGAATACGGAAAATCCATTATAAAGATCCTAAGTCTAAGAAAATCATTTTCTCCATGAAAGCACGAAACTCATTTTCTCCATGAAAGCACCAAAAATGTTGATAAGAAAATTAGTTCAACACCCCAAATTGGGTGAGTAGAGAATGAATTTGAAGAAAACAAATTAAAGATGAGAAAATTAATAACAACACACAATTTATAGGGGTTAGGCTCGGTTTTTCCTGCATCCACTTAATAATTTCAACTAATTTCTAACTATTTCGATGACTACATATAGTAGAATCAAGACATTATTGAGTACAACAAGAAATAAAAATGTTAAAGTGTCGAAAAGTTGAAGAATCCTCTTAAATGGTGCTCCGGAGTGGATTTTATAAGTGAGGTTCAAATATGGTTCAGGTAGATGAGTAGGCACAAAAAGTGGAGTGGTGGAGTGAATGGGGAGAGTGGGTCAAAAGCGGAGTGAGGGTGAGGAATTAGGAATGTTGTGGTCATGTTGAAAGGCAAGTCAACAATAAGAAAACTTGAATTATATTACCTTAAGGATCTGGTGACCTCACATCAAATAGTGAAAGAGAATACATCCTAAAGTGTTCAATACTTTATGAAAGGCAATCACAAGAATTAAGACTATGTATCCCATACTTTCTGGTTAAATTTAAGCATTCACTTATAAATTAGTACGTCACACTCAACCATTCTATTTAATAAGTTGTACAATATTCAATGAAGCATCACTCAAAAGCATTTAAACTAATCGATAGCATTAAGTCAATTATTTGTACTTCCCATATAATAGAACTAAGGCTCGCAAAATAAGTTCTTGATTTATCACTTATTAAAATGTTCTAATAACCCAAAATAACTCCAAAACGTTTATTTTTTAAAACCATGGTTCTCCATGTTTTCAAAATCATATTTGAAAATTAAAATTCCATGAAGTTATATTGTTCACACATGATATTCCAAAAACCAAGTACATATAATTTAAGTAGTTATTTATTTCATAAAACCATTCTTACCACTCTTGTTCCAAATTCCAATTTCCACTTTAATATTTATGCATTAATCTAACACTTAATTTTACTTCTAAATCCAAGTTTCAATAACTCCTAATTATTGTACTAGAAATACTTAATATAATATAACTATGTATTTTAAATAGTTTCTAAAAGTAATTATATTAGTTTAGTAAACAAGTTTGATGTTTATAACTTAGATAACCTCTCTTTACAAAATTATTTGCATACTAAATCAAAAGTATCTGTATTGGTAAAGTATATAGATTTAAGTTTATAAATTTTCCAATTTTCGAATTAAAAATGATTCAAAGTCCCTATGGCACAAGAAGGTTCGCTATAATGCATTGCAAGATTATAACAACCAAAAGTTCCATAGGGTTGGACTATAATATTATATCCAACTTCTAACTAAACAAATTTTTGGGAATGTATATCCAACAATCACAACCATATATTCAATGCATATGGACCAACATCAAAAACAAAGCAACCCATCAAGGGTTCAGATTTTTGTTTTTGAAACTCAATTTCAACCTATTAACGGTAAGAATGTTAGAAAATCCTGAACCTAAAAATTGTTCATTAAAGTCTCAGTTTTCATTGATAAAAAGTTTTCAGAATTTGGAATTATGGTTAAAAAAGTTATAGCGGTTTTAATAATAGGTTTCATCTCAAAAATTTACAATGGACAGTTATACCATTAATTTTAATCTAATTTTCAACCACTATGTTAGCCTACCTTGTAGCTAGGGCGTCCAAAGTTGGAGTAATCACAATCACGAGCTCTAGACATCAAGAATCATGCCTCCTAAAGAACTTGACTTTGGGTCAGATCAAAGGCAGAGTGGCCCCATAACGTGTTGCGCTCATTGGATCGAACAGAGAGTAAAGGCCAGATCAAATGGCTTCGGATCAAACAAAAACCAGTTCGAAAATTCGATCTGAACCATACTTGATCCACGCAGAGCATTTTTTCACTCATCCGATGATTTGCTTAAAGCACGAAGATGCTTCCATGTGTTCACGATCCGACCTGGCTAGCCACATACCAACCCACGTCCTTTATGTAACCGCTACCACTATCTCCTGTTACAGTAGTTCGAGTGCCACGTCATCATAATTGTTTCCGCTTATTTTTAGAAGCCTGCACATATAAATACATGGTACTTAGGTCATATCAAGGACTTTTGACACTTGATAGTTTGAGACAACTTATTTAGGCCACAATTTTCATTCAATCCGAGCCCATTTTCTTCATATTTGGGTGATTTTCGATATGTTTGAGAGGATTTTGATTGTATACCGAGTGTTTAAGGATTTTAAACATTGTAATTTTTTGATGAATAGAGAAATTATAAAGTGGATGTAGGCTCGTTAACGCCGAACCGCTATAAATCTTGTGTGTTTGCTATTTTCCTCATTTTAATTTTAGTTTTCGTCATTTAATTTCTCTTCAAAATCTTTACTTCGGATGTTTGTACCATTTTTTTGGTCACACATTTTGGTGCTTTCATTGAGAAATCTGAATTTACAACCTTTTTTGGATTATTTATCTACTATTCGGATCACCAAGTCCAGTAAAATAGTCCATATTATCGTTGTTTTCGATAACTTTAATCGTCGTAGTTTTTAAGAGAGATAGAATTCATCAAGCCTCTCGTGGAGCGTCAATTAATGACAGACAGTAACCCGATGTGCAGATGGAGAAAGTGTAGGTCCCCTGATCGAACGAGCCCTGCTCGAACCCTCCCGGATCGAATTCGATCCGATCTCACCAGGTGATAGAGGCCATTGCTCTAAATGTCGATCAAGCTCCTTCTTCAGCCTTTGTCACAAGAGATGATTTTGCACTTCTGTTCAGCAAGTTAAAAGAGACTACTATTGTCTGGGATGCACAAAGACGAGACAACGCTACATTGAGAAAACATGTGGATGTCATGGCTAGGTAGTTGGAAGAGTTTTGAAGGCAAAGGACACCATCTCCACCACTTCATCAAATGATAGAAGACCTGTCCTTATTTGAAGAAGGTGAGTGACCACCGCATCAAAGGAAACCTTATGAAAGGGCAGAAAACCTTTGTCATCTCCGGTTGGGTTCGCTACCTTCCCGGGAAGATGTAGCAATTCGGCGTTGTCCTAATGATCCTAGTTTGGTGAACCTATTCTAATGCCGACCCGATCTTGAGCTCCTCCAAGGGTACAAGTAAATTCCCAGACTGCTCGTGCTCCTTATCTCCCCTTACTCGTCCTGTGATTGGCTTGAACCATAGAGGGCCAGGAAGTACATCCCAAACGACGGCTCAGGCGACGCTACCCAAGGCGGGAACAGAGATAGATCGATGAGCCAAGAGTGTTGAACCAGAACATGTGTTAACAAATGCGAAGGTAGAAGCAATGATAAGGAAGATAATGAATGATAGTGGAGGATATAATAATGAGGAATGGGGCTAAATCAAAACCATACTCCCTTTAGTAACGATATCGTGGAAGCCCAATTCCCGAGATGATTTAACTGCCTACCATGAATCATTATTCGAGAAGGACATATTTGTGACAGCATTTGATACATTATTCATGGTATATGAGTGCGGTAGCAGCCCCCAATGCCATTATGTGTAAATCCATCCTGATATATCTTGAAGGAATCACAACGATGTGTTTTACTAGGTTCCTCCCCGATCAGTTCCCAACTTCAAAGACTTGAGTGAAAAGTTTTTAACTCAATTTCTATTACACACGTCAAAGTCTAAGCACGTGATAGAGCTTTCCATGATTAAACAAAATCAGGGGGAGACTTTTAGGGGATATCTTGACCGTTTTAGTATGGCTATCACGAAAGTGAGCAACCCTATACTCAAGATCGTTCTGATGCCAACAGTCGATGGTGTGGACAAGGACTCATAATTTGGAAGATATTTGGTCGGAAAACCCCATACGACGATAGAGTTTTTTTATAAAAAGGAAAACATGCGCTTATGACAAAAAGACACGTATCTGCATCGAAAAAGAAGGTCTAACGAGGTTGTGAAGGAGAAAATTCAGAGTAATATCACAAAAAAAAAGGTCGGCGATAATTTCAGAAAAGTGGAAGTCAATATCGGGAACCAAAATAAGAGGAATGATCACCAACGGAAGAACGGAAATAAAGGAAATTGGAAGCAGAAATGGAATGCTAAGAAGAGGCACCAATTCCAATCATTCAAGAGTTACATGCCGTTGAATGATACTTTAGAGAATATATATCTCAATACATGCAACGTAATGCAGTATAAGAAACTGCCTCTGCAAGACTCGACGAAGAAGGAGCATGAGACTAGAAAATACTATTTGTTCTGTGAAATGTTTGGCCATTCGATGAACGAATGTCATCACCTGAGAGACGTGATTGAAAAGGTTTTGCAAGAGGGAAATCTTGATGAGTATAAGGTATCCCCGAGGGACAGTGGGCAAGGAGCTCCCGCCCAGAATCAAGATCAAGGGACTCCAGAGCCACTGCCCAGCAAAAGGTATAGGGGATTATCATGAATATAGTCGTCGGAGGGACACATCCAGTAGGATTTAGTGCAAATGCAGTACAAAATATGGAAATTAAGGAATGTAGCACCCTCAAATACAATGTATTAATTAAGCAAAAGAAAATGATGAAGGACCGTATTGTTTTTCATGAGAGAGAGTTCACGGGGTAGAGACACCAAGCAAACACCCATTGGTGATTTCTGCTATTATTGGCCCTACGACTGTGCGGAAGGTCCTGGTTGATTGAGGGAATTCCATTAACGTTTTGTTTAAAAAAAATGGATCAAAAAGAAGTTGGAATCGAGAAACTTGAAGCCTTGTACAGGATTGAAACGTGGTGTTAATGGTTCAACTACTGAACCAACTAGTTTAGTTGAATTTCCCGTTAAGCTAGGCGAGGGAGAGCATCTGAGAGTATGAATTCTTCCATTTCTTGTTATGGATCTAAATTCTCCTTACAACGCCTTTCTGAGTCGGCCGACCCTAGCAGAATTTTGAGTGTGCATAGCTACTTAGTGTCTGCTTCTGAAATTCTTGACTGAAGCTGAAGTGGAAATGGTCAGGGGATATCAGTTAATAGGTAGGGAATGCTATTTGGCAGAGTGGAAAGAATTCCGTTATGGATAAGGCGAAGAACTGCAAGAAGCCACCCTTCTTACTAAGGAGGCGACAACATAGAATGTAATGGATATGTCCCAACCAAGATCCTTCAATCATCATTTCGAAGACATTGATCCCAGAGAATATGAGGAGTTGGGTGTAGAAGAGTGACATCTAATGACGCTACAATAGAAGTTTCGATCGGTAACGATGAACCAATTAAGGTCTTGAGGATAAGATTCCATTTGGATTCCCTCTGGGCGAGGGAATTGATTGATTTTCTCTAGGCAAACCTGGATGTGTTCGCTTGGTCTCATACTAATATGTGTGGGATATCTCCATATTTTATGAGCCATTCATTGAGCATCGATCCAAAGTATTTTCCAGTTAAGCAGAAAAGGTGCGTTCTTGGCCCAGAGAGGTCAGCAGCTTTGAAGGAGAAGGTTAAAAAGCTGGAGGGAAACAAATTCGTTCGTGATGCAACATACCCAGAGTAGATATCAAATCTGGTCCTTGTGAAGATAGATAATGGAAAGTGGTGTACATGCATCGACTTACCATATTTAAACAAGGCATGCCCGAAAGACAGCTTTCCACTTTTGCGAATCGATCAACTAGTAGATTTGACGGCTCGTGTAACGACCTATATTTTTAGTCAATTTAAAATATGAATTTTTAATTGTTTTTAGTAGATTTTAAATGGTCAAATATTAGATCTAGACTATAAAACCTATTGACATTGAATTCTATCTTTGTTTTATATTTTTACTAAAGATAAAATAAGGTCAGTAAACTTTTAGCATTTATTTAAAAGTAAATATATTGAAATTCATTAATTTAATATATTTTTATAACCTGTAAATAGACCATTTTTGAGATAGTGTCGAAATATGACGAGACCAGATTTATTGTAACCGTATTAGTGAAATATAGTAGGATTTCAAATTTCATGCTGATTGGACTTAAGGTTTGATCATACAAGTGGAAAACGCGTAGGAATCGTTTTATTGAAATTCGACTGAAATTAAGCAGTTTGGGGTAATATGGAAAAATTGAAAATATTGTTAAAATGGACTTAAAAAAGTTTGAAAATAAATATTGATGATAATGAACTCGTTTGTATATTTTCTAGTTAAAGTTTATCTATAAAATCATTAGTTCATTACATTGGTATCCAATTGGAGATTTAAATCGTTTACAGATTTATATTTGTTAAAGGCTATTTGGAAGACTTTTGATTTTATTTTAGACAGTAAATGACAACCTAAATGAACTAATTACATATACAAATGGTTTAATAAGGTTTAAATAAATTGAATGGAGGTAACACATTCCTTATATATACCTTAAGTAATATTTCAAATTAAATAAAAGCACTTAAGCTTTTTGTACACAAATTCCTACACCCTTATATAATTAGATGATACACCACCTCTCTCCAAACTTGTCAAATTCTTCCATTCCACCCTTTTTCATGGTACTTATGGAATGTGAAAGTGAGAGGGTTTATTTGTTTTCATTTCGCATTTAGTTTTCCATTTCCATTTTTACTTCCACTTCCATTTTCCTTCTCCTCCCTCTCCACCTTAGCTGTAATGGCCACAACCACCTACCCTTTCTCTGCCACCGGCCTCCCTAGCTCCTCCACCCCCGAGCCACCTACCTACTACCATGTCGTGGTCCCTACAAGAACAAAACCCCTTCTTCCCTTTAAAAATCTAATTTTTACTTCATTTCTTTACTTCACCACTAGCCTACACCCCCTACACAACCATCATACCCACCCCATACACCACAGATACTCACGCAACCACCCCCTATACCCATGCAAGACCTACCCTCCCCCTTTAGATCAAGCTTCTTTTGCAAAAGTTCCACCGTTCCCCTTTTGTAACAACCCGCATTCTACGCATCGCAGGATCGTAGAATATTTATTTCTTTCACATACGGAGTCGTATGGTCATGTAACTTTGGGAGACGACTATTGGGGTCATTTTCCATGTTCATGATTTTTGCCGATTTTTAAATGACTATTTTGCCCCTAGCTGATCTTGTTTTGGCCATAACTTTTGATTGGAAAGGAGTTTTGACCTGAAACAACTTCCATTAGATTCAGATGATGGTTTACAATTCCGTAGAGTGATCACATTAGTCAAACGGACTCACCGTTTGGGAGATATGGATGAAACAAATTTCAGAAGGTGAAAAACTGCTTAACCGGGCCAATCGAGGTGATTAGTAAATGGGCCCGTGACCCATTTCGGGATTAGGGTTATGGGGAGGTTGAAATGAGTTAGGTTTTCATTTCATTTCAGTTTTCTAGCCGCCATTCACCTCCTAAGAACCCTAAAAATGGCCTCCAACCTCTAAAACATCTCCAAATCACTTTCTAATCAAGGATTAAGCTTAGCAACATCAAATCAAAGAGGATCAGCACCAAAGCAAGGTTAGAGATGTTGTGTTGCATTGGGAACAACGCCAAATAGAGATTCATTTCAGATTTGGTATTTTATTTGTGGCCAAGGTGAGTTATTTGCATAGTTCCTCACTAATTATGGTTAACTAAGGATAATTAGTGTTAATTAGCGAATTTAAACATGATTAAAATCTGGAAAAATATTTATAAATTTCGAAATATCGTTTTAGACCTCTGTTAGAAAATTTGGTTAGTTTGGTTAAGTTTTGCTAATCATATCATTAGTTTTTCTTAAACATGCTTAAGGGAAAATATGGGGTTTTGGCTATGTTTGATCCATTTTAATACATCATATTGTTGTTTGTGGTCACTTCAATTTGTTGCTATGAATGTATGTTATGTTTTGTGATTTATTAGAACTGTTAGAATGGTCGAAAACACCGTTGTATGGCGTAAAACAGTCGCTGGAAAGTTGTAGGAAATGTGTAGGGTTTCAGACCGGATCGGATCGGATTATTGGGCTCGGATTGGATAGGAGGACCGGGAAAGTGGACTCGATTCAGACTGGAACTTAGCATAAGGGGCTTGGCGGGAAGGAAAGCCATTTGCTTAGAGTTGGAGTTGGGCAGGGGATCGGATCGGAGAGACCAATAGGGGATTGGATCGGAAGCAAGGGCATGGAGATTGGATCGGGCTAGAGCCAGGGAGCGGGATCGGATCGAAGGACCAAGCTTGGAGCTGTAGTTGGATCGAAACACCGAATAGGATCGAGACATCTAGGAGGGAGCAACCACCGACCCGAACCCGGGCAGAGGCATCCGAGTCGAACCGATGAGGACTGGAGCACTATACACAACCGACCCGAACCGGATTGGAGCTGCGATTACACGACGACTTTTCTGAAGACCTACTCCAATTCGACCAAAACCTGAGATGCAAAGGAAGTCCAAATAGGAAGTAGAGCTCAGGATCTAGTTAGGAACCAACGAGTTAACTCCATGAGTTGGGCTTTGCTGCAGGACGTGTGCTAAGGGGTTGTCGATGTTTATAACTTTGGATCACTATGTGTAGGGGGTACGTGAACGGATTTAGGACCACAGTGGTCTAGGTACGACTAATGGGCTATAGACCAATAAAACGGGGTCATTTGTAAAGATTTAACCATGACTCCGTGGGGTAAGCTTGGTGGTAGCAATAGTCGTACAAGTCGAACTCCGTCACTACTTTGGTGGGTCTAGTGGTTTTGAGTGGTGGTCATCGTATACTTTACGCACTGAGTGAGAGATGTGAGGATGGTTGCTATGTTTGATTTGTTTGCCATCATTATGATATGCGCACCCTATTCGTCGCTTTCCTATGAATTAGAAAAGCACGAATTTTAAATTAAATTCTGCAAGCGCACAGGTGTGTAGCATACAGGTCGAACACAGGGAGGTGTAATTATAAATTATTATTTATTTCTTCTTGGGCGTGTTAGACGAAGTTTGGAGTTATTGTTTTTTTATGTTGTTGAAATTACTCTGAATCTAATCAGTATCAAATTCAACAATTGAAAAGAAAAGGAACAATTACTAAAAAAAAGAATAACAACTAGAACAATAACAGAAATTAAAAGTAGGATTCCTGTTGAAACTAATCAAACAGTGAATCGCTAACAAGCAGTAATAAAAGACAATAACAATATGCCTTCTACCCAAACCTAATTAGGTAGATAACACAAATTGTTATGAAATTAAAATAACAATAAAACTAGAAAAGAAAAGACTTTTATTAGAACAAAAGTGAATACAGAATAGAAAATGAATGGCATTTACAATGGAACATCATGTATATTTATAGAGATGTAGACCAAATCCTAATCAAATCAATGACTAAATGGCCCTCTTTTCCAAGATGTAATATCATATCTCTTGCCTTCCTTGACCAAGCTTGATTGGAAAGCAAATCACGGTGAATATCTTCCAAATCTTCCCTATCTTTCATGTGGCAAATTGATTGATTGATTGATGAGCAGATTGTATGTGATTAATTCTTCCAAACAAGGATACTCATTAGACTCCAAAGGCAACAAGGGATAAAATCTTCAAAATTGATCTTTTCTTGGCAATATTTCTATCAGAAATTCTTCTAATTGGACTTTGAAAAAAATGAATGTTCTGAATTGATTTCCATGATAAGAATTTGTTTATTCCTTTTATTAGTGTATATCATGCATACATACATACATATGAATATATGTATATATTTATAATATGACACCGATCCATGTATTTTTCAAGGCAGAGGAGGCAGTGTGAACGTTCAGCAAAAAAAGGGAGCTTGACGGGAATCGAACTCAGGTCCCTCTGTGCAAACTCCTATGCCTTTACCAGTGAGCTGCAACTTCTTTTGGGATTGAGAAGGTGTTGACATAAGGAAGTAGCTTTTTCTTTGTAGTTGGCCTTTAATTTGAAATGAAGGAGGCCTCACTTGACAATCTGTAAATACACATAAAAATGCCCAAAGTATCATTTATTTATTTACAAAAGATAAAATATAAGAGCATAAAATAAACACATTTATATGTTAATCAAACACCCCCACACTTATCTTTTACTCGTCCTCGAGTAAAAAAAAGAAAATGAAAAACTAACTAGATAGGTCGCACTTTCATAGGAAACACGATTGCATTGAGCGTATGCAACAAGCCGTTAAACCTCTAGGTGTCCCTAGTAGGACGAGTGGTGTCTCTTGAGGGTTTTCAGCGGATACTACCCAAAAATCCAAATGCAGTATGCTATGATTCTAATGAAAACTACATGAATGCAATGGACATATGCAAATAAAAATGAAAAATGAAAACACGACTTATTTCAGGAAAGTGGTACAACAAATTAAGTTAATAATTTCTAATCAGTTGATTTTATTTTAGATACCTCGACTTGTCACAAATTTTCAATATAAATCAAGTTTTCAAATGTTAAATTCTAGTTTGGCCAGTTAGTTCGGTCGATAACATAGTGCAGCCATGAAATAAATTCTTAGTTTGCTTGGCACAGTTTGCAAAGTGGTATTCTAATTTTCTCATGTATGGCTAGTCAAATCAATAAGGTCAAGAAGTGTTTGGGCATCAACGCTTATTCTTTATTCTATAAAAATTTAAAATTTATGCTTAAGTACATACACCTAACTAAAAAGACCAAGGTTTATCACCCATGCACTGCCTCGCGGACTAACGGAGAGTGGGTAAAGAGCTTAGCGGATTGTGCAAGCCGACTTTGACTTTGTCAATAACGTGTCGGTAATCCTTAGGTGTCCAATCTCATAAAATGAGACCAAGATATTCCAACGCTGACTTTGTCAACAACGTGTCGGATAGAGCTTGGCGGGTTTGCACACCAACGCTCGATATACATGCAATGTTGGATACCCTTGGATTACTATTATTATTATTGAATTTATAAGCACAAAAAGAGAGTTACGCGAGTTCAACTTAGCACAACTTAGTTTTAAAGGTTTGACAAGCCATTATAAGTATCTTAAGTCCTCCACTTATTTAAACAAAGTCTACAATATAGAATAGATTTCATGGCCATCACCTAAGAATCTCCCTATGTACCGGTTACACTATTATCCCTCAAAATTAAACTTTTCGTTATATTTCTTATTCGATCTAAGTTGAGAGAAAAAAATACTATCAAATGGCTAAAAATTGTAAACTTATTTTGTTGTATCAATTTAAAACGAGTCGTATTTAAAAAAAAATTATGGTATGTTACTACGATGTAAAATGTATGATGGTCCTACATGAAAAGAAAGAAAGAAAAATTAATGAAAAATCAAAAGAATGCAATGCAGACTTCCCCCCACACTTGATTGAGACAGTGTCCCAACTGTCTAAGGTAGAAAAACAAAAAATAAAATAAAAAAATGAAAAAGAAAAGATAAAAGAAAAAGAATGTGTACCACCTGATTTCATGGTGGATGATCAGGCTCATGCAGATCGATAGGATCATCTTCGTCATATTGCTCGAATTCCAAAAATGGTTTCAGTCGTTGACCGTTTACTTTGAAGACTTTTCCGTCCCTAGGATTTTCAATTTCAACCGCTCCATGAGGATATACTGTTTTCACAACATAAGGTCCAGTCCATCGAGATCTGAGTTTTCCTGGAAACAAGGGAAGTCTAGAGTCGTATAAAAGAACTTTTTGACCTATGTTGAATTCCTTACGAAGTATGTTTTTGTCGTGTTGGGCTTTGGTTCTTTCTTTGTAGATTTTCGCATTTTCATACGCCTCATTTCTTAATTCCTCTAATACCGAAATTTGCAACTTCCTATGTGAGCCGGCCTTCTCTAAGTCAAAATTCAAAAATTTTATGGCCCAAAGAGCACGATCCTCTAATTCAAGAGGTAAGTGACAGGCCTTTCCAAAGACTAATCGATATGGTGACATCCCTAGATTGGTTTTATAAGCAGTGCGAAAAGCCCAAAGTGCATCAATCAGTTTTACGGACCAATCTTTTCTATTTGAATTCACGGTTTTCTCAAGAATTTGTTTGATTTGTCTATTGGAAACTTCTACTTGTCCACTAGTTTGTGGATGGTAAGGTGTTGACAGCTTGTGTAACAACCCGAAAATCTGGGCCAGTTTAAAATTTTTATTTTGGCGATTTTAGCGAATTTTGATTATTTAAAATAGATTATTTTAAATAATATCGACGAGAAAAATGTTTAGAATTGAATTCGAAGTATATATTTATATACGTCGTCGTTAGAATATAAATAATTATATATATAATTATAAATAGAATTGAAAATGGCGCGGTAGTTCGATAATTCGATTTCAAACTTCAATTGAATGTACCGGGTGCAAAACAATCCGGATTTTAGTGAAACCAAAAACATTAGGATCTCTTTGTGAATATCTTTCCAACGAATTCGAATAATCGAAATTTCATAGCGGGAATCAAAAGATATGTCCAGTTGAAAATTCTGAATAGTCGCTATGGAATTCAGGCCCTTAAAAATGGACATTTTGCAAATGACCTCGGATTTCGACGAAACTACTTTTGTTGGGTCCGTGATGTCAAATTATTGCTAGATTCCAAATTTCATAATTTTACGAATTAATATGTGAGCGTGGCAAAGGAAAACGCGTTTGACCAGTTTCAGTTGATTTTAATCGACTGGAAATTGGCCATTTTTCCAACGGTCTCAGAATTCGATGAAACTAGTTTTGTTAGGACCGTATCGTCTATACGAAGCTAGAAAATATTTTTCTGCAATTTATAAAGTTAGTATGTGACCCCGGTAAATTGAAATGTACGTTCAAAATTCAATATAGTGATTTAAATGTAAATTTAGCGAAAACTGATTCAAACAGTCGAATCAGCCTACGATACATATCCCATTGTGTTCGGAATGGGGGTAAAACGCTAGGGACGACAGTCGCTGGGTCCCGTTTCGAATTCAAATAGAAAGTCAACCGTTCGAAAATTAAAATGAAATAAAATATTAAATTATATAATTCCCATCAAGCTTCTCTCTCCTCCTTTACCCTTCCTCCCCGTCAGATCGCTCAAAATAAAAAAAAAAGAAAACAAAAGGGCGAAGCCCTAAGTCGTCGCTGGCCATCGATGGCCACCGCCGCCGCGTCCGGTGGAGGCGCGCGCCCTCCCCCTCCTGCTCTCCTTCCTCTCCCTTCTTCCTCCACGTAAAAGCCCTAGCCCTCCGATCCTCAACGCGCCGAACCTTCCTCCTCTCGCACCAGCTACCACCAGCGGCCGGCCTCGCCCTCCCACGCCACCACCTGAAGTCCACCGCCATCGCTCCTCAAATCCGACGCCCCCCTTTCTACCCAGAACCGGATTCGAACCCCCACAGCCCACCGGACCCGCCACCTGACCGCGAGCGCAGTCCTCCCTTTTCGAACGCCATTTACAGTAAGTCTTTATTATTTTTATTTAATTTGTTCATAGAAAATATAGTTTTTTAGGCAAAGAAAGTTTGGATTTTTAGAAGTGTAAAGATACGATTTTTATCATAGAAAAGAACAGATTTTTATTCATGAATGATTGGGTTTTTATCATAACAAAGACGAGATTTTTAACATGAGAAAAGAAGTGATTTTTAATTAGAGTAGTACATTAAAATATAATTTTTATACCATAGGAAAGGTAAAAATACTATTTTTATATATTCATTAGCGAGGTAAAAATGTGATTTTTATATATTGAACATCGAAGTAAAAATGTGATTTTTATATATTGAACATCGAAGTAAAAATGTGATTTTTATATATTGAACATCGAAGTAAAAATGTGATTTTTATATATTGAACATCGAAGTAAAAAATGTGATTTTTATATATTGAACATCGAAGTAAAAATGTGATTTTTATATATTGAACATCGAAATAAAAATGTGATTTTTATATATTGAACATCGAAGTAAAAATGTGATTTTTATATATTGAACATCGAAGTAAAAATGTGATTTTTTATATATTGAACATCGAAGTAAAAATGTGATTTTTATATATTGAACATCGAAGTAAAAATGTGATTTTTATATATTGAACATCGAAGTAAAAATGTGATTTTTACATATGTAGTGAATACGGGCAACGAAAGTGAAGAAGGGCAAGAACGGCGAAGATTTCTACCCAAGAAGTGTCGTGATATGTGACGGCAAGGAATTTCGCTCGGTCCGAACCAGTCGCTAAACCGATCCAGGCCGTTCGAAACACCCTATCGTTTGAGAACACGACAAAACAGAACGCATACAGAAGAACATTTCATTGTATATAACAACAATGCATCAGATTACAAGAATATACAGAGTATAAATGAATATTACACAGAAATATCAGAGATTTAAATTACATTTAAATACATAGCAGCGGAAAATAATACAATACACAACTAGAAGTAGATATACGGATACAAAGCTTTCCGGATATCGTTCCAGCTGTAAACCAGGATCCTGTGAATATAAATCTGCAAAACCGAAACTACTAGCTGCCCGTGTCAAAATAAGGGCACCCAGAGTTTAGGTTAAAACAATAAACTCCAGGTCAGTCATGGGACTGGTGTGAGAACTAAAACAGTTAATCTTTATTTTTAAAGCTAGGTAAATCAAGGGACCACGCCGTATAACACGGAACGGGTTTCCTCCCAAGAATACCAGTGCATAAAACAACAGCGCAATGCTAAATAAAGAAAAATGAAGCTGTTATAAGACCCAGGTCCTATCACACAATGCAACGCAAGCCGGGGGATAGGGTTTTCCCTTATAACAGCTAAAGAATGCTTGATACGTTTAAAACAAATCATTTGATACTATTATAAGTGCATAGAGTATAAAACATCTTCAAATCATAAGTATCAATCATAGGCGGCATGAATGCCCCATACCACTATGTCGCCATATATAGGTTTACAACTAAAACCGCAAGATCACGTATTTGGAAATTGGATTTCCGTCTATGAACCGAGGCAAAAGATAGTCCTCAACCGATTCGAGACTGCCTAGCCCGAGTCTCAGGATCAGAGCTCGAGTGACCCTTGGATCCTCAGGGCCGGTCCACACGGAGTGGATTAAAATGCCTGAACATGCGTTTCTCCGCCCTATGGGGCGTAAACGAGCCAACTAAATGACTCCATCGGTTCGAGAACGACCGATCAATCCGAGGCGCCTCGCAACAGCAACAACCACATAAGTCAAACTCGTCAGGGCGTGTAAAACCACTGACGCCACTTCTAGCTAGGAAGAAACGCATGCCCTCCCTGACGTCCCCTCCCGTTTTTGGTTCATACCGGGTGTGAAACACGCGAGGTAAACGTTACACAAAGCTACGCCACAAAGGCCGTGCTTTGATCATCACCACAAGACTTTGCTTTTCAACAGAAGCCTTGATCATTTGCATCTTAGCATGCCACACAGGCAAACCATCCTATGCAACCGATATCAGTCACACAGAATGAAATCCGATGTCAGACACACAGTCCATTTACAAGTCCGTTCTGGGTCTGAACGAAACCGGAGGCACCTAGTACCCCGCACATCCATCGATCTCCAAGTACGTCTGGACGATCACCAACTGTTTCCATCTTCTTGGGTGTACAGCCCAATCAAGATCATCAGTTATCACCCAAACGACGTGAAGACCTCCGGTCTTCGACCATCGTCTTCATCTTCGACTTATCGTCGTATCAGTTATCCAGAATGGGATAAACCCGGTCTTTCCGAATAACTCGCGTATATTTAAATAAGTGTTACACAAACACAACATACGCCTCATTCCAATTCATTAGTCACTAACCGTAAATTAATCAAGAGAATAATTCCCCAAATATTAACCCCGAAGGCCGAAACCAACATCAGATCAATATCCAGAAAACCATTCTGCTTGGCTAACCGACAGTTAGTTTCTAAATTTCACGTTCAAATCTAATTAAAGATTTAACTATCGCCTGGAGCAAAACTGGTGATACTCCATTCTCGATCTTTTCAATCTAATTAAAGATTCATTAAAACTCCACTTAGTTTTAATCTGTGACTGGGTTAAAGAATCAGTGTCATCTAAAAACACGGTTCGCGATAAACCCAAAGTCACATTCCATTAATTATCGGGTTAAAGAACGAGTGTTATTTAAAAACACTGTTCACGATAAACCCAAAAATCATTCCATTAATTATCGGGTTAAAGAACGAGTGTTATTTAAAACACTGTTCACGATAAACCCAAAAATCAATATCAATTCAATTCCAATTAAATATCATTTAATTGGTACACTTCATTAAATCTAAATAAAAAGATTTAATCTTTTCTCAACTGGGTTCAAGAACAGTGTTAGTGAAGACACCATTCACGACAAACCCAAATCACATTCGATATTCAATACAAGGCTCTGAATAGAAAATATATCGGCTTATATTCAATATCGAATTCTACGACTAACAAATGTCGTATTGGAAATAACGATATACATATATATCTTTCAAATTTCCATAACAACACCTGTATAATCACGAATTCCAACATCGAAACATTCCGAAGACAATTTCGATTCAAATCCACTCCAATGCAATCATTGGAATTTTGGTTACTTTTAAAACCCTTTTCGAATTCAATTTATTTATTTAAAAATAAATAGAATTATAATTCTAGTTCAAAACTAGTTCATTTCGATAAAAATCCATTTTTATCTTTTCAAATATGGAGTTTTTCATCCCAATTCTTCACAAATCATTTCTTATGATTTTACACAAATTATTACTATTTTTAATAATTTTATCAAGGCCCGTACAGTCGATTTCCATCAATGGCCATCGAACTGCACTTACAGCGACCTTTTTCGAATTTGATTTGGACATAATTCCAAATCCAACCATTAGATTTCAAATTTCTAATCTTCGTTAGAAAGCTCTTTTCGATACGAACCCAACGGTTCCGGTTTTAGGAGAATCCGACGGTCGGATCTCCCGTAATGTCCGTTTGAAATAAATGGTCGAAATTCGCGAACTGCCGCGACGCGGCGCGTTCTATTCAGGCCATTATATTATATATAATATATTTCGTCGATTTCTATTTAAAAACGAATTATATAAACAGTTTTAAATTCATTTCAAAATCTATTTCAACTTCCATTTCAATTCAAAGCAAAATTGAATTCTTCTTTATAAATTCGTTTCAAAATTCATTTCTGTTCAATTCAAATTTCAATTCAATTTGAATTCATATTCAATTCAATTCATTTCGAAATCGTTTTCAATTCAATTCATTTCGAAATCGTTTTCAATTCAATTCATTTCGAAATCGCTTTTCAATTCAATTCATTTCGAAATCGTTTTCAATTCAATTCATTTCGAAATCGCTTTCAATTCAATTCATTTCGAATTCGTTTTCAATTCAATTCATTTCGAAATCGTTTTCAATTCAATTCATTTCGAAATCGTTTTCAATTCATTTCGAAATCGTTTTCAATTCAATTCATTTCGAATTCGTTTTCAATTCAATTCATTTCGAAATCGTTTTCAATTCAATTCATTTCGAAATCGTTTTCAATTCATTTCGAAATCGTTTTCAATTCAATTCATTTCGAATTCGTTTTCAATTCAATTCATTTCGAAATCGTTTTCAATTCAATTCATTTCGAATTCGTTTTCAATTCAATTCATTTCGAAATCGTTTTCAATTCAATTCATTTCGAAATCGTTTTCAATTCAATTCATTTCGAATTCGTTTTCAATTCAATTCATTTCGCAATCGTTTTCAATTCAATTCATTTCGAAATCGTTTTCAATATCGATTCAAATATCGTTCACGTCAAAATGGCGTCAAACTAATCAACACGGCTTCATAAATTTCTAATTTCAAATATTCTATTTCAAATATTTCTTTTTCAAAATAGTTGTTATTATCAAAATATTTCGTTCAACACATGACCAATCTCAATGAATGAGTACTGTCAACACATGAACTTTTATTTTATAATATTCTTTATTTTTCAAATTGGAATGAGACCCAATCAATTACCATATAAAGTTAATTATATGGATTTTCATACAACACATGTATATCATAGCATTGAAAAATAATCAACCATCAACCAAAGTGCACTACACTGTATAAGCATCAAATATAGATATTCAACGCTTAAAACAGCCTGTCAATCAACCGATCGACATAATTAATAAATCAGGATGAGTGAACTTCAAATTTCATCCCAACACCCGTGTGGGGTTTCAAACAATCAAACACACATTTTATTTGTGCTGTTGGGCGATGTGCAAAATTTATCGACCCAATCAATGTCCTTCAAATAGGTGTACATAAACAAACCGTCCGGCTTGTAAATGAATATTTATTTATTCACATTCACGTTAAAAATTATATTTTTAACGATAAAACATTTTATTTTAACATATGAATTTCTATTCAGTTCATTCTTTAAATAAAATGGTATTTTTATTTTTCTAACATATTTTAGAAAATTTCGGCGGCATAACGGCACGATACTAGAAACGGGACGAGGCCTAGCCTTATCCCCGGTCTAGTGAAGGCCCACGCCATTCACTCATCAATCAAATCAATTTCATTTTGCAAACCACAAAATTTGGAGTAAGGGTCTAACCTAGCCTTACTCCTACGCCTTATAACGGCGCACGTCTAATCCTAACCAATTTATCGATTCGATTTTTCACATCACAAACCACATTCAAACCAACTCGCAATCAATCACCAAACAATCAAACAAACAAGTCCATGGTCTGTGGACGATTGTGTCGGGTGCTACTAAGCACCGTCTGCATCCTAGTATATATATATATAACTAGAAAAATAAATTGAAAGGTGAGAAATTCTCACATATTGCTATCCTAGCTCCACGGCTCTTCATTTGCAGAAGTCTTCGTCGTTTCGCCTTATTGTCACCTTCGTTGTCCGCTTTCACTACATATGTAAAAAATCCCATTTTTACTTCGCTATTCAATATATAAAAATCGAATTTTTATTTCAAAGTTCAATAGATAAAAATCGAATCTTTATTTCAAAGTTCAATAGATAAAAATCGAATTTTTATTTCAAAGTTCAATAGATAAAAATCGAATCTTTATTTCAAAGTTCAATAGATAAAAATCGAATTTTTATTTCAAAGTTCAATAGATAAAAATCGAATTTTTATTTCAAAGTTCAATAGATAAAAATCGAATTTTTATTTCAAAGTTCAATAGATAAAAATCGAATCTTTATTTCAAAGTTCAATAGATAAAAATCGAATCTTTATTTCAAAGTTCAATAGATAAAAATCGAATGTTTATTTCAAAGTTCAATAGATAAAAATCGAATTTTTATTTCAAAGTTCAATAGATAAAAATCGAATTTTTATTTCAAAGTTCAATAGATAAAAATCGAATCTTTATTTCAAAGTTCAATAGATAAAAATCGAATTTTTATTTCAAAGTTCAATAGATAAAAATCGAATTTTTATTTCAAAGTTCAATAGATAAAAATCGAATTTTTATTTCAAAGTTCAATAGATAAAAATCGAATTTTTACTTTGCTTTCCAATATATAAAAATATGATTTTTATCTCTAAAGAAATCAGTTTTCAATACCTTTTAAAAAATCTGCTTTTATATCTTTTAAAAAAATCTGTTTTTAACATTCTTTTCAAAAAATCTGTTTTTAATTCTTTTCAAAAAATCTGTTTTTAATTTCTAAACAAAAAATCTGTTTTTAATTCTTTTCAACAAAAATTGTTTTTAATTTCTAAACAAAAAATCTGTTTTTAATTCTTTTCAACAAAAACTGTTTTTAATTTCTAAACAAAAAATCTGTTTTTAATTCTTTTCAAAAAAAACTGTTTTTAATTTCTAAACAAAAAATCTGTTTTTAATTCTTTTCAAAAATCAGTTTTTAAACTTATATAGAAATCAGTTTTCAACTTATTTATATAGAAATCAGTTTTCACATTTATATAGAAATCAGTTTTAACCCCTTTATAAAAAAAATTAGTTTTAAATCATTTAAAATCAGAATTTAAAAACATAAAAAAAATCAGTTTTCAAATCCTGCATATAAAATAAAATAAATGAACAAAGTAAATAAATAAATTAAAAAAAAAAACTTACAGAGAGTGCCGCGGTGGCTCGCAAGGGGGGGGGGCTCGACGCTTGACGGCGGTGGCTAGGGCTGGAGGTGGGGGTTCACGCCATCGCAAGGTTGGGGGGGGGGGGGGTTTCTGTCATCGCGAGGTTGGGGGGGGGGGGGGTTTCCGTCATCGCGAGGTTGGGGGGGGGGGGGGGGGGGTTTCCGCCGGCGGTGGGGGATCGATCGGAGGAGCGACGAGCTCCTCCGCCCCCTTTTCTCTCGTCTCTCCCTTTTCTTTTTTTTTTTTTTATTTCTGATTAATGAAATTCTAACGGGGGGGGCCAGCGTATAATATGGGAGAGAAGATATTTCTTTTTTTTTATTATTATTTTATTTTATTTTAATCTCCATAGCTGACTTTTCTTTTGAAGTCGAAACGAGACCCACCGACCGTCGCCCATAGCGTTTTACCCCTATTCTGAACCCAATGGGATATGTATCACAAGCTGATTTGACCGTTTCGATTAGTTTCCGTTGAATTTACATTTAAATTACTATATTGAATTTTAAACGTACTTTTCAATTTACCGGGGTCACATACTAACTAGAAAAATTCCAGAAAAATATTTTCTAGCTTCGTATTGTCGATACGGTCCTAACAAAACTAGTTTCGTCTAATTCTGAGACCGTTAGAAAAATGGCCAATTTCCAGTCGATTAAAATCAACTGAAAACTGGTCAAACGCGTTTTCCTTTGCCACGCTCACATATTGATTCGAAAAATTATGAAACTTGAAATCTAGCAATAACTTGACACCACGGACTCAACAAAACTGGTTTCGTCGAAATCCGAGGTCGTTTGCAAAACGGCTATTTTTAAGGGCTATATATTATATAAAATATATATAAATTCCACAGCGACTATTCTGAATTTTCTACTGGACATATCTTATCATTTCTAAAGTGAAATCTCAGTTTGTCAACTTCGTTACAAAGATATAGTTATACAGATTCAAACATTTCTTGTTTCGTTCAATTCTGACTTATATTGAATTCTGTATATTCATTTGAAATTAGAAATCGAATTTTCGAACTACCGCGCCATTTTCAATTCCTTTTATAATTATATATAATTATTTATATTCTAACGACGACGCGTATAATATATACGTTCGAATTCTATTCAAAATAAATTTCTCGCCGATATTATTTAAAATAATTCATTTTAACTAATCAAAACTCCCTATAATTGCCAAAATAAAATTTTTAAACTGGCCCAGATTTTCCGGGTTGTTACAATCTCCCCCACTTAAAACTTTTCGTCCCCGAAAAGGAACAAAGTCGAAAGCGGTTTGATTATTCAACTCTACGCTCGATCTGGCTTCTATTCTCCAACTCTTTAGTTTCTGAGAATTTCTAAAATTTCAAAAATTTGGCTAACACCCTAAATTTTTGAAAAATTTCGCCATAACCTCCCCTGCAATGGGAGCATCGGGGAATTTCAAATAGCTTCCCCGGTCCTTCAGATCTCAAAAAGAAAAAGAAAAAGCCAAGCGGCTAGCCAATAGGCTCACAAAATCATCATCACCCAAACAAAACAGGAAATTATGTAGTAAACATGTACCTATTTGTCGGGCAAACAAATTTTATTCTCTGCTCTAGCCTCCTTGCTATGACCTGTTCAAGGTAAGTACATATATGCAAGCAAATGCGACCAATTTTCAATATAGTTCAATATTCGATCAAATTAGGCATATTGGTTCAAAATTATCAAACAACTAAACAAACAACACAAACATCAATCAATTAGTGAATTAGAGTTTCAAATTCATAATTTTGATATATATACAAAAATCATGTTTTTGATACCAAATCACAACAATAGGCCCTATCTAATTTTGGTTCTCACACCAGTCTAATGGAAATATATAGAAAATCACACCTTCGAAACACGAACATAAGTTCGGATGATGATCGATCAATCATCAGAACCATCTCCGGGCGTCTAGAATGTGATTCTATATCAATCTAATATATTAAAACTTTGAATACACGCGGATCAGACGTATACGCAAAATCTACATATACTGGATTGTCCACATCAATATAAATAAATAATCAACTACGAATAATTGATTTAAATTTTCAAAACAAAATTTGTTTTCATTTTAAAAATATACTCTTCACACTCGTTCTAGGATACTACTGATCCCATCTCTAACGAGTCATTCTAATTGGATATTACTAATCCAATATCTGCTGAATTCTTTCGTATGTTTCTAATGTGTCTTGTTCTCTGAGCTTTGTAAACCAAAGCTCTGATACCAACTGTGACGGCAAGGAATTTCGCTCGGTCCGAACCAGTCGCTAAACCGATCCAGGCCGTTCGAAACACCCTATCGTTTGAGAACACGACAAAACAGAACGCATACAGAAGAACATTTCATTGTATATAACAACAATGCATCAGATTACAAGAATATACAGAGTATAAATGAATATTACACAGAAATATCAGAGATTTAAATTACATTTAAATACATAGCAGCGGAAAATAATACAATACACAACTAGAAGTAGATATACGGATACAAAGCTTTCCGGATATCGTTCCAGCTGTAAACCAGGATCCTGTGAATATAAATCTGCAAAACCGAAACTACTAGCTGCCCGTGTCAAAATAAGGGCACCCAGAGTTTAGGTTAAAACAATAAACTCCAGGTCAGTCATGGGACTGGTGTGAGAACTAAAACAGTTAATCTTTATTTTTAAAGCTAGGTAAATCAAGGGACCACGCCGTATAACACGGAACGGGTTTCCTCCCAAGAATACCAGTGCATAAAACAACAGCGCAATGCTAAATAAAGAAAAATGAAGCTGTTATAAGACCCAGGTCCTATCACACAATGCAACGCAAGCCGGGGGATAGGGTTTTCCCTTATAACAGCTAAAGAATGCTTGATACGTTTAAAACAAATCATTTGATACTATTATAAGTGCATAGAGTATAAAACATCTTCAAATCATAAGTATCAATCATAGGCGGCATGAATGCCCCATACCACTATGTCGCCATATATAGGTTTACAACTAAAACCGCAAGATCACGTATTTGGAAATTGGATTTCCGTCTATGAACCGAGGCAAAAGATAGTCCTCAACCGATTCGAGACTGCCTAGCCCGAGTCTCAGGATCAGAGCTCGAGTGACCCTTGGATCCTCAGGGCCGGTCCACACGGAGTGGATTAAAATGCCTGAACATGCGTTTCTCCGCCCTATGGGGCGTAAACGAGCCAACTAAATGACTCCATCGGTTCGAGAACGACCGATCAATCCGAGGCGCCTCGCAACAGCAACAACCACATAAGTCAAACTCGTCAGGGCGTGTAAAACCACTGACGCCACTTCTAGCTAGGAAGAAACGCATGCCCTCCCTGACGTCCCCTCCCGTTTTTGGTTCATACCGGGTGTGAAACACGCGAGGTAAACGTTACACAAAGCTACGCCACAAAGGCCGTGCTTTGATCATCACCACAAGACTTTGCTTTTCAACAGAAGCCTTGATCATTTGCATCTTAGCATGCCACACAGGCAAACCATCCTATGCAACCGATATCAGTCACACAGAATGAAATCCGATGTCAGACACACAGTCCATTTACAAGTCCGTTCTGGGTCTGAACGAAACCGGAGGCACCTAGTACCCCGCACATCCATCGATCTCCAAGTACGTCTGGACGATCACCAACTGTTTCCATCTTCTTGGGTGTACAGCCCAATCAAGATCATCAGTTATCACCCAAACGACGTGAAGACCTCCGGTCTTCGACCATCGTCTTCATCTTCGACTTATCGTCGTATCAGTTATCCAGAATGGGATAAACCCGGTCTTTCCGAATAACTCGCGTATATTTAAATAAGTGTTACACAAACACAACATACGCCTCATTCCAATTCATTAGTCACTAACCGTAAATTAATCAAGAGAATAATTCCCCAAATATTAACCCCGAAGGCCGAAACCAACATCAGATCAATATCCAGAAAACCATTCTGCTTGGCTAACCGACAGTTAGTTTCTAAATTTCACGTTCAAATCTAATTAAAGATTTAACTATCGCCTGGAGCAAAACTGGTGATACTCCATTCTCGATCTTTTCAATCTAATTAAAGATTCATTAAAACTCCACTTAGTTTTAATCTGTGACTGGGTTAAAGAATCAGTGTCATCTAAAAACACGGTTCGCGATAAACCCAAAGTCACATTCCATTAATTATCGGGTTAAAGAACGAGTGTTATTTAAAAACACTGTTCACGATAAACCCAAAAATCATTCCATTAATTATCGGGTTAAAGAACGAGTGTTATTTAAAACACTGTTCACGATAAACCCAAAAATCAATATCAATTCAATTCCAATTAAATATCATTTAATTGGTACACTTCATTAAATCTAAATAAAAAGATTTAATCTTTTCTCAACTGGGTTCAAGAACAGTGTTAGTGAAGACACCATTCACGACAAACCCAAATCACATTCGATATTCAATACAAGGCTCTGAATAGAAAATATATCGGCTTATATTCAATATCGAATTCTACGACTAACAAATGTCGTATTGGAAATAACGATATACATATATATCTTTCAAATTTCCATAACAACACCTGTATAATCACGAATTCCAACATCGAAACATTCCGAAGACAATTTCGATTCAAATCCACTCCAATGCAATCATTGGAATTTTGGTTACTTTTAAAACCCTTTTCGAATTCAATTTATTTATTTAAAAATAAATAGAATTATAATTCTAGTTCAAAACTAGTTCATTTCGATAAAAATCCATTTTTATCTTTTCAAATATGGAGTTTTTCATCCCAATTCTTCACAAATCATTTCTTATGATTTTACACAAATTATTACTATTTTTAATAATTTTATCAAGGCCCGTACAGTCGATTTCCATCAATGGCCATCGAACTGCACTTACAGCGACCTTTTTCGAATTTGATTTGGACATAATTCCAAATCCAACCATTAGATTTCAAATTTCTAATCTTCGTTAGAAAGCTCTTTTCGATACGAACCCAACGGTTCCGGTTTTAGGAGAATCCGACGGTCGGATCTCCCGTAATGTCCGTTTGAAATAAATGGTCGAAATTCGCGAACTGCCGCGACGCGGCGCGTTCTATTCAGGCCATTATATTATATATAATATATTTCGTCGATTTCTATTTAAAAACGAATTATATAAACAGTTTTAAATTCATTTCAAAATCTATTTCAACTTCCATTTCAATTCAAAGCAAAATTGAATTCTTCTTTATAAATTCGTTTCAAAATTCATTTCTGTTCAATTCAAATTTCAATTCAATTTGAATTCATATTCAATTCAATTCATTTCGAAATCGTTTTCAATTCAATTCATTTCGAAATCGTTTTCAATTCAATTCATTTCGAAATCGCTTTTCAATTCAATTCATTTCGAAATCGTTTTCAATTCAATTCATTTCGAAATCGCTTTCAATTCAATTCATTTCGAATTCGTTTTCAATTCAATTCATTTCGAAATCGTTTTCAATTCAATTCATTTCGAAATCGTTTTCAATTCATTTCGAAATCGTTTTCAATTCAATTCATTTCGAATTCGTTTTCAATTCAATTCATTTCGAAATCGTTTTCAATTCAATTCATTTCGAAATCGTTTTCAATTCATTTCGAAATCGTTTTCAATTCAATTCATTTCGAATTCGTTTTCAATTCAATTCATTTCGAAATCGTTTTCAATTCAATTCATTTCGAATTCGTTTTCAATTCAATTCATTTCGAAATCGTTTTCAATTCAATTCATTTCGAAATCGTTTTCAATTCAATTCATTTCGAATTCGTTTTCAATTCAATTCATTTCGCAATCGTTTTCAATTCAATTCATTTCGAAATCGTTTTCAATATCGATTCAAATATCGTTCACGTCAAAATGGCGTCAAACTAATCAACACGGCTTCATAAATTTCTAATTTCAAATATTCTATTTCAAATATTTCTTTTTCAAAATAGTTGTTATTATCAAAATATTTCGTTCAACACATGACCAATCTCAATGAATGAGTACTGTCAACACATGAACTTTTATTTTATAATATTCTTTATTTTTCAAATTGGAATGAGACCCAATCAATTACCATATAAAGTTAATTATATGGATTTTCATACAACACATGTATATCATAGCATTGAAAAATAATCAACCATCAACCAAAGTGCACTACACTGTATAAGCATCAAATATAGATATTCAACGCTTAAAACAGCCTGTCAATCAACCGATCGACATAATTAATAAATCAGGATGAGTGAACTTCAAATTTCATCCCAACACCCGTGTGGGGTTTCAAACAATCAAACACACATTTTATTTGTGCTGTTGGGCGATGTGCAAAATTTATCGACCCAATCAATGTCCTTCAAATAGGTGTACATAAACAAACCGTCCGGCTTGTAAATGAATATTTATTTATTCACATTCACGTTAAAAATTATATTTTTAACGATAAAACATTTTATTTTAACATATGAATTTCTATTCAGTTCATTCTTTAAATAAAATGGTATTTTTATTTTTCTAACATATTTTAGAAAATTTCGGCGGCATAACGGCACGATACTAGAAACGGGACGAGGCCTAGCCTTATCCCCGGTCTAGTGAAGGCCCACGCCATTCACTCATCAATCAAATCAATTTCATTTTGCAAACCACAAAATTTGGAGTAAGGGTCTAACCTAGCCTTACTCCTACGCCTTATAACGGCGCACGTCTAATCCTAACCAATTTATCGATTCGATTTTTCACATCACAAACCACATTCAAACCAACTCGCAATCAATCACCAAACAATCAAACAAACAAGTCCATGGTCTGTGGACGATTGTGTCGGGTGCTACTAAGCACCGTCTGCATCCTAGTATATATATATATAACTAGAAAAATAAATTGAAAGGTGAGAAATTCTCACATATTGCTATCCTAGCTCCACGGCTCTTCATTTGCAGAAGTCTTCGTCGTTTCGCCTTATTGTCACCTTCGTTGTCCGCTTTCACTACATATGTAAAAAATCCCATTTTTACTTCGCTATTCAATATATAAAAATCGAATTTTTATTTCAAAGTTCAATAGATAAAAATCGAATCTTTATTTCAAAGTTCAATAGATAAAAATCGAATTTTTATTTCAAAGTTCAATAGATAAAAATCGAATCTTTATTTCAAAGTTCAATAGATAAAAATCGAATTTTTATTTCAAAGTTCAATAGATAAAAATCGAATTTTTATTTCAAAGTTCAATAGATAAAAATCGAATTTTTATTTCAAAGTTCAATAGATAAAAATCGAATCTTTATTTCAAAGTTCAATAGATAAAAATCGAATCTTTATTTCAAAGTTCAATAGATAAAAATCGAATTTTTATTTCAAAGTTCAATAGATAAAAATCGAATTTTTATTTCAAAGTTCAATAGATAAAAATCGAATTTTTATTTCAAAGTTCAATAGATAAAAATCGAATCTTTATTTCAAAGTTCAATAGATAAAAATCGAATTTTTATTTCAAAGTTCAATAGATAAAAATCGAATTTTTATTTCAAAGTTCAATAGATAAAAATCGAATTTTTATTTCAAAGTTCAATAGATAAAAATCGAATTTTTACTTTGCTTTCCAATATATAAAAATATGATTTTTATCTCTAAAGAAATCAGTTTTCAATACCTTTTAAAAAATCTGCTTTTATATCTTTTAAAAAAATCTGTTTTTAACATTCTTTTCAAAAAATCTGTTTTTAATTCTTTTCAAAAAATCTGTTTTTAATTTCTAAACAAAAAATCTGTTTTTAATTCTTTTCAACAAAAATTGTTTTTAATTTCTAAACAAAAAATCTGTTTTTAATTCTTTTCAACAAAAACTGTTTTTAATTTCTAAACAAAAAATCTGTTTTTAATTCTTTTCAAAAAAAACTGTTTTTAATTTCTAAACAAAAAATCTGTTTTTAATTCTTTTCAAAAATCAGTTTTTAAACTTATATAGAAATCAGTTTTCAACTTATTTATATAGAAATCAGTTTTCACATTTATATAGAAATCAGTTTTAACCCCTTTATAAAAAAAATTAGTTTTAAATCATTTAAAATCAGAATTTAAAAACATAAAAAAAATCAGTTTTCAAATCCTGCATATAAAATAAAATAAATGAACAAAGTAAATAAATAAATTAAAAAAAAAAACTTACAGAGAGTGCCGCGGTGGCTCGCAAGGGGGGGGGGGCTCGACGCTTGACGGCGGTGGCTAGGGCTGGAGGTGGGGGTTCACGCCATCGCAAGGTTGGGGGGGGGGGGGGGGTTTCTGTCATCGCGAGGTTGGGGGGGGGGGTTTCCGTCATCGCGAGGTTGGGGGGGGGGGGTTCCGCCGGCGGTGGGGGATCGATCGGAGGAGCGACGAGCTCCTCCGCCCCCTTTTCTCTCGTCTCTCCCTTTTTTTTTTTTTTTTTTTATTTCTGATTAATGAAATTCTAACGGGGGGGGCCAGCGTATAATATGGGAGAGAAGATATTTCTTTTTTTTTATTATTATTTTATTTTATTTTAATCTCCATAGCTGACTTTTCTTTTGAAGTCGAAACGAGACCCACCGACCGTCGCCCATAGCGTTTTACCCCTATTCTGAACCCAATGGGATATGTATCACAAGCTGATTTGACCGTTTCGATTAGTTTCCGTTGAATTTACATTTAAATTACTATATTGAATTTTAAACGTACTTTTCAATTTACCGGGGTCACATACTAACTAGAAAAATTCCAGAAAAATATTTTCTAGCTTCGTATTGTCGATACGGTCCTAAAAAAACTAGTTTCGTCTAATTCTGAGACCGTTAGAAAAATGGCCAATTTCCAGTCGATTAAAATCAACTGAAAACTGGTCAAACGCGTTTTCCTTTGCCACGCTCACATATTGATTCGAAAAATTATGAAACTTGAAATCTAGCAATAACTTGACACCACGGACTCAACAAAACTGGTTTCGTCGAAATCCGAGGTCGTTTGCAAAACGGCTATTTTTAAGGGCTATATATTATATAAAATATATATAAATTCCACAGCGACTATTCTGAATTTTCTACTGGACATATCTTATCATTTCTAAAGTGAAATCTCAGTTTGTCAACTTCGTTACAAAGATATAGTTATACAGATTCAAACATTTCTTGTTTCGTTCAATTCTGACTTATATTGAATTCTGTATATTCATTTGAAATTAGAAATCGAATTTTCGAACTACCGCGCCATTTTCAATTCCTTTTATAATTATATATAATTATTTATATTCTAACGACGACGCGTATAATATATACGTTCGAATTCTATTCAAAATAAATTTCTCGCCGATATTATTTAAAATAATTCATTTTAACTAATCAAAACTCCCTATAATTGCCAAAATAAAATTTTTAAACTGGCCCAGATTTTCCGGGTTGTTACATGATATTGGATAGCTATTGGTGAGAATTTCTCACCTTTCAATTTCTTTTTCTAGTTATATATATATACTAGGATGCAGACGGTGCTTAGTAGCACCCGACACAATCGTCCACAGACCATGGACTTGTTTGTTTGGTTGCGTAAATTAATTTGATGACTTGATTTGAATTGGTTGTTTGGTGAATTTGATTGATCGTGAATGGCGTGGGCCTTCACTAGACCGGGGATAAGGCTAGGCCTTGTCCCGTTTCTAGTATCGTGCCGTTATGCCACCGAAATTTTCTAAAATATGTTAGAAAAATAAAAATATCATTTTATTGAATAAATGAACTGAATAGAAACTCATGTGTTGAAATAAAATATTTTATCGTTAAGAATATAATTTTTAACGTGAATGTGAATAAATAAATATTCATTTACAAACCGGATGGTTTGTTTATGTACACCTATTTGAAGGACATTGATTGGGACGATAAATTTTACACATCGCCCAACTGCACAAATAAAATCGGTGTTTGATTGTTTGAAACCCCACATGGGTATTGGGATGATATTTGAAGTACACTAATCCCGATTGTTTAGTTGTATGTCAATCGATTGATTGACAGGCTATTATAAGCGTTAGATATCTATACTTGATGCTTATACAGTGTAGTGCACTTTGGTTGATGGTTGATTATTTTTCAATGCTATTATATAAGTGTGTTGTAGAAAATCCATATAGTTAACGCTATATGGTAAATGATTGGGCCTCATTCCAATTTGAAAAATAAAGAATATTATCAAATAAAGGTTCATGTGTTGACAATACTCATCCGTTGAGATTAGTCATGTGTTGAACGAAATATTTTGATAATAACAACTATTTTGATAACAACAACTATTTTGAAAAAGAAATATTTGAAATAGAATATTTGAAAATAGAAATATATGAAGCCGTGTTGATTAGATTGACGCCATTTTGACGTGAACGATATTTATATCGATTTTATTCATTTCGAAATGAATTGAATTGAAAACGATTTCGAAATGAATTGAATTGAAAACGATTTCGAAATGAATTGAATTGAAAACGATTTCGAAATGAATTGAATTGAAAACGATTTCGAAATGAATTGAATATAAAACGATTTCGAAATGAATTGAATAGATTACGAATTTGATTCGAATAGAAAACCAATTTGGATTGAATCGAATAGAAAACCAATTTGAATTGAATCGAATAGAAAACCAATTTGAATTGAATCGAATAGAAAATGACTTTGAATTGAATTGAAAACGAATTCAAATTGAATTGAAAGCAAATTGAAATGAATTCAAATTGAATTGAAATCTGAATTGAATAGAAATGAATTTTAAAATGAATTTATAAAGAAGAATTCAATTTTGATTTGAATTGAAATGGAAGTTGAAATTGCTTTTGAAACGAATTTAAAGCTATTTATATAATTCGTTTTAAATAGAAATCGACGATATATATATATATTATATATATTATATATATAATATAATGGCCTGAATAGAACGCGCCGCGCCGCGGTAGTTCGTGAATTTCGACCATTTGTTTCAAACGGACATTACGGGAGATCCGACCGTCGGATTCTCCTAAAACTAGAACCGTTGGGTTCGCATCGAAAAGAGCTTTCTAACGAATATTTGAAATTCAAAATCTAACGGTTGGATTTGGAGATACGTCCAAATCAAATTTGAAAAAGGTCGCTATAAGTGCAGTTCGATGCCCGTTGATGGAAATCGACTGTACGGGCCTTGATAAAATTATTAAAAATAGTAATAATTTGTGTAAAATCATAAGAAATGATTTAGAAAGAATTGGGATGAAAAACTCCAAATTTGAAAAGATAAAAATAAATTTTTATCGAAATGAACTAGTTTTGAACTAGAATTATAATTCTATTTATTTTTAAATAAATAAATTGAATTTGAATGGTTTTGAAAATAACCAGAATTTCCCATGATTGCATTGGAATGGAATTGAATCGAAATTGTCTTCGGAATATTTCGATGTTGGATTTCGTGATTATACAGATGTTGTTATGGAAATTTGAAAGATATAGATAAATATATCGTTATTTCCAATACGATATTTGTTGGTCGTAGAATTTAATATTGAATATAAGCTGGGATATTTTCTATTCAGAGTCTTGTATTTAATATCAAATGTGATTTGGGTTTGTCGTGAATGGTGTCTTCATTAACACTGTTCTTGAACCCAGTTGAGAAAAGATTAAATCTTTTTATTTAGATTTAATGAAGTGTACCAATTAAATAATATTTAATTGGAATTGAATTGATATTGATTTTTGAGTTTATCGTGGACAGTGTTTTAAATAACACTTGTTCTTTAACCCGATAATTAATGGAATGTGACTTTGGGTTTATCGTGAACCGTGTTTTGAATGACACTGATTCTTTAACCCAGTTAACGATTAAAACTAAGTGGTGTTTTAATGAATCTTTAATTAGATTGAAAAGATCGAGAATGGAGTATCACCAGTTCTACTCCAGGCGATAGTTAAATCTTTAATTAGATTTGAACGTGAAATGGTAATTGAATTTACCGATAACACCGTGGTGTTAGATATGAAGTACTACCAGTTTTACTTCATGGGAAGAATAGGTTGGGATTGGGAAATTAAAACCAATGATTACTTCGGTAAGGTTCGTTAATCTCGACTAGTTGAATCGAAATTCAAAAACAGATTAAAGAATAAATTCAAGGAATTTATCTTGGATAAAATTAATGGGAACCTTTCCCTATGAATGTGAAATTTAGAAACTAACTGTCGGTTAGCCAAGCAGAATGGTTTTCTGGATATTGATCTGATGTTGGTTTCGGCCTTCGGGGTTAATATTTGGGGAATTATTCTCTTGTTAATTTACGGTTAGTGACTGATGAATTGGAATGAGGCGTATGTTGTGTTTGTGTAACACTTATTTAAAATATACGCGAGTTATTCGGAAAGACCGGGTTTATCCCATTCTGAATAACTGATACGACGATAAGTCGAAGATGAAGACGGAGGTCGAAGACCAGAAGTCTTCATGTTGTTTGGGTGATTACTGATGATCTTGATTGGGTTGTACACCCAAGAAGATGGAAACAGTTGGTGATCGTCCAGACGTACTTGGAGATCGATGGATATGCGGGGTACTAGGTGCCTCCGGTTTCGTTCAGACCCAGAACGGACTTGTAAATGGACTGTGTGTCTGACATTGGATTTTAGTTCGTGTGATTGATCTCTATTAAATATATATCTGTTTGGCGGCGGAGAATTTATTCTCTTGCTTAACGCCCTTCTCTGAGACTTACGAGCTCAGGGGTTATATATTGATGGATATCAAACGCATGGAGTGAATTTCCTGTGTGGCATGCCTAAGTGGCAAATGATCAAGGCTTCTGTTGAAAAGCAAAGTCTTGTGGTTAATGATCAAAGCACGGCCTTTGTGGCGCAGCTTTGTGTAACGTTTACTTCGCGAGTCTCACACCCGGTATGAACCAGAAACGGGAGAGGACATCAGGGAGGGCATGCGCTTCTTTCTAGTTAGAAGTGGCGTCAGTGGTTTTACACGCCCTGACGAGTTTGACTTATGTGGTTGTTGCTGTTGTGAGGCGCCTCGGTTAGATCGGACGATCCGGGTCCGATGGAGCCATTCGTTGGCTCATCTACGCCCCATAGGGCGGGGAAACGCATGTTCAGGCATTTTAATCCACATCGGTGCACCGGCCCTGACGATCCAAGGGCCCACCTGTGTCTGGGTCCTGAGACACGGACTAGAGCGTCTCGAATCGGTTGAGGACTATCTTTTGCCTCGGTTCATAGATAGAAATCCAATTTCCAAATACGTGACATTTGCGGTTTTAATTGTAGAACTAGTATGGCGACATGATATATGGTACCCATGCCGCCTATAATTGATACTTATGATTTGAAATTGTTTTATACACTATACACTTATGATAGTATCAAATGATTTGTTTTAAACGTATCAAGCATTCTTTGGCTGTTATAAGGGAAAAACCCTATCCCCCGGCTTGCGTTGCATTGTGTGATAGGACCTGGGTCTTATAACAGCTTCATTTTTCTTTATTTAGCATTGCGTTGTTTGTTTTATGCACTGGTATTCTTGGGAGGAAACCCGTTCCGTGTTATACGGCGTGGTCCCTTGATTTACCTAACTTTAAAATGAAGATTAATAACTGTTTTAGTTCTCACACCAGTCACATGACTGACCTGGAGTTTATTGTTTTGACCTAAACTCTGTGTGCCCTTATTTTGATACGGGCAGCTAGTAGTTTTGGTTTTGCAGATTTATATTCACAGGATCCTGGTTTACAGCTGGAATGATATCCGGAAAGCTTTGTATCCGTATATCTCCTTCTAGTTGTGTATTGTATTATTTTCCGCTGCTATGTATTTAAATGTAATTTAAATCTCTGATATTTCTATGTAATATTTATTCATTTATACTCTGTATATTCTTGTAATCTGATGCATTGTTGTAAATATAATGAAATGTTCTCTTGTATGCGTTCTATTTTTTCGTGTTCTCAAAACAATTCGTTCTTTCTCTTCTCTTTGGAGACTGGGGAAGTTTGGGTCGTCTCATCGTGGTATCAGAGCTTTGGTTTACAGAGCTCGAGAACAAGACACATTAGAACCATACGAAAGAATTCATCAGATATTGGATTAGTAATATCCAATTAGAATGACTCGTTAGAGATAGGATCAGTAGTATCCTAGAACGAGTGTGAAGAGTATATTTTTCAAACGAAAACAATTTTGTTTTGAAAATTTAAATCGTTTTAAACATATTTGATTATTTATTTATTTTGAATTTGGACAATCGTGTATATATAGATTTTGCATATACGCGTCATGAACGTATATTCGAAGTTTTAATATACTGGATGGATATAGAGTCACATTCTAGTCGCTCGGAGATAATTCTGGTAATGCGGCCGCATTATCCATATTTGTGTTCGTGTTACGAAGGTGTGATTTCTATATATATTTCCATTAGACTGGTGTGAGAACAAAAACTAATATAGTTAGAACACATTGTTGTGAATTGGCATCAGAAACATGATTTTCTGTATATAAAACAAAATTATGAATTTGAAATGTTAATCCACTAATTGATTGATGTTTGTGTTGTTTGTTTATTTGTTTGATAATTTTGAACCATTATGCCTAATTGTATCAAATATTGAACTATATTGAAAATTGGTCGCATTTGCTTGTATATACATATACTTACATTGAACAGGTCATAGCAAGGAGGCTAGAGCCAGAGAATAAAATTTGTTTGCCCGACAAATAGGTACATGTTTACTAACATAATTTGCTGTTTTGTTTGGGTGATGATGATTTTATGAGCCTATTGGCTAGCCGCTTGGCTAGCCGCTTGGCTTTTTCTTTTTCTTTTTGAGATTAGAAGGACCGGGGAAGCTATTTGAAATTCTCCGATGCTCCCGGTGCAGGGGAGGTTATGGCGAAATTTTTCGAAAATTTAGGGAGTTAGCCAAATTTTTGAAAATTTGAAAATTCTCAAAAACTGAAAAGTTGGAGAATGGAAGCCAGATCAAACATAGAGTTGATTGATCAAACCACTTTCGACTTTGTTCCTTTTCGGGGACGAAAAGTTTTAAGTGGGGGAGATTGTAACAACCCGAAAATCTGGGCCAGTTTAAAATTTTTATTTTGGCGATTTTAGCGAATTTTGATTATTTAAAATAGATTATTTTAAATAATATCAACAAGAAAAATGTTTAGAATTGAATTCGACGTATATATTTATATACGTCGTCGTTAGAATATAAATAATTATATATATAATTATAAATAGAATTGAAAATGGCGCGGTAGTTCGATAATTCGATTTCAAACTTCAATTGAATGTACCGGGTGCAAAACAATCCGGATTTTAGTGAAACCAAAAACATTAGGATCTCTTTGTGAATATCTTTCCAACGAATTCGAATAATCGAAATTTCATAGCGGGAATCAAAAGATATGTCCAGTTGAAAATTCTGAATAGTCGCTATGGAATTCAGGCCCTTAAAAATGGACATTTTGCAAATGACCTCGGATTTCGACGAAACCACTTTTGTTGGGTCCGTGATGTCAAATTATTGCTAGATTCCAAATTTCATAATTTTTCGAATCAATATGTGAGCGTGGCAAAGGAAAACGCGTTTGACCAGTTTCAGTTGATTTTAATCGACTGGAAATTGGCCATTTTTCCAACGGTCTCAGAATTCGACGAAACTAGTTTTGTTAGGACAGTATCGTCAATACGAAGCTAGAAAATATTTTTCTGCAATTTATAAAGTTAGTATGTGACCCCGGTAAATTGAAATGTACGTTCAAAATTCAATATAGTGATTTAAATGTAAATTTAACGAAAACTGATTCAAACAGTCGAATCAGCCTACGATACATATCCCATTGTGTTCGGAATGGGGGTAAAACGCTAGGGACGACAGTCGCTGGGTCCCGTTTCGAATTCAAATAGAAAGTCAACCGTTCGAAAATTAAAATGAAATAAAATATTAAATTATATAATTCCCGTCAACCTTCTCTCTCCTCCTTTACCCTTCCTCCCCGTCAGATCGCTCAAAATAAATAAAAAAAGAAAACAAAAGGGCGAAGCCCTAAGTCGTCGCTGGCCATCGATGGCCACCGTCGCCGCGTCTGGTGGAGGCGTGCGCCCTCCCCCTCCTGCTCTCCTTCCTCTCCCTTCTTCCTCCACGTAAAAGCCCTAGCCCTCCGATCCTCAACGCGCCGAACCTTCCTCCTCTCGCACCAGCTACCACCAGCGGCCGGCCTCGCCCTCCCACGCCACCACCTGAAGTCCACCGCCATCGCTCCTCAAATCCGACGCCCCCTTTCTACCCAGAACCGGATTCGAACCCCCACAGCCCACCGGACCCGCCACCTAACCGCGAGCGCAGTCCTCCCTTTTCGAACGCCATTTACAGTAAGTCTTTATTATTTTTATTTAATTTGTTCATAGAAAATATAGTTTTTTAGGCAAAGAAAGTTTGGATTTTTAGAAGTGTAAAGATACGATTTTTATCATAGAAAAGAACAGATTTTTATTCATGAATGATTGGGTTTTTATCATAACAAAGACGAGATTTTTAACATGAGAAAAGAAGTGATTTTTAATTAGAGTAGTACATTAAAAATATAATTTTTATACCATAGGAAAGGTAAAAATACTATTTTTATATATTCATTAGGGAGGTAAAAATGTGATTTTTATATATTGAACATCGAAGTAAAAATGTGATTTTTATATATTGAACATCGAAGTAAAAATGTGATTTTTATATATTGAACATCGAAGTAAAAATGTGATTTTTATATATTGAACATCGAAGTAAAAATGTGATTTTTATATATTGAACATCGAAGTAAAAATGTGATTTTTATATATTGAACATCGAAGTAAAAATGTGATTTTTTATATATTGAACATCGAAGTAAAAATGTGATTTTTATATATTGAACATCGAAGTAAAAATGTGATTTTTATATATTGAACATCGAAGTAAAAATGTGATTTTTACATATGTAGTGAATACGGGCAACGAAAGTGAAGAAGGGCAAGAACGGCGAAGATTTCTACCCAAGAAGTGTCGTGATATTGGATAGCTATTGGTGAGAATTTCTCTCCTTTCAATTTCTTTTTCTAGTTATATATATATATATATACTAGGATGCAGACGGTGCTTAGTAGCACCCGACACAATCGTCCACAGACCATGGACTTGTTTGTTTGGTTGCATAAATTAATTTGATGACTTGATTTGAATTGGTTGTTTGGTGAATTTGATTGATCGTGAATGGCGTGGGCCTTCACTAGACCGGGGATAAGGCTAGGCCTTGTCCAGTTTCTAGTATCATGCCGTTATGCCGCCGAAATTTTCTAAAATATGTTAGAAAAATAAAAATATCATTTTATTGAATAAATGAACTGAATAGAAATTCATGTGTTGAAATAAAATATTTTATCGTTAAGAATATAATTTTTAACGTGAATGTGAATAAATAAATATTCATTTACAAACCGGACGGTTTGTTTATGTACACCTATTTGAAGGATATTGATTGGGACGATAAATTTTACACATCGCCCAACTGCACAAATAAAATCGGTGTTTGATTGTTTGAAACCCCACACGGGTATTGGGATGATATTTGAAGTACACTAATCCCGATTGTTTAGTTGTATGTCGATCGATTGATTGACAGGATGTTATAAGCGTTAGATATCTATACTTGATGCTTATACAGTGTAGTGCACTTTGGTTGATGGTTGATTATTTTTCAATGCTATTATATAAGTGTGTTGTAGAAAATCCATATAGTTAACGCTATATGGTAATTGATTGGGCCTCATTCCAATTTGAAAAATAAAGAATATTATAAAATAAAGGTTCATGTGTTGACAATACTCATCCGTTGAGATTAGTCATTTGTTGAACGAAATATTTTGATAATAACAACTATTTTGATAATAACAACTATTTTGAAAAAGAAATATTTGAAATAGAATATTTGAAATTAGAAATATATGAAGCCGTGTTGATTAGATTGATGCCATTTTGACGTGAACGATATTTATATCGATTTTATTCATTTCGAAATGAATTGAATTGAAAACGATTTCGAAATGAATTGAATTGAAAACGATTTCGAAATGAATTGAATTGAAAACGATTTCGAAATGAATTGAATTGAAAACGATTTCGAAATGAATTGAATTGAAAACGATTTCGAAATGAATTGAATTGAAAACGATTTCGAAATGAATTGAATATAAAATGATTTCGAAATGAATTGAATAGATAACGAATTTGATTCGAATAGAAAACCAATTTGAATTGAATCGAATAGAAAACCAATTTGAATTGAATCGAATAGAAAACCAATTTGAATTGAATCGAATAGAAAACGACTTTGAATTGAATTGAAAACGAATTCAAATTGAATTGAAAGCAAATTGAAATGAATTCAAATAGAAATGAAATCTGAATTGAATAGAAATGAATTTTAAAACGAATTTATAAAGAAGAATTCAATTTTGATTTGAATTGAAATGGAAGTTGAAATTGCTTTTGAAACGAATTTAAAGCTATTTATATAATTCGTTTTAAATAGAAATCGACGATATATATATTATATATATATAATATAATGGCCTGAATAGAACGCGCCGCGTCGCGGTAGTTCGTGAATTTCGACCATTTATTTCAAACGGACATTACGGGAGATCCGACCGTCGGATTCTCCTAAAACCGGAACCGTTGGGTTCGCATCGAAAAGGGCTTTCTAACGAATATTTGAAATTCAAAATCTAACGGTTGGATTTGGAGATACGTCCAAATCAAATTTGAAAAAGGTCGCTATAAGTGCAGTTCGATGGCCGTTGATGGAAATCGACTGTACGGGCCTTGATAAAATTATTAAAAATAGTAATAATTTGTGTAAAATCATAAGAAATGATTTAGAAAGAATTGGGATGAAAAACTCCAAATTTGAAAAGATAAAAATAAATTTTTATCGAAATGAACTAGTTTTGAACTAGAATTATAATTCTATTTATTTCTAAATAAATAAATTGAATTTGAATGGTTTTGAAAATAACCAGAATTTCCCATGATTGCATTGGAATGGAATTGAATCGAAATTGTCTTCGGAATATTTCGATGTTGGATTTCGTGATTATACAGATGTTGTTATGGAAATTTGAAAGATATAGATATATATATCGTTATTTCCAATACGATATTTGTTGGTCGTAGAATTTGATATTGAATATAAGCTGGGATATTTTCTATTCAAAGTCCTGTATTTAATATCAAATGTGATTTGGGTTTGTCATGAATGGTGTCTTCATTAACACTGTTCTTGAACCCAGTTGAGAAAAGATTAAATCTTTTTATTTAGATTTAATGAAGTGTACCAATTAAATAATATTTAATTGGAATTGAATTGATATTGATTTTTGAGTTTATCGTGGACAGTGTTTTAAATAACACTTGTTCTTTAACCCGATAATTAATGGAATGTGACTTTGGGTTTATCGTGAACCGTGTTTTGAATGACACTGATTCTTTAACCCAGTTAATGATTAAAACTAAGTGGTGTTTTAATGAATCTTTAATTAGATTGAAAAGATCGAGAATGGAGTATCACCAGTTCTGCTCCAGGCGATAGTTAAATCTTTAATTAGATTTGAACGTGAAATGGTAATTGAATTTACCGATAACACCGTGGTGTTAGATATGAAGTACTACCAGTTTTACTTCATGGGAAGAATAGGTTGGGATTGGGAAATTAAAACCAATGATTACTTCGGTAAGGTTCGTTAATCTCGACTAGTTGAATCGAAATTCAAAAATAGATTAAAGAATAAATTCAAGGAATTTATCTTGGATAAAATTAATGGGAACCTTTCCCTATGAATGTGAAATTTAGAAACTAACTGTCGGTTAGCCAAGCATAATGGTTTTCTGGATATTGATCTGATGTTGGTTTCGGCCTTCGGGGTTAATATTTGGGGAATTATTCTCTTGTTAATTTACGGTTAGTGACTGATGAATTGGAATGAGGCGTATGTTGTGTTTGTGTAACACTTATTTAAAATATACGCGAGTTATTCGGAAAGACCGGGTTTATCCCATTCTGAATAACTGATACGACGATAATTCGAAGATGAAGACGGTGGTCGAGGACCAGAAGTCTTCACGTTGTTTGGGTGATTACTGATGATCTTGATTGGGTTGTACACCCAAGAAGATGGAAACAGTTGGTGATCGTCCAGACGTACTTGGAGATCGATGGATATGTGGGGTACTAGGTGCCTCCAGTTTCGTTCAGACCCAGAACGGACTTGTAAATGGACTGTGTGTCTGACATTGGATTTTAGTCCGTGTGATTGATCTCTATTAAATATATATCTGTTTGGCGGCGGAGAATTTATTCTCTTGCTTAACGCCCTTCTCTGAGACGTACGAGCTCAGGGGTTATATATTGATGGATATCAAACGCATGGAGTGAATTGCCTGTGTGGCATGCCTAAGTGGCAAATGATCAAGGCTTCTATTGAAAACAAAGTCATGTGGTTGATGATCAAAGCACGGCCTTTGTGGCGCAGCTTTGTGTAACGTTTACTTCGCGAGTCTCACACCCGGTATGAACCAGAAACGGGAGAGGACATCAGGGAGGGCATGCGCTTCTTTCTAGTTAGAAGTGGCGTCAGTGGTTTTACACGCCCTGACGAGTTTGACTTATGTGGTTGTTGCTGTTGCGAGGCGCCTCGGTTAGATCGGATGATCCGGGTCCGATGGAGCCATTCGTTGGCTCACCTACACCCCATAGGGCGGGGAAACGCATGTTCAGGCATTTTAATCCACATCGGTGGACCGGCCCTGACGATCCAAGGGCCCACCTGTGTCTGGGTCCTGAGACACGGACTAGAGCGTCTCGAATCGGTTGAGGACTATCTTTTGCCTCGGTTCATAGATGGAAATCCAATTTCCAAATACGTGACATTTGCGGTTTTAATTGTAGAACTAGTATGACGACATGATATATGGTACCCATGCCGCCTATGATTGATACTTATGATTTGAAATTGTTTTATACACTATGCACTTATGATAGTATCAAATGATTTGTTTTAAACGTATCAAGCATTCTTTGGCTGTTATAAGGGAAAAACCCTATCCCCCGGCTTGCGTTGCATTGTGTGATAGGACCTGGGTCTTATAACAGCTTCATTTTTCTTTATTTAGCATTGCGTTGTTTGTTTTATGCACTGGTATTCTTGGGAGGAAACCCGTTCCGTGTTATACGGCGTGGTCCCTTGATTTACCTAACTTTAAAATGAAGATTAATAACTGTTTTAGTTCTCACACCAGTCACATGATTGACCTAGAGTTTATTATTTTGACCTAAACTCTGGGTGCCCTTATTTTGACACGGGCAGCTAGTAGTTTTGGTTTTGCAGATTTATATTCACAGGATCCTGGTTTACAGCTGGAATGATATCCGGAAAGCTTTGTATCTGTATATCTCCTTCTAGTTGTGTATTGTATTATTTTCCGCTGCTATGTATTTAAATGTAATTTAAATCTCTGATATTTCTGTGTAATATTTATTCATTTATACTCTGTATATTCTTGTAATCTGATGCATTGTTGTAAATATAATGAAATGTTCTCTTGTATGCGTTCTATTTTGTCGTGTTCTCAAAACAATTCGTTCTTTCTCTTCTCTTTTGAGACTGGGGAAGTTCGGGTCGTCTCATTGTATGTGATTGAGTATTTCCTGAGCAAGGACTCAAAAGAACGATTACAGAAGTGAGTGCCATTATCGCTAATGATAGCTCGAGGTGTGCCAAAGCGCGAAAAGATGTTTTCTTTGAGGAATTTGACAACAACCTTGTTGTCGTTGGTTTTGGTCGGAATGGCTTCAACCCATTTTGAGACATAATCTACCGCAAGCAAGATGTAAAGATTCCCAAATGAATTAGGGAATGGTCCCATGAAATCGATGCCCCAAACATCGAATAACTCAATCACTAAAATGGGGTTGAGAGGCATCATGTTTCGCTTAGTGATTCGACCCGTTCTTTGACATCGATCACATTTAGAGCAAAATTCAAACGCGTCACTTTATAATTTTGGGTTAGGAGCCATTAAGGACAGAAAACTTCATTGTAGATAATTTCTATGCTTGCATTTAACAACAATGAGTGAAAAAAGTGTTAGCCAACAAAATTCTCCTAGGGGTTCTCGTATCAACCAAAATTTTCCAACCGAATTGGATCAAAATCGAGTGAATCACAACTTTCCAAACTTTGGGGATCAAAACCAAACAAATCAAAATTTTCAAAATCTCAATATCCAAACGGATAGACACTTGTCTCTTCGTGATCGATGTTATCCGACTAGGACCGTTCAACCATCTGTCATTGTGTTCCCACCAGCTGAAGGAAACAATTTTGAGCTAAAACATTCTTTTATCCAAGGGTTACCAAAGTTTACTGGGTCTAAAAATGCTTATGAATTTCGAAGTGAATTTGAATTGTATGCGTCCACAACAAAAATGCAACAATTGTCTAACGAATCGATCAAGCTGAGGCTAATACCATTTGCACTACTTGAAAGCGCTAAAAGATAGCTAAATTCTCTTCCAAAACATTCCATAAGAAGTTGGGATGAATTTGTCATTGCATTCTTGAAAAAGTTTTTCCCTTTCCATAAAACTCTAAAAATTCGAACTGAGATAAACCAATTCCGTCAAAATGAAGGGGAAACTTTTTCAAAATACTTTGAGAGATTCAACCAGCTATTATATAGTTTCCCTCATCATGGAATTCTAAAAGATCACTTATTTCAAATTGCATATGAAGGGCTAAACTATCAGACTAGAACTCAACTAGAATCAATGTGTGGAGGAGATTTTATGTCTAAGACAGCCGATGAAGCTTGGCGGTTCTTAGAAGATTATTCTGAAAAGGACATGCAATGGGAATCAATTCGTGTGCCCATTCGTACTTCTACTAGAGGAGTGCATGTCGTGGACCCAAGTCAAATTCCCTTAGAAAATCAAACTCCTCAAGCCGGAGAAGGGTTACCCCACTATTACTCTCAGGACCAAGCTAATGCCATAGCTCAAAATAACCCTTACTCAGCCATGTACAATCCTGGTTGGAGGAACCACCCAAACTTTTCTTGGTCAAACCCCAATAATTCGGCCAACCCAGCTCACATGCAACCCTTTATTCCCAATCCGAATTACCAATCTCCTTCTTCCAATTCTCAAACCTCTCAAGCTGCACCTCAATCCAAACAACCTTATAGGCACCCCAATTTTCAATCATCGAACCAATCTTCTCAATCTTCTCAACCGTCACAAGAAATTGTGTGTTTAGAAAAACAATTGAGCTCTTACGAAGCTAAAATAAACTCGCAAGACGCTAAAATGGACCAAATGATGAATATGATAAAGGAAATGGCGAAAAATAATGAGAGGGGAAAATTGCATAGTCAACCCGAGGTGAATCCAAAGTATAACTCTCGTGCTGTAAATTCTTGTGAGGACGAAAACCATAATCCGGTCAACGCTATTACAACCCTTCGATCTGGAAAGAGGGTTGATAATAACGTGGGCGACCCTGGCAAACCTTCTAACTCGACCCCAATGCTAAATCTTGATGATCACCCATTGGCTTCGAATGCCAATTCTTCTAAACTTCCATTTTCCTTAAATGTTGGCAATCCCAACGATTCTTCTTCCAGTGTCGGCAAACCCGACCCACCTTCGAAAATTAATGTTGGCAATACCAACATTCCATCTTCTACGACCTTACCACCTTCTATTTCCATGGATAAACCTTCTTCCTCGAATGATGAAACTCATCACAGAATTGAAAAACCAATAGCTCCATTTCCCCATAGACTCAATAGTAAGAAGAAAGCGGCAAATTTCGATAAAATTTTCAAACAAGTCCGTGTGAACATTCCCCTTTTAGACACAATTGAACAAATTCCTCAATATGCCAAATGTCTTAAGGAATTGTGCACACAAAAACGTGCGACCAATGTCCCTAAAACCGCCTTTCTAACTGCGAATACAAGCTCTGCTCTTTCGAATCTTACCCCAGTCAAGTACAAAGACCCTGGCTGCCCTACGATTGATTGCAAAATAGGAAACACCCATATTTCTCGTGCCCTACTCGACCTTGGTGCCAGTGTCAATCTTCTTCCTTATACTGTCTATTGTCAACTTGGGTTAGGGGAAATTAAACCAACAAACATCACTCTTCAGTTAACAGATCGATCTGTCAAAAAGTCATTGGGAATTATCGAAGACGTCTTGATACAGATCGAACAATTTTACTTCCCTGTCGATTTCATAGTTTTAGACACAGAGCCTGTCTCAAATCCCAAAGTTCAAATACCATTGATTCTCGGATGGCCCTTCTTAGCAACCTCTAATGCTGTCATAAATTGTACAAACGGTCAACTTCGACTTTCCTTCGGGCACCTAACCATTGAGCTAAAGATCTTTAATCTCAACAAACAACCTAGGGATTTTGAGACCGATGAAATCGACATGATTCAAACCATAGTTGACGAAACCTCTAATGACACATCTGAAGCCTTGAAAATGTGTCTAGAAAATTTCGACTCTGATTTCGACGAACTGGAATACATTTCTGAACTAAATGAATTTCTTGACTTAAATCCTTCGTCTTCTGACTCTGACCAGGGAATGTTAACCAATGTTAACACTCAAGAACATCCTAAGTTAGATCTCAAACCCTTTCCACAAGACCTTAAGTACGCATACTTAGACTCCTTAGAAACTCTTCCCGTAATCTTGGCCTCTGATCTTACCGAGGACCAAGAAGGAAAACTCTTAGAAGTTTTGCGGGAAAATAAAGACGCCTTGGGATGGGAACTGAGCGATATAAAAGGAATTAGCCCGTCAGTTGTGGAACATCGCATACATTTAGTTGATGAGGCTAAACCCATTCGTGAGGCCCAAAGGCGATTAAACCCAAACATGAGAGAAGTGGTCAAGGAGGAGATAATCAAATGTCTAGACATTAACATCATCTATCCCATCTCTGATAGTACCTGGGTGAGTCCAATACAAGTCATACCAAAGAAATAGGGAGTCACAGTGATCAAAAATGAAAGTAATGAGCTTGTCCCAACAAAAATCAAAACAAATGGCATGTGTGTATCGACTATCGAAAGCTCAACGCAGCCACACGAAAAGACCATTTTCCCTTACCTTTTATTGACCAAATGCTCGAACACTTAGCGGGTCACGAGTACTACTGTTTTCTCAACCGATACTCTGGCTATAACCAAATCCATGTTGCTTTAGAGGATCAACACAAGACCGCCTTTACTTGTCCCTTTGGAACCTTTGCTTATCGTCGCATGCCTTTTGGTATGTGTAATGCCCCCGCGACTTTCCAAAGGTGTATGATGAGTATCTTCTCTGATATGGTGGACGAATTCTTGGAAATATTCATGGATGATTTTTCAATCTTTGGATCCTCTTTTTCCCAATGCCTCACTCATTTGGAACTCATCCTAAAACGTTGTAAGGAAAAATCACTCGTGCTTAATTGGGAAAAATGTCACTTCATGGTAAAAAGGGGGATAGTTCTAGGTCATGTCGTCTCCAAAGATGGTCTTGAAGTCGATAAATCTAAAATCGATTTGATTGCTAATCTGCCTCCTCCTAAGTCTGTTAAAGATGTTCGTTCATTTCTTGGCCACGCAGGATTCTATAGAAGATTCATTAAGGACTTCTCGAAAATTTCAAAACCTCTCTCAAATTTACTTGCCAAAGACGTTAAGTTCGAATTCTCCAATGACTGCAAAACATCTTTTGAAACTCTTAAGTCAATCTTGACCACGATTCCCATCATTCAACCTCCTGATTGGACTCAGCCCTTCGAACTTATGTGCGACGCTTCTGACTTTGCAATTGGATCCATCTTAGGTCAGCGTATCGATAAACTCCCTCGAGTCATTTATTACGCTAACAAAACCTTAAACGAGGCCCAAAAACTTGTTCGTCGCTTTCCTATGAATTAGAAAAGCGCGAATTTTAAATTAAATTCTGCAAGCACACAGGTGTGTAGCATACAGGTCGAACACAGGGAGGTGTAATTATAAATTATTATTTATTTCTTCTTGGGCGTGTTAGACGAAGTTTGGAGTTGTTGTTTTTTTATGTTGTTGAAATTACTCTGAATCTAATCAGTATCAAATTCAACAATTGAAAAGAAAAGGAACAATTACTAAAAAAAAGAATAACAACTAGAACAATAACAGAAATTAAAAGTAGGATTCCTGTTGAAACTAATCAAACAGTGAATCACTAACAAGCAGTAATAAAGGACAATAACAATATGCGTTCTACCCAAACCTAATTAGGTAGATAACACAAATTGTTATGAAATTAAAATAACAATAAAACTAGAAAAGAAAAGACTTTTATTAGAACAAAAGAGAATACAGAATAGAAAATGAATGGAATTTACAATGGAACATCATGTATATTTATAGAGATGTAGACCAAATCCTAATCAAATCAATGACTAAATGGCCCTCTTTTCCAAGAAGTAATATCATATCTCTTGCCTTCCTTGACCAAGCTTGATTGGAAAGCAAATCACGATGAATATCTTCCAAATCTTCCCTATCTTTCATGTGGCAAATTGATTGATTGATTGATGAGCAGATTGTATGTGATTAATTCTTCCAAACAAGGATACTCATTAGACTCCAAAGGCAACAAGGGATAAAATCTTCAAAATTGATCTTTTCTTGGCAATATTTCTATCAGAAATTCTTCTAATTGGAATTTGAAAAAAAATGAATGTTCTGAATTGATTTCCATGATAAGAATTTGTTTATTCCTTTTATTAGCGTATATCATGCATACATACATACATACATATGAATATATGTATATATTTATAATATGACACCAATCCATGTATTTTTCAAGGCAGAGGAGGTAGTGTGAATGTTCAGCAAAAAAAAAGAGCTTGACGGGAATCGAACTCAGGTCTCTCTGCGCAAACTCCTATGCCTTTACCAGTGAGCTGCAACTTCTTTTAGGATTGAGAAGGTGTTGACATAAGGAAGTAGCTTTTTCTTTGTAGTTGGCCTTTAATTTGAAATGAAAGAGGCCTCATTTGACAATCTGTAAATACACATAAAAATACCCAAAGTATCATTTATTTATTTACAAAATATAAAATATAAGAGCATAAAATAAACACATTTCTATGTTGATCACACACCCACCCCCGTTATCTTTACACCATCTGTTCAGTGGCACCTTAGAGTATTGTACGGTATGTAGTGCTAACTCTTCGGTTGTAGGTCCAGGTTCAGGTATGGTTTAGTATACATGTTATTATTCTGTTTAGCTGCTTATCGCTCATACCAGACTTTTTTTTCTGACCTAGAGTTTAATGTCTCTTCTTATTACTCTGGGTGCTCTCACGAGCAGACTAGAGACAGGTTAGGTGGTATGCACGAGTAGCTGTATCGAAGACGAGCAAGAGGCTTCCACGTATGATATATATATATATTCTCCCTGTGTTGCTGCTGGTCACTACTTTGGGCATTAGTAGTGCACCCTTCCTTTCTTTTACTTTAGAAACTGTTTTAAAGTTGTAATAATAATGATGTGGAACATAAGCTGTATCTGGATTTTCCTCTACTCTGATGTTGATGTTGGTTTTTGTTATCAGCTTATGCACTGTCTCGCCTGTTTTATGTCAAGTACATTATTATTATATTTTGTTCCATGTGCTATGAGACATTCTACAGGTTTTCGATTAGTTTATTCTCTACTTTCCTTTCTTTGGCGACCGTTCCGTGCTAGTCGGGCATGTGTACAGCGCACTTTTGGAGGAAATGCCGGTTGGTGCTGGGCGGGCCGTCATACTTGGTATCAGAGCTAGGTTGCGTAGTTAACTTAGGGAAACACATCAGGGAGAGATAATACGTATATGAGAGTGTGTATTTGTGATTATTTTGGTTTTCAAAAGCTATGTATATATACTATTAGTATAGTTAAGAATGAAGTCGCACTGCACTGACACCACTATAGAGGTTAATCGTTTTCTCTTTACAGATTGAACGATGAGCCGATAGGTAAGAGGTGCCGGTAGAGGAGCCAGTAATGGGAATGCTGCTGACATGAGGACAATGTTTACTGGCCTCATGATAGATATGCTTAGGGATGTTCAAGGGGCAACTCCCAATGCTGGTAATGGAGGTGGTCCAATAGTGAAGGCACTTAGGGTCGATTTCGCCAAGCTGAAAAGGATTATACACGTCTTGGTGGGAAGCCGTTCCACGGAACGGAGTCGGCTATAGATGTTCAGGATTGGTTGGATAGCTACGAGCGTATCTTCAAAGATTTGGGTACCGGGGATGCGATGAAAAGAAGGCTAGTATCCCGTCAGCTGCAAGGACGGGCAATGAATTGGTGGAATGCTATAAAGGCATCTACTCCCGAGGATCAGATTACTTGGGATTATTTTAAGGTTTGCTTTAGCGATAAGTTCATTCCAGCTGCTCAGAAGTTAGTGCTGTTTAATAAATTCTTGGAACTCAAGCAGAATGGCAGAGCTATCTCGGAATATATTGTCGAATTCGACACTTTATCAAAATAGAAGAAGAACGAGAAGTTCATAACTAGCTTAGATCAGTACTTAGGGGAAAGGCTTATTAACCTCATCGATGAGACGTTTGAATCGATTGTGGGGAAAGCATTGAGTTCAGAGAGTCTTTACCCTAAGTCGAAGACTGAGGTTGCATCTGCAGAGGAGCCAAAGCCCCAAGCAAGCGGTGGAGGCAAGAATGGTTCTCAGAATAAGAGGAAGCAGAACTAGAATAAGGATGGCTAGAAAAAGAATAAGAAAGAGGTTGGGTGCTTCAGCTGTGGTAAGAAGGGCCATTATGCTAGTAATTGTCGGGCCAAGCCAGCAGATAGGAAATGCTTCAACTGTGGCCAAGTGGGACATCACAAGGACTAGTGTCCGCAACCCCCTAAAGAAAAGCAGATGGTGAAAGCATATGCCCTTAATGCTATTCCTTCTTCGTCGAATGCCCCAACAGCGGCGGATAAAGGAAAGAATGTTGTTATTCAAGGTATGCTTTCTATTTATGATGTTCATGTTAGAGTTTTGTTTGATACCGGGGCTTCCAGTTCTTTCATATCTAGTGACCTGGTAGATAGGTTGGGATTGGAGCCCAAAATTGTCGATAGACCTTTAGTAGTGACAAACCCGATTGGTGGTTCGACTAACCTTAACATGATTTTTCGTAATGTGGTCTTATCGAGTCATGGATGCATGTTTGTTTGTAATTGCTTTGTTTTGGTCTTTACTGGGTTTGGCATTATTTTGGGAGTCGATTGGCTCCAAAGATACGGGGTGGTGGTAGACTGTGAGGGCTTTTTGGTGATAGCTAGAGCAGATGATGGGCAGAGGGTAGTGTTTGGTTGTCTACCTAGTGATGGGGTAATGGCTAGTTTTCTAAATTCCCTCGACATCCCGCATAGTGAGTTGTCAGGTTTGCCCATGGTTGGCCAGTATCCGGACATCTTCGAAGAAGTGACCGGGCTTCCACCACACCGAGAGATTGAGTTCCGTATTGATTTAGTGAAAGATGCCAGACCTATAGTGTTGCCACTTCGTCGTATGGCACCAAGGGAGCAGCGAGAGCTCAGGGTACAAGTCAGCGATCTTTTGAAGAAGGGATTTATCAGAAGGAGTGTTTCTGAGTGAGGAGCACCAGTTGTCTTTGCTACCAAGGCGGATGGTTCCCTTCGATTGTGTGTAAAATACCGCGAGTTGAATAAAGTGACGAGGAAGAACAAGTATCCTCTACCACGGATAGATGATTTGTTTGATCAGTTGAGTGGCGCGAGAGTATTCTCTCAGTTGGATCTCGCGATAGGTTTTCATCAGCTTAGAGTGGAAGCTAGGAGTATAGCTAAAACGGCATTTCGAACGCCGTCTGGATTTTATGAATGGTTGGTCATGCCATTTGGGTTGACCAATGCACCAACATATTTTGTGGGTCTTATGAATAGAGTATTCAGAGATCAGTTTTATAAGTTTGTTCTTGTGTTCGTGGACGATATACTTTTTTATTAGAGGACAGAGGAAGAACACAAGGAACATTTAAGAATAGTGATGGAGGTGTTGAGAAAACACCAATTGAAAGCAAACTTTTCTAAGTGTCACTTTTGGAGGAGGGAAGTGAGATTCTTGGGCCATGTTGTTTCAGAAAATGGTATCGCCGTGGACCCTGCGAAGGTGGCTATGGTTCAAGATTGGTCTACGCCCAAGAATGCGACAGACATAAGAAGTTTCTTGGGGTTAGCTGGATATTATCGTAAGTTTATCCAAGACTTCTCCAAGATAGCAGCACCATTGACTCAGCTGACCAAGAAGAATCAAGCTTTCGTCTAGGACGAAAAGTGCGAGAATGCATTCAAGAGTCTAAAGGAAAAGTTGACATGTGCACCAGTGTTAGTCATTCCTAAGGGGAATGAAGAGATGACGGGGTATACAGATGCATGTGGTACCAGACTAGGTGCTGTATTGATGCAAGGAGGTAGGGTTGTAGCTTATCAAGTCGGCAATTGAAACCGCATGAGAAAAGATACCCTACCCATGATTTGGAATTGGCAGCGATCATGTTTGCATTGAAGATGTGGAGACATTATCTCTTGGGAGAAAGATTCGAGTTGTTTACCGATCATAAATCGTTAAAGTATCTCTTCTCTTAGAAGGATCTAAATCTCCGACAGCAAAGATGGTTTGAATTCTTAGCTTCCTATGATTTCAACATCGCATACACACCAGGAAAGGGCAATGCGGTAGCTGATGCATTGAGTAGAAGACATGCCAGTTTAGGGGCTATGTTTCTTGAATGGAAGCAACTGGAGTACATCGCTGGGTATGATTTCAGATCTAAGTGCGAGTTGGATCCAGAAATGTTAGCAAGTTTGATGATCAGACCCACTTTGATTGAGCGGACTGGTTCCACTCAGAGGGACGATCCTAACCTATTGGAAATCATATCAAAGCTAGAGACGGGAATCGACGAGGAGATGAACAAGTATGGGCTTGATCAAGATGGACGGCTTAGGAAGAATGGAAGACTAGTTGTACCCAATATCAAAGGATTGAGAGATGAAGTGCTTAGGAAATGTCATCGCTCAAAACTAACTATACATCCCGGTGGTAACAAGATGTATCGAGACATGAAGCAGACCTACTACTGGGAAGGGATGAAGAGAGACGTTGGGAAGTTTATATCCAAATGCATGAATTGCAAGCTAGTTAAAGCTGAGAAAAAGAAGCCTAGTGGTTTGTTACAACCATTAGAAATTCCAGAATGGAAATGGAAACAAGTGTCAATGGATTTCATTTATGGGTTACCAAGGACTAGATCGGGCCATGATAGCATTTGGGTGATTGTGGACCGATTGACTAAGAGTGCAAGGTTTATACCCATCAAGTCAAACAGGACGGCAGCTAAGTTAGCGGAACTGTATATAAAGTGGGTAGTGAGATTTCATGGAATACCCAAAGGCATTGTGAGTGACCGAGATCCGTTGTTCACTAGTGGATTTTGGAAGAGCTTACAAGAGGCGTTAGGATCAGAATTACATCTCAGTACCGCATATCATCCTCAAACCGATGGTCAAACAGAGAGGGTGAATCATATATTAGAATACCTCTTGAGAGCCTGTGTATTGGATTTTGGTGGATCATGGGATGACCATTTGCATCTAGCAGAGTTTGCATATAATGATAATTATCAATCTAGTATCGGTATGGCTCCATTTTAAGCTTTGTACGGAGATCGTGCAACTCACCGTCATGTTGGTTAGAAATTGGTGAGATGTTTGTGCTTGGACCAGATGTGATAAGAGAAACTTCATACAAGATCAAGATCATTCAACACGAATGAAGGCTGCCCAAGATAGGTAGAAAAGTTATGCTGATAAGAGAAGAAGAGAACTAAAGTTCTCCATTGGCGACTTGGTGTTTATCAAGATTTCTCCGTTGAAGAGCGTGATACGATGTGGCAGGAGAGGCAAGTTAGCACCAAGATTTGTTGGTCCATTCCCAGTTCTTGAGAAAATTGGGAATTTGGCATACAAAGTTGAATTACCAGAGAAGATGGCAAGAGTTCACAACGTATTTCATGTTTCCCATTTAAGGAAGTTCGTACACGACCCAGATGTGACTATTTCACCTGATTTGTTGGATGATATCGAGTTTGAACCCGAGGCCGTTGGGAACCGCAAGCCTATGCATATTGTTGGGAATGATACAAAGCAACTTTGAAGGAAGGCGGTGAAATTAGTCAAAGTTCAGTGGGGCAAGGATGAGAATGACTGTACTTGGGAGACAGAGAGAACATGAGGAAGACGTATCCAGAACTCTTCACCTAGTAAGATTTCAGTTTCGATTTAGTCTTTCCGCATGCAAGGATAGGTTTGTTTTATTTGTTTTGCATGATTGAATGTTGTATATTGCTGGTAGACATGCGGGATCCTTTGTATGTTTTGGGTTAAGGAATTTCGGGAACGAAATTTCTTAAGGGGGGAGAGTGTAAAGACCTGCATTCTATGCATCGCAAGATCATAGAATATTTATTTCTTTCACATACGGAGTCGCATGGTCATGTAACTTTGGGAGACGACTATTGGGGTCATTTCCCACATTCATGATTTTTGCCGATTTTTAAATGACTATTTTGCCCCTAGCTGATCTTGTTTTGGCCATAACTTTTGATTGGATAGGGGTTTTGACCTAAAACCACTTCCATTAGATTCGGACGATGGTTTACAATTCTGTAGAGTGGTCACATTAGCCAAACAGACTCACCGTTTGGGAGATATGGCTGAAATAAGTTTTAGAAGGTGAAAAACTGCTTAACTGGGCCAAACAAGATGATTAGTAAATAGGCCCATAACCCATTTCGGGATTAGGGTTATGGGGAGGCTAAAATGAGTTAGGTTTTCATTTCATTTCAGTTTTCTAGCCGCCATTCACCTCCTAAGAACCCTAATAATGGCCTCCAACCTCTAAGACATCTCCAAATCACTTTCTAATCAAGGATTAAGCTTGGCAACATCAAATCAAAGAGGATAAGCACCAAATCAAGGTTAGAGCTGCTGTGTTGCATTGGGAACAGCGCCAAACAGAGATTCAATTCAGATTTGGTATTTTATTTATGGCCAAGTGAGTGATTTGCATAGTTCCTCACTAATTATAGTTAAATAAGGGTAATTAGTGTTAATTAGCGAATTTGAACATGATTAAAATCTAGAAAAATATTTAAAAATTTCGAAATATCGTTTTAGACCTCTGTTAGAAAATTTGGTTAATTTGGTTAAGTTTTGCTAATCATATCATTAGTTTTGCTTAAACATGCTTAAGGGAAAATATGGGGTTTCGGCTATGTTTGATCCATTTTAATACATCATATTGTTGTTTTGATGTTTGTGGTCACTTCTATTTGTTGCTATGATTGTATGGTATGTTTTTTGATTGATTAGAACTGTTACAATGGTCGAAAACGCCGTCGTATGGCGTAAAACAGTCGCTGGAAAGTTGCGGGAAATGTGCAGGGTTTCAAACCGGATCGGATCGGATTATTGGGCTCGGATCGGATAGGAGGACCGGGCAAGTGGACTCAATTCGGATTGGAACTTAGCATAAGGGTCCTGGAGAGAAGGAAGGCCATTTGCTTAGAGTTGCAATTGGACAGGGGATCAGATCGGAGAGACCAATAAGGGATCAGATCGGAAGCAAGGGCATGGAGATTGGATCGGGCTAGAGCCAGGGAGCGGGATCCGATCGGAGGACCAATCTTTGAGATGGATTTGGAGCGAAGCACCAAATCGGATCGGGACATCTAGGTGGGAGCAACCACCGACACGAACCCATGCAGAGGCATCTTAACCGAACCGATGAGGACTGGAGCACTATACACAACCGACCCGAACCGGATTGGAGTTGCGATTACGCGACGACGTTTCTGAAGACCAACTCCAATTCAACCAAAACCCGAGATGCAAAGGAAGCCCAAATAGGAAGTAGAGCTCAGGATCCAGTTGGGAATCAATGAGTTAACTTCATGTGTTGGGATATGCTGCGGGACGTGTGCTAAGGGGTTGTCGATGTCTATAACTTTGGATCACTTTGTGTAGGGGGTACGTGAACGGATTCAGGACCACAATGGTCTGGGTACGACTAATGGGCTATAGACCAATGAAACAGGGTCATTTGTAAAGATTTAGCCATGACTCCTTGGGGGTAAGCTTGGTGGTAGCAGTTGTCGTACAAGTCGAACTCCGTCACTACTTCGGTGGGTCTAGTGGTTGAGAGTGGTGGACATCGTATGCTTTACGCACTGAGTAAGAGATGTGAGGATGGTTGCTATGTTTGATTTGTTTGCCATCATTATGACATGCACATTCCCACCCTCATTATCTTTACACCATCTGTTCAGTGGCACCTTAGAGTATTGTATGGTATGTAGTGCTAACTCTTTGGTTGTAGGTCCAGGTTCAGGTATGGTTTAGTATACCGTTATTGTTCTGTTTAGCTGCTTATCGCTCATACCAGACTTTTTGTCTGACCCAGAGTTTTATGTCTCTTCTTATTACTCTGGGTGCTCTCACGAGCAGACTAGAGACAGGTTAGGTGGTATGCACAAGTAGTTGTATCGAAGATGAGCAGGAGGCTTGCACGTATAATATATATATAGATAATCTACCTGTGTCGCTGCTGGTCACTACTTTGGGCATTAGGAGTGCACCCTTCCTTTCTTTTACTTTAGAGACATTTTTAAGTTGTAATAATAATGATGTGGAACATAAGCTGTATCTGGATTTTCCACTACTCTGATGTTGTTGTTGATTTTAGTTATCAGCTTATGCATTGTCTCGCCTGTTTTATGTCAAGTACATTATTATTATAATTTGTTCCGTGCGCTGTGAGACATTCTATAGGTTTTCGATTAGTTCATTCTCTTCTTTCCTTTCTTTAGCGACCGTTCCGTGCTAGTCGGGCATGTGTACAGCGCACTTTTGGAGGAAATGCCGGCTAGTGCGGGGAGGGTCGTCATACCTTTATAAGTGATAAATAAAATATACACCTATATATGTGTAGTAATTTGAAGTAAATAAAGTTGAAAAGGTTGTTATTTTGAAGTTTTGGATTGGTAATGAAGCGTTAGTAAAGCTAGAGATTCCTAACCTAAAGACTAAAGGAGTGGATGAACTCTTCACTCACCTTCAGAGTGCAATTTAGTCACCTATGTTTGCTAATGATGTTCATAATATGTTTATGAAATTAATAGTTTGCTAATAATGTTGTTAATATGGAAAATTTACACCTTTATGTGTTAAAGTAATGGATATTTATTTATATGATGTTGGGGTTGGATATGAGGATGAATGGTTTGATTTGTGTTGGTTTGGGTTGTAACTAAGTACGAAAAACATGAACACTTAGTGGAAAAGGTTAATAGTATCACCTTTGTGTAGTTTAAGCATGAACACTTAGTTTAAAGTGTTAAAAATGTTTCCTTAGGTGTTAAAAATGTAAACACTTAGTGCAAAAGGTTAGAGACGTCACCTTACTGTGTTTAAAGCATGGACACTTAGTTAAAAGTATTAAAATATCACCTTTGAATATGGTATGAACCCTTGTGTAAATAGCACCCAGTGTTGTTACTGGATGTTGTAAGATGTCATTGAATGCTTATGACTGAGTGATGATTGGATAATTGCGATTAATCAATTGATTAACAAATTATAAGCGTTAATTATCTATGTATATATACATACACTATGTATATACGTATATGTGAATGGATGATTTAATTGCGAGAAATCACAATTGAAATGTTAATGGTGATTATGGATTCGCTACACACATATATGTGGAAGATATGGGGATTAATTGAGTTTTAATTCCAATTTGGTGCTTAACTGAATATTTTATTAGTAAAATATTAAGTGAAAAATTATTTATGTCCGAAATGACTTAGAAAGATAGTTTAAGTAATTACGAATAGTTTTCATAAAGAAAGAAATTTTATTTGAACAAGCTCAAGTAACAAAGGCATGTTTTCAAATTTGAATTGAAAATTGAATAGTAATGTTGAAAAGTGAAGTTTAGTTTGGGTATCTAGAAATTGTTTAATCGAGATTTTATTTTCCAAACTACCTTATTTTTTTTAGTGGACTTTAGGAAAATTTGGACTACAAATAATAAGTTTTGAAAAATAATATTATTTTAATGATTTAAAATAATATTATAATGACTAAATAATGGAATACTTGATTTTTATGAAATAATTTAAATATAGTTTCCGAAAATAATTATATATGTTTTATATAAATATAGGTTTTTTTGGAGTAATTCGATTTAATTTTAATTATAAAATCGAAGTTTGGTCTGAATATGACTAGTCGCACAGTGGTAGTTCGCAAATTTCGACCATTAACTTCAAATTAACGTACCGGGAGATCCGACTATCGGATATTATCGAAATGAAAAATGATAGGTTCGAAATGAAAACAATTTTCAAATGCAAAAGAAAGTAGTAAGATCCGATGGATAGATTTTGAAATAAGCCAAAATTTAATTTCTAGAAAAATCCAGAATTTGAAGTTAGCGACCTGAAATTGGATTTTTATGGAATGAGCTAATTTTTAAATTATTTAACATAGGGATAAATTGTGATAAATCATAATAAACGGTTTAAACGTGATTTGAATTGATAAAATGAAGTTTTGGATAATATAAAAGTCATTTTGACTAGAATAGCTAATATAAACCTATTTGTAGCGCTTTTTGTGACATTATCACAACTTATCTGAAAAGGGGCTATTTAATGATTTTAAATTCAATTGTTTTCATCTATGACTTGAGTAATCATTTTTGAATTTTTAATAAATTAAAGTTGGAATTTAATGGAAATCGATTTGGTGAAAATTAAGATAATTATCTGTAGATGAAGACAAACACTATTTGAGGAATTTAAAAGGGTTTGCCCTTATTCCGCTTATACTCTTGGTTGGAAACGATAATTTATATTGATGGTGAGTTGATACGATTTCCTTGAAGGTTCCATTACGAGTGGTTGTATGATTTTGGGTTGTTGTGACCAATGTCTTTAATAACATTTTCTTGACCCATTTAAAGAAAAGATTGATTTTGAGGATTTAAAACTAAGTTAGAGGTTTAAACAAATATTTGGATGATGAAATGAAAGAAAGATTAATGAATGTAATTAGAACTTACCGAAATTAATGTAGATACGGATTAGGAGTAAGGATCCTGTAACGACCCGGATTTTTGGTCGATTTATTTTAAATATTTAGTATGGTTTTAAATATTGAAATCGAAGTTAAAACTAAATAAAAATGATTCAGTCGATAAATATAAATTTTTTTGAAAATATACGATAATAATAACTTATTATCACGAAGTTGTTTGTTTTGAATTATATATTTTCAATTTAATAGGATTATCCCATATATACGTTCAAACTAAAATTTGAAATACGTTCCACTGAGGTAAGAATAGTGGTATAGTGTTGGAAAGTCAGTCGTTACGTTAAGATAAGGGTTCGGGGTTGCGAAGTACGGACTGAGAGATATTTTGACTATAAAATTATTTTAAAAACCACTTCAAATCTTTTCCCTTCTCTTCAGCCAACCTATGATTAACGAAGCCGACATGTTCTCCTATATGCAGACCTATCATGTTTTTCTCGAGCAGGAATTTTGGTTCCCCTCCTTCCTATGGAAGCAAAACACTGATTTAATGGCATCGTACTGTTTGTTTCCCATTCACTCTATATAAAGGTACCCACGGCCTTCGTATTTTCCCCCAAATCAGTTCATTCTTCTGTCATCTGTTTTTTTTTACACAAAAAACCATTTCATTTCAATTCCTTTTTCTTCCTTCTGGCATGCAAAATCGAAAATCCTTTCACAAACAAATCGTAATCTTCCTCATTCAGATCGAAAACCGAAAACCAAATATGAGGCTTAGGTTTTGCTAAGTGAATTAGGGATTTTTCATTTTTACGTCTCGACTTTGGGGGTTATGGTCGACGCGATTTGTCTACTAACGAAATCGAACTCGGAGTTCGCGGTTTTGCTGTGTAAGAAGGGCATGATTTGGGGAATCGCGATTTTTGGATGGCGAATTAGCAGTTTCGGTCTTCGATGGAGAACGACGAAGTCAGAGGCGAGCTGGAGTTGGTGCAGTGTGATCAGGATGGTCGGACGTTGACTGTGGCATTATTATAGGAAGTGCGATATAGGCAAAAGGCTGCGAGGTGGGTAAAGTTGGTGATGTACAGATTGTGATTTACAGAAAGGAGGCTTGGGCTTCAAAGCAATGATAGGAGGGTCGAACTTGACCTTGAGGGTGTAAGAGGATGATGTTTAAAGTGCTGTTTCGTTGGGGATGGCCTTAGGATTTTTTTTGTGAAGAACGGACACAATAAGAAGGGGGTTTGGATGATGAGATTGAAGGTGATGGCAGCGAGCATTGGAAAGGAAAGGGGACAAGTAAAATCAATGATGACGAGCACCGAGATAGTGATAGCCATGATTAGGAAAGAAGAAGAATAGGTAATTTACTTGTTACTCAATTAATTAATTTCTTTAATATTTATGATGGTAATTAAGTATTAATAAATGTGATTAATCCGAATCTTATAAAAAATGTATTTCATACCAATAGGTTGGACTTAAACACCATCAGTTGCGTTGTAGTTAAAATTGAAAACTACATTCGGGAATCAGTTTGAACTCGACTGAGTCGAGTTGGAATCATAGCTCTGAGGTTAACAAGAAGAAACTTTAAATGGGAATCGAAACGGATCGAATATAAAATCGAGGTGAGTAAATCTCACTCACCTTTTATTATAATTATTTTTACTTCGTAAAAATAATTGTTGTTGCTTGTTTGGATTTTTCTGCTTGTTTTATATATATTAGTTATTTAGGCTATATATATATATTGGGTTGATTGATTGGTTGGAATCCCGCAGTCTCATTAGCGGATGCCCGCAGTTTCATAGCAGATGATTACCCTATACGCCCCACGCTATGATTAGTGGATGACCTTCTATACCACGATATTCTGCCACGAAGCAGAATGGGTATTATTTATGTGCTAACATCTGTGGATGCAGGTAAACAGGTTGGAGGAATCCAACTGGATTCCTCAAAAATATATTATCTGTTTGTTTGTTGGTTTCATATATATTCTCATATATGATGTGTTAAAAATCCCGTGATTGATAACTGATTGTTTTGGGGTGTTTAAATATCACTGGGGCTCGAATATTGATTTATAAAAATATCGGAAAAGGATAATAGAGATTTGAAAATGGAATTCTATTTTTATAAATAGAATTTGAACTTTTAATGAAATATAGAAAATATTAACTGTTTTAAATATATAAAACAGGTGAATTTATAAACTTGGGTTATAAATTAAAATACGGGGTTTTAATTGGATTTATAAACTTTATTTATATGTTTATAATGTGAAAATTTAAGGGAAGTTATAAACGTTGTTTATAAATTAAATAATACAAATAGAATTTGAATATGAGAAATTAGAATGAAATTTGAATATTTGAGTTCAAAGGAATTAAAATAAAATTTGAATTCAAAGGAATTCAAATAAAGAAAATTTAAATAGAGATTTTGATATAACATTTGAATAAAGAAATTCAAATAGAGATTTGAATGTAGAATTTCAAAATAGAATTTGAAATAAACTTTGAAAATAGGATATTCGAAGTAGAATTGGAAATAGAATTTCAAAATAGGAAATCCAAATGGTTTTGAAATGGAATTTGAATTCAAGGGAATTCAAATGGCTTTGAGTGAAGAAATTCAAATGGGATTTAAATAATGGGTTTTAAATAAAGAGGATTCAAATATAAGAATTTAGATAAAACTCAAATGGAGTTTAAATATAGGATTCAAATAGAATCAAAAAAGAATTTGAATAAGAGGAATTCAAAGAGAATTAAAAGTTGGTATTTGAAATTCAAAAGGGTATTAGAATGGAGTTTTGGATATTTGAATTTAAAATAGAAATTCAAAATGGAGTTTGATTATTTAAATTCAAGTATGAAATTTCAAATATAACAATTCAAAGGGAGTTGATTATTGAAATTAATGTGGTATTTAAATTCAAGGAGATTAAAATGTGGTATTTGAAATCAAGGAAATAAAATATGGTATGTGAATTCAAGAGAATTAAATTTGAATATTAGAATTCAAATGGTGTTAAAAATAAGTTTGAATATTAGAATTCAAATGGTGTTGGAAATGAATTTGAATATTAGAATCCAAATGGAGATGGAAAATGAAATTTGAATATAGGAGATTCAAAATGAGTTCAAATGGAATTTAAACTATGGATTTGAATATATTAAAATATATCAGAATGGAGTTGAATTTCATTCAAACGAAGTTTAAAAGTTTATATATATATATATTAAATTTAATTAAAACGAACTCGTCGCAGCGCTACAGTTCGTGAATTGGTGACTCGAACTTCATTTGAGTATATCGGAGTCAAATTAAGTCGGAATTCTTTGAAACAAGAACCGTCAGGACCAGTTAGAAAATAGTTTTCTAAAGGAAGAGAAAAATCTGGATTTCGTCGAATAGATTTTGAGTTATGTCAAAAATCAAATTTTTAAAAGCAGCGCCAGAACCATTATAAAACCATAACGGTTTGTTTAAATAAACTAAAGGATTTTAAAGAAATAAAATCCGAATTTGCCATGAGAAAATCCAGACTTGAGTTGTAAATTAAATACGAACTCAAGTGGTGTAAATGAGATGATTGTTGAAACAAAAATCAGATTTTTAATTATTGATTAGAATTGACTAATTTAGAGAAATTAGTTAATGGAATTTTAGAATCGAAATTTTGGGCTTTGAATCAGACAAGGGGTATGTAAATTCATATTCGAAATCGAATATGAAACTTGAATTAGAAATGACATTCGATTGTTGTATCAACAAATTAATATATCTTTGAACGTGATATGTTCAAATAACAAGTGAAATAGGCTAAGAAGCTAATTAAAGAATAAATGGGCGGAACTGAATTCAAACGATTGGTTTGAGTTGAATTGCAAACAGGTGAACATGTGTAAGCAGGTTTGATATGAAGTATATGAAGATTTAAATTTATGTGCTCGACAAAAAGGTACATGTTTAATTCATATATGAGATTTTATGCGCCGTATCGGCAAGCCGCTTGGTTTTTTTCTTTTTCTTTTTGAAATGAGAAGGTACCGGGAAGCTATTTGAAATTTCCCGATGCTCCCGATACAGGGGAGGTTATGGCGAATTTTTCCGGGAATTTAATAAGTTAGAATATTTTTAAGAAATTTGACAATTAGAAATCTATATATCGATATATATAGAATTCGATAAGGAAACGAAATCAAAAATAGGATATTGTAAACAAAAAGGGAAATCTATAAATTAGAAATAGAAAGCAAACCATACACATGTTTTAGAATGAATAATTGGATTGTATAGTGTGTTTATTCGAGGTAAGTGATTTTGCCGTTTTGAAGTTGAGGATGTTTTCAGTTAAGGTCTGAGAGGTAATTTTACCCCAACTTGATTGATTTCATTTTTAATGGATAAATAGCAAGATCCAGTCTCGAAGAGAAGTGTTTGAAAAAGAGTTAGTTGAATAAAATATTTTGGGTTGTTGTAACGATGTTTTACACAACATTCGTTTTAAACCCAAGTGATGGAATTTTGGAAATATAACAAGTAAATATTTCCTGAGTATAATTAAAATAGTCGGGATAGAGATAAGTGATTGGAATTGTTTCCCATTGCAAATAGAGATATTTTCTAATATATAGAAAATAAAAGAAGTTGATATTGGGAAATGCTTTCCAAATAGCGTAAAGGGCCAATATGGTTATTGAAATATTTGGATAACAAATATTGATAAGGAAATGGAGAAGAGATTTAATTAATGAAAAATTAATTAAAGAGCCCAGTGATTTGTTTGATATGTTTGGATGAACACTTGTTTTTATTCGATAGTTAAATCACAGACTATCGAAGTTTTTGACCATCGTTGTCAATATGGAGAGACCGGTTGGATTATTATCCGAAGAACCACTCCGTATCGGCATAAGCGTTGCGAACCAAGTATGCTGAATATATTGAAGACGGAGTAAAGTGCAAGGGCTTTTCTATTCATAGAAATAGTGCCTTCGGTTTCGTTCAATCACAGAACGAACGTAAATGGACGAATGTCTGACAAAGTATTTCCAATGATCAAATGGGTTGGTCTGTATAAATATATATATGGTTGCAACGGATTTATTCCCTTAGCATAACATCCAGAATATTTGTGCAGACTCAACTAGTGATTAACGGATCTGACGATGTGGCATTCGAAGTGATTGTGCTATCAATGAATGGTAAGTATTCGTAGCCTCAGGCCTCAACAACCAGGAAAGGACAAAAATCGGGCAGGCAGCATGGCTATGTGGGTCGCACCCATTAGGATGTATAATCACCTATCTAGAGGTTCATTTAATTTCTTATTCTATTCGATGCTGTCCCAGTCGGGAGACGGTTGCTGATCCCAACCGTTGGTGATATACATTCGATACACTCAAGCGAAATGAGTGGTCGGTCATGTGTGGGCCGGGTTACAAGATGTTCTTGTTGAACCCAGTGTATTCCTCTCTAGAGATACACTAGCGGAAGGTGGTTCCATACCTTGTCATGTTGGAAATCCAATCTCCAATAAGCGCCATGCGGTTTTTGATTTTATACTATGTATGTGGACCGTGAGATGCAAGCGTTCTGCTATTTGGTTATTTACTTGATGTAGACATTATTATAATATCACTAGATTTTCATATCAAAGTGTTTTGGGTTATAGTAAGGTAAAAACCGTCCGTGTTTATGTGTGGGCCGGTCTTACTATTATCTTTTCTTTTGAAAGGATTTTTAAAGCTAAACAAGTGGTTGGAGTTTACTCACACCAGTCCCATGACTGACCCAGAGTTTATTTTGTTTTCCCTAAACTCTTGGGTGCCCAAATTTGTACGGGCAGTCAAGTAGTTGGGATTTTTCAGATTCACTTGGAAGAGCTGGAAGCAGGAGGCTTCACCAGTTAGATATAGTCTATCATATATTCCGCTGTGTACTATGGTTGTATCTGGAAACAGGTGTTTATAACTGTTCCAGGAATGGCTGTTGTGCTCTGATAATGGTATGTATATAAAGTTACTGATTTGTATTTCAAAAGTTATGTTATATAATATATTTTATTCGTTCCGCTGTGAGATTATGTTCAGCTGTGTTCTTCTTCTTCTTCTTTTATTCTATTAGTTCTATCTTTTCTATCTCACCCTCTAACTTCTTTCTCTAAATGATCTGGTGTTTTCGATATCTGAACAGTCGACGCTGGATTTTGTGTCGATTTTCGGAGTCGAAAATGCCGTGGTTGTTACAGTTTGTATCAGAGCTTAGGTTGAGCGAATACCTAGGCTTTGTGGAGTTGTGCTCATTAGAGATAGGGTCAGTAGTACCCTAGAATGAGTTGAGTGTATATATACGAGAGAGCGTATTTGTTAATTGATATAAAAATTGTTTTATATTGTGTTGGCTAGTCTGTTGAGTGGTTTATGAATTCTGGTCGAATCGTGGGACGCTACGAAGTCGATAGGAATTTCTAAACACTTAAACAGAGAAATTCGACACAGTGTTGTTTTTAAGTGGGTAATTGAAATAATTTTACCCAAAAATTCTATTTTGATATAGAAAGAATAATTTTCTAAAATTATTATATTATATATGGATGTGTTGATTGTTAGGATTATAATCCAATGAGATTATAAAATTGGAATGGGTAATTATAACCAAATAAAATTTGTATATGAATGAAATATATACAAATGGGATGAACTGGAATTAAATTCAAACCAAAATTGGAATTTAAATCCTGGGAAGTTTGAAAATATTTTCTAAAAGTACATTAAAAGAATATAGCTTTGTTTTGAAAAGACCGTTCGAATAAAAATCAAATTTTAGATGGATATTGAAAGTGATAAAGCACTGAAATCACTTCGGTGGCTGGAAAATAATTCTGATGATGACTGCAGCACCATCAGTATTCATTTTCGAGTTTCTAAGTGTTGGATTGCTACCTTAGAAAAGTTTTTGATGAAATTTGTTTGAAAGAAAACAAGCTGGTATGAATATTCAAATGTTTTGAATTTGAGATGGAAATGAATATATATATATATATATATATATATATATATATATATATGTATATCTATATAATTTGAAAAGGATTTAAAATGAAAACCCAGTGATTTGAATTATGAAATTGAAATTTAACTTAAGCTAGTTAAATGGATTGAAGTGAATGAATTAACTAGAATCAATTTGAATAAATTAATGAAATACAGATTAGATGTAAATGTGTTGATTGTGGATCATCCAAATTAAATGTGTGAAAACCAAAAGTTTTGGTTGGAGCTAATTTGTTGAAATATGAAGAGGTGAGTTTCAACATAAGTGAGATTTTGAAAAATAATGGATTTGTACCATTTTTCCTACCTTAGCAATTTCAAGGACGAAATTATATTAAGGGGGGAAGAATGTAACGACCCGGATTTTTGGTCGATTTATTTTAAATATTTAGTATGGTTTTAAATATTGAAATCGAAGTTAAAACTAAATAAAAATGATTCAGTCGATAAATATAATTTTTTTTGAAAATATACGATAATAATAACTTATTATCACGAAGTTGTTTGTTTTGAATTATATATTTTCAATTTAATAGGATTATCCCATATATACGTTCAAACTAAAATTTGAAATACGTTCCACTGAGGTAAGAATAGTGGTATAGTGTTGGAAAGTCAGTCGTTACGTTAAGATAAGGGTTCGGGGTTGCGAAGTATGGACTGAGAGATATTTTGACTATAAAATTATTTTAAAAACCACTTCAAATCTTTTCCCTTCTCTTCAGCCAACCTATGATTAACGAAGCCGACATGTTCTCCTATATGCAGACCTATCATGTTTTTCTCGAGCAGGAATTTTGGTTCCCCTCCTTCCTATGGAAGCAAAACACTGATTTAATGGCATCGTACTGTTTGTTTCCCATTCACTCGATATAAAGGTACCCACGGCCTTCGTATTTTCCCCCAAATCAGTTCATTCTTCTGTCATCTGTTTTTTTTTACACAAAAAACCATTTCATTTCAATTCCTTTTTCTTCCTTCTGGCATGCAAAATCGAAAATCCTTTCACAAACAAATCGTAATCTTCCTCATTCAGATCGAAAACCGAAAACCAAATATGAGGCTTAGGTTTTGCTAAGTGAATTAGGGATTTTTCATTTTTACGTCTTGACTTTGGGGGTTATGGTCGATGCGATTTTTCTACTGACGAAATCGAACTCGGAGTTCGCGGTTTTGCTGTGTAAGAAGGGCATGATTTGGGGAATCGCGATTTTTGGATGGCGAATTAGCAGTTTCGGTCTTCGATGGAGAACGACGTAGTCAGAGGCGAGCTGGAGTTGGTGCAGTGTGATCAGGATGGTCGGACGTTGACTGTGGCATTATTATAGGAAGTGCGATATAGGCAAAAGGCTGCGAGGTGGGTAAAGTTGGTGATGTACAGATTGTGATTTACAGAAAGGAGGCTTGGGCTTCAAAGCAATGATAGGAGGGTCGAACTTGACCTTGAGGGTGTAAGAGGATGATGTTTAAAGTGCTGTTTCATTGGGGATGGCCTTAGGATTTTTCTTGTGAAGAACGGACACAATAAGAAGGGGGTTTGGATGATGAGATTGAAGTGATGGCAGCGAGCATTGGAAAGGAAAGGGGACAAGTAAAATCAATGATGACGAGCACCGAGATAGTGATAGCCATGATTAGGAAAGAAGAAGAATAGGTAATTTACTTGTTACTCAATTAATTAATTTCTTTAATATTTATGATGGTAATTAAGTATTAATAAATGTGATTAATCCGAATCTTATAAAAAATGTATTGCATACGAATTGGTTGGACTTAAACACCATCAGTTGCGTTGTAGTTAAAATTGAAAACTACATTCGGGAATCAGTTTGAACTCGACTGAGTCGAGTTGGAATCATAGCTCTGAGGTTAACAAGAAGAAACTTTAAATGGGAATCGAAACGGATCGAATATAAAATCGAGGTGAGTAAATCTCACTCACCTTTTATTATAATTATTTTTACTTCGTAAAAATAATTGTTGTTGCTTGTTTGGATTTTTCTGCTTGTTTTATATATATTAGTTATTTAGGCTATATATATATATTGGGTTGATTGATTGGTTGGATTCCCGCAGTCTCATTAGCGGATGCCCGCAGTTTCATAGCGGATGATTACCCTATACGCCCCACGCTATGATTAGTGGATGACCTTCTATACCACGATATTCTGCCACGAAGCAGAATGGGTATTATTTATGTGCTAACATCTGTGGATGCAGGTAAACAGGTTGGAGGAATCCAACTGGATTCCTCAAAAATATATTATCTGTTTGTTTGTTGGTTTCATATATATTCTCATATATGATGTGTTAAAAATCCCGTGATTGATAACTGATTGTTTTGGGGTGTTTAAATATCACTAGGGCTCGAATATTGATTTATAAAAATATCGGAAAAGGATAATAGAGATTTGAAAATGGAATTCTATTTTTATAAATAGAATTTGAATTTTTAATGAAATATAGAAAATATTAACTGTTTTAAATATATAAAACAGGTGAATTTATAAACTTGGGTTATAAATTAAAATACGGGGTTTTAATTGGATTTATAAACTTTATTTATATGTTTATAATGTGAAAATTTAAGGGAAGTTATAAACGTTGTTTATAAATTAAATAATACAAATAGAATTTGAATATGAGAAATTAGAATGAAATTTGAATATTTGAGTTCAAAGGAATTAAAATAAAATTTGAATTCAAAGGAATTCAAATAAAGAAAATTCAAATAGAGATTTTGATATAAAATTTGAATAAAGAAATTCAAATAGAGATTTGAATGTAGAATTTCAAAATAGAATTTGAAATAAACTTTGAAAATAGGATTTTCGAAGTAGAATTGGAAATAGAATTTCAAAATAGGAAATCCAAATGGTTTTGAAATGGAATTTGAATTCAAGGGAATTCAAATGGCTTTGAGTGAAGAAATTCAAATGGGATTTAAATAATGGGTTTTAAATAAAGAGGATTCAAATATAAGAATTTAGATAAAACTCAAATGGAGTTTAAATATAGGATTCAAATAGAATCCAAAAAGAATTTGAATAAGAGGAATTCAAAGAGAATTAAAAGTTGGTATTTGAAATTCAAAAGGGTATTAGAATGGAGTTTTGGATATTTGAATTTAAAATAGAAATTCAAAATGGAGTTTGATTATTTAAATTCAAGTATGAAATTTCAAATATAACAATTCAAAGGGAGTTGATTATTGAAATTAATGTGGTATTTAAATTCAAGGAGATTAAAATGTGGTATTTGAAATCAAGGAAATAAAATATGGTATGTGAATTCAAGAGAATTAAATTTGAATATTAGAATTCAAATGGTGTTAAAAATAAGTTTGAATATTAGAATTCAAATGGTGTTGGAAATGAATTTGAATATTAGAATCCAAATGGAGATGGAAAATGAAATTTGAATATAGGAGATTCAAATTGAGTTCAAATGGAATTTAAACTATGGATTTGAATATATTAAAATATATCAGAATGGAGTTGAATTTCATTCAAACAAAGTTTAAAAGTTTTTATATATATATATTAAATTTAATTAAAACGAACTCGTCGCAGCGCTACAGTTCGTGAATTGGCGACTCGAACTTCATTTGAGTATATCGGAGTCAAATTAAGTCAGAATTCTTTGAAACAAGAACCGTCAGGACCAGTTAGAAAATAGTTTTCTAAAGGAAGAGAAAAATCTGGATTTCGTCGAATAGATTTTGAGTTATGTCAAAAATCAAATTTTTAAAAGCAGCGCCAGAACCATTATAAAACCATAACGGTTTGTTTAAATAAACTAAAGGATTTTAAAGAAATAAAATCCGAATTTGCCATGAGAAAATCCAGACTTGAGTTGTAAATTAAATACGAACTCAAGTGGTGTAAATGAGATGATTGTTGAAACAAAAATCAGATTTTTAATTATTGATTAGAATTGACTAATTTAGAGAAATTAGTTAATGGAATTTTAGAATCGAAATTTTGGGCTTTGAATCAGACAAGGGGTGTGTAAATTCATATTCGAAATCGAATATGAAACTTGAATTAGAAATGACATTCGATTGTTGTATCAACAAATTAATATATATTTGAACGTGATATGTTCAAATAACAAGTGAAATAGGCTAAGAAGCTAATTAAAGAATAAATGGGCGGAACTGAATTCAAACGATTGGTTTGAGTTGAATTGCAAACAGGTGAACATGTGTAAGCAGGTTTGATATGAAGTATATGAAGATTTAAATTTATGTGCTCGACAAAAAGGTACATGTTTAATTCATATATGAGATTTTATGCGCCGTATCGGCAAGCCGCTTGGTTTTTTTCTTTTTCTTTTTGAAATGAGAAGGTACCGGGAAGCTATTTGAAATTTCCCGATGCTCCCGATACAGGGGAGGTTATGGCGAATTTTTCCGGGAATTTAATAAGTTAGAATATTTTTAAGAAATTTGACAATTAGAAATCTATATATCGATATATATAGAATTCGATAAGGAAACGAAATCAAAAATAGGATATTGTAAACAAAAAGGGAAATCTATAAATTAGAAATAGAAAGCAAACCATACACGTGTTTTAGAATGAATAATTGGATTGTATAGTGTGTTTATTCGAGGTAAGTGATTTTGCCGTTTTGAAGTTGAGGATGTTTTCAGTTAAGGTCTGAGAGGTACTTTTACCCCAACTTGATTGATTTCATTTTTAATGGATAAATAGCAAGATCCAGTCTCGAAGAGAAGTGTTTGAAAAAGAGTTAGTTGAATAAAATATTTTGGGTTGTTGTAACGATGTTTTACACAACATTCGTTTTAAACCCAAGTGATGGAATTTTGGAAATATAACAAGTAAATATTTCCTGAGTATAATTAAAATAGTCGGGATAGAGATAAGTGATTGGAATTGTTTCCAATTGCAAATAGAGATATTTTCTAATATATAGAAAATAAAAGAAGTTGATATTGGGAAATGCTTTCCAAATAGCGTAAAGGGCCAATATGGTTATTGAAATATTTGGATAACAAATATTGATAAGGAAATGGAGAAGAGATTTAATTAATGAAATATTAATTAAAGAGCCCAGTGATTTGTTTGATATGTTTGGATGAACACTTGTTTTTATTCGATAGTTAAATCACAGACTATCGAAGTTTTTGACCATCGTTGTCAATATGGAGAGACCGGTTGGATTATTATCCGAAGAACCACTCCGTATCGGCATAAGCATTGCGAACCAAGTATGCTGAATATATTGAAGACGGAGTAAAGTGCAAGGGCTTTTCTATTCATAGAAATAGTGCCTTCGGTTTCGTTCAATCACAGAACGAACGTAAATGGACGAATGTCTGACAAAGTATTTCCAATGATCAAATGGGTTGGTCTGTATAAATATATATATGGTTGCAACGGATTTATTCCCTTAGCATAACATCCAGAATATTTGTGCAGACTCAACTAGTGATTAACAGATCTGACGATGTGGCATTCGAAGTGATTGTGCTATCAATGAATGGTAAGTATTCGTAGCCTCAGGCCTCAACAACCAGGAAAGGACAAAAATCGGGCAGGCAGCATGGCTATGTGGGTCGCACCCATTAGGATGTATAATCACCTATCTAGAGGTTCATTTAATTTCTTATTCTATTCGATGCTGTCCCAGTCGGGAGACGGTTGCTGATCCCAACCGTTGGTGATATACATTCGATACACTCAAGCGAAATGAGTGGTCGGTCATGTGTGGGCCGGGTTACAAGATGTTCTTGTTGAACCCAGTGTATTCCTCTCTAGAGATACACTAGCGGAAGGTGGTTCCATACCTTGTCATGTTGGAAATCCAATCTCCAATAAGCGCCATGCGGTTTTTGATTTTATACTATGTATGTGGAGCGTGAGATGCAAGCGTTCTGCTATTTGGTTATTTACTTGATGTAGACATTATTATAATATCACTAGATTTTCGTATCAAAGTGTTTTGGGTTATAGTAAGGTAAAAACCGTCCGTGTTTATGTGTGGGCTGGTCTTACTATTATCTTTTCTTTTGAAAGGATTTTTAAAGCTAAACAAGTGGTTGGAGTTTACTCACACCAGTCCCATGACTGACCCAGAGTTTATTTTGTTTTCCCTAAACTCTTGGGTGCCCAAATTTGTACGGGCAGTCAAGTAGTTGGGATTTTTTAGATTCACTTGGAAGAGCTGGAAGCAGGAGGCTTCACCAGTTAGATATAGTCTATCATATATTCCGTTGTGTACTATGGTTGTATATGGAAACAGGTGTTTATAACTGTTCCAGGAATGGCTGTTGTGCTCTGATAATGGTATGTATATAAAGTTACTGATTTGTATTTCAAAAGTTATGTTATATAATATATTTTATTCGTTCCGCTGTGAGATTATGTTCAGCTGTGTTCTTCTTCTTCTTCTTCTATTCTATTAGTTCTATCTTTTCTATCTCACCCTCTAACTTCTTTCTCTAAATGATCTGGTGTTTTCGATATCTGAACAGTCGACGCTGGATTTTGTGTCGATTTTCGGAGTCGAAAATGCCGTGGTCGTTACAGATCCAATCACAATCTATCGTAGGTAGAAATTGTCCTAGATCGATAGTGTGGGAACGGTTTCTTCCTCTTTATTCCATTAAACGGATGGGGATGGTATCTTCCTTTGTATTCCATTAAGTGGATGGGAATGGGATTTTGATTTAAGTAGTAACCTTTTTATTAAGGTTTAATTGAAATCAAGGAATAATCCAAAATAGAATTAAACTTATGATATCCATGTATATCCTCCACACGTTTTTAAAGATGCACTAGCTATTCGAAAAGACTAGGTTTTAACCCATTTTTGAATAACTATACGATGTGACAAGAACAACGTGGTATGGTGATGACGATGATTGAATACCAGAGATCTTCACATCGGTTGGATTGCTTGTTGACTTTTAGGTCTGATCCCCCATTATGAGGTTATATTGTGAAGACGATCTGATCGTACTTGGAGCGATTCGGATTGCAAAGGCGTTCGCACCTAGGCGGGGTCGTGGAATATAGCGCCTTCGGTTTCATTCAGTCCCAGAACGAACTTGTAAATGGATGTATGTCTGACGTTGTAGTTTACGACATAACCAACTGGTTTCTATTTGATGTTATATCAATTGGTAGTGGGGAATTTATCTTCTTAGCTTAATACCGTCCTCCGAGACTTATGTACTCAGAGGGTTATATATTAATAGATACCAATTATATGTTGTGCATTGACAATATGGCATATTAAGTAGTGAGCTATCGATGATCAAATCATGGCTTGATTAAGAGTAGCTTTGTGCAATGAGACTTCGGCAAGCCTCACATCTCGGAAATGACCGAAACAAGAAAGATGCGGTAAGTTTATGGGGTTCACGACCCTTAGGGGATGACCATTTCCTTTTAGATTTTTGAAGCAACACTATGGTATGGAGCCCGGGTATTTTCTATGTGGCTTTGACATGGTAGTGTTATGGTGTGGAGCCCTGGAATTTTACTATTTTGGTTTTGTTGGAAATTCAGGATCCCGTAGAAAAGGTCAGTAATGACCGGGAAATGGCTTACTCGTGCAGCATGGCTTGGATAGCACCGATGACCTTATGCTAGCAGAGAAGGGTTTACTTCTCGGGACGTCCTTCTAGAGGTGTTCGCATTCGGTAAGGAAGATCCTTAGCCTTGGTCATTTGTTGGAAAACTCAATTTGAAAACTGTTTAGGGCAGTATACAATTCTAAACCAAGATCATCCACTACGTGCTCATATGATTTTCTATTGTAGATCCTGCGTAAAACGCGTAGGAGGTCAGTATAATATGATGGTACCTATGCTAGCTAAGATTGATACATTTATTTGCGAAAGTGATTTTTACACTATTCACCAATAATATAAGAGAATTTTCACGTATCAAACATATTATGGTTATTATAAGAGAAACCTCCCCCAAGTGTGCGTTTTCATTATGTGTGGCACAAGATCTTATGGTAGCTTCATTTTCTAAAGAGCTTTGCGAGTTTAAATGCATTGGTATTCATATAGGGAAAAACACGTTTCGTGTTATATGACATGGTCCTATGATTTGCCTTACTTTAAAATGAAAGTAACTGTTTTAGTTCTCACACCAGTCCCATGACTGACTTGGAGTTTATTGTTTTCCACCTAAAATCTGGGTGCCATATTTTCCACACGGGAAGCCTAGCAGTTTTTTTTTGTAGATTAATCCTTGGATTCATTTTTAGAGAAGGATTCTGGATTATGGCTAGAGCTATACTCTGGATAATTTCTTGGCCTTCTGCTGAGAGTTCATACTTCCATTGTGTATGTAATTTTTGGTATAGTTTGATGTTTGTTATATTCTAATGTAGTATTGTGAAGATATTAAAGAAAAAGTTCTTTTGTTTTATGCTAATGTGTAAGTACCTAGACAATCCACCTTTGAGAATAGTTTAAGTCGGTTTAATTACCAGGTTGAATGAAACCCAAAAGTCTAATTTTTCAGCTGGACACGATATCCTCTCATTTGTGGATGCATACTCTGGATATAACCAAATTCTAGTGCATGTCCCGGACCAGCAGTATACTAGCTTTATTATGGACCTTAGGTAATATTGTTACGTAATGATGCCTTTTGGTCTAAAAATGTTGGCGCAACATACCAACGGTTGGTTAACCGTATGTTCCATAACCAAATCGGGAAATCGATGGAGGTGAATGTAGATGACATTGTTGTAAAGTCGAAGCAATCGACTGGTCACATTAAAGACTTACCAGAAATGTTCAGTATCCACGACATTATAGGGAGAAACTTAACCCTGTGAAATGATATTTTGGCATTGCATCAGGGTTTGTCAGTTCACGTAGGATTGAAATCAACCTAGACCAGATCGCGGCAATCAGGAACATCCAAGAACCTCAAAAGATCAAGGATGTACAGAGCTTGGCAGGAAAGGTAGAAGCTTCAAGCAGATTCATCTCCAAAGCTACCGACAAGTGCATTCCCTTTTTTGAATTAATAAAGCGAGGGAAGCACAACTTCGAGTGGAATCCAGACTGTGTCAAGGCTCTCCAGAATCTATTGCATCACTTGGAGAGACCCCAATATTATACCAGCCTATAGATCATGAGGACTTGTTTCTATACTTAGTCGTGTCATTGTACGCAGTCAGTTCAATGCTTGTTCGCGAGGAAGATAATATAGGGAGACCAATTTATTATGTGAGAAAGAAGTTGATAGGGAGGAAAGCAACTATCCTAAGATTGAAAAGCTCTCCTATGTCTTAGTGTTTGCTTCAAGGAAACTTCGTCGCTATTTATAAGCTCACCCGATCATGATATACACCGATCAGCTGCTACGATAGCTATTTCAGCAACCTAAGGCATCTGGTAGATTACTTAAGTGGAGTATCGAACTGAGTCAGTTTAACCTCACATTCCTTTCCAGAAAATCAATCCGAGGGAAATCATTAACTGATTTCATTGTTGAGTTTACAACTTCGGAGGAAGATGTCTTCGTTGAAGAATTAAGCCCTCCTGAGACTAAACTGGAATTGAGCATCTGGAAGGTATACACACACGGTGCTCGTAATGATCGATGTTCTGGCGCTGGGGTAGTGTTGGTAACTCCTGAGGGATGATTGATCTATTATGCCTTAGGGCTAAATTTTTCCTGCTACTTACAATGATTCTATGTATGCCCCTGATTTTCGGGCTGAAACTTGCGAAAGTATTGGGAGTAATTGCATCAGATATTTTCTGTGACTCAAATTATTGTGTTTTAGGTTTGAAAATATAATCAAACAATGGGATCATGTCTCGTTGCTTACCTGGAACGGGTCGAGGAACTATTGGATAGCTTCGAGAGTCATAGCATTTCTCTTATCCCGTAGGAGGAGAATCAGAAAGAAGACCGATTAGACAAGATGTCTAGATCTAATAGCCCAGAGGAAACAAAGATGGTTCTGATTGAACTCCTGAATGCACCAAGCCTTGATCAGATGGAAGTTGATCAAATATTGGAAGTCGAGCCTTAAAGTGAGTCATGGATGACCCCTATAAAGAATTTCCTGCAGCATGGAACATGTCCAAAATGGAAGAGAGAAAAGCGCCATTGTCCACAAAGCTTCAAAATATATTATGCAGGATGGTATGCTCTACAGAAGAGGACTTTTTGTTCTTTTACTCCGGTTCATCACTAATGACGACGTCAAGTGCGTATTGCATGAAGTACATGAAGGCGATTATGGAGACCATACCGGAGGGCAAACCTTAGCAAAGAAGATACAATGGTACGACTATTTTTTGCTTACCATAAACTGAGATGTGACTGATTATTCACGACGTTACGACAAGTGCCTGAGGTCTGTTAAGATTCCTAGGGGCCCACCTAAACAACCCACCCAGACGCCGAGTCCCTGGCCATTTGCAATCTGAGGAGTGGACATCATCTGAAGTCTTTCAGTATCCCAAGGAGGAGCGAAGTATGTAGCTGTACCGGTGGATTATTTGACGAAATGGGCTGAGGCGCGAAACCTTTGACCACCATCACGACCAAGCGGGTGATTAACTTTATCATCAAGAGCATCATATGTTGGTTTTGGCTTCCTCTTATTATCATTACTGATAATGAAAACCAACTCGATAGCACAGAGTTTAAATATTTCTGTCAATAATAGCATATCTACACAGTAGTTATGCACCCGTAATCAAATGGACAAGTGAAACCGAAAATAAGATTATCAAGACCATTCTGAAGAACTGACCAGAAAAAGCAAAGGACAAATGGGCTGACGAATTTCCATTATCTCTCTAGGTATATCGAATTACCCATAAGTCAACAGCTGACCATACTCCTTTCGCACTTTCATATGGTTCGGAGGCAGTTATCCCAGTAGAGCTTGAAGTTCCTCTCATAGAACGACGTACTACGATCCTTTGACTAATAGGGATCTTCTGCTGGAGTCATTTGATATGATAGATGAGAAAAGCGAGGAAGCAGGCTTGCGTGCTTCAGAGCATAGACATCAGATTACCCAGTACTATGACCGAAAATTGCGGCCTAGGACCTTTAAGCCTGGCGACCTAGTTCTAAACGTGTCTTTCCGGCCCCCGTTTACATAGGCCTGAAGTGGGAAGGACCATGCATCATTCATAGAAAGCTTGATAACAGAGCTTTCAGGCTGACGACCGTTGATGGCCACATCTTCTAAAAGCATGGAATGCCGAGCATCTGCGACACTATTTGACTTAATCTTTTATTTTGTTCTGGATTACGTAATGGGGAATAATTTTCCCAAAGCTATTGTTTATAAATAAAAGATCTATCCATGCCCTATAACTATTTATATTGGTTTGATTAAGTTTTGTAATTAGATCAGCTTATACCATGTATGAATGAAAGGAGTGGTTATCTCCTAATGACGTTCATGTGCCCATGCTTCGACAAGTTAACCCAATTCCGTGACTAATCAAACTTGGGTAAACCAAAGTCGAGCTTGACTTTGACACTTGACATAGCGATTCCCACTTTGTGAACCAAAGTGAGGAAATGACGCTTAAACAATGCATAAAACTTTTCTCTATTCCGATGGGGAGAGTATAAAAAACATAGGTGGAACTCAACCATCCCCTGATTATAACCTTTTTCCTCGACTGCGGGAAAAAAGACATTTCCCGGACAAGTGTGACCCAACCAGTTGTCCAACTAATTTCATTCCTCAGAGCTTCGAATGGAGAATTGACTTAATTTGAGTTCGATATCGACACTTGAATCGGCAAAATCCTACTTTAGGACTTAAAGTGTAGATTGGATGCCAAAGCGAATAACATGACCATTCACAGAACCAACGCTCACTCTCATGACTTGAGAGTGAGTATAAAATCAGGGTAGATGTGAAATGGTGCACCACGACTTAAGACCGCTATTACCCACGACTCTAACCTAAATTCAGGACAATAAAGTATAAAAACAATTGGATTGAACATCCAAAGGACTTGCCTCCTACCCCATAGAAGGCTTGGGGGCATGAGAATAGACTTAGCTTGAGATTCCCACTAACATTGGGGGAATTGGCACAAACTTGTGAATTAACCTTGAAAATACCATGGACTTGGCCTATAATTCAAGGTTAATTGGGGGAATATACCCCGTACCTCCGAATTACGTTGCCTATAAGTTAAATACGGGTTGGTAAATTAAATTATGAATACATTGAATGGAAAGCGAATGATAGACATAAACATTTCAACAATTACAGATTCATACAGAATGAAAACTACCTTACTAATTACTTGTTTTATACAGAGTGATAAAGCAAAAGGTAAGGGCCGCACTCACAACAATCACAAGACAAGTGGAAAATTAAAAGAAACAAATCTGAAAGCATCTAGGACCCAGATGTTTTGGTCTTCTTAAGCTCTCTAAGCTTCTTCTCTCCTCCTTTTTAGTCTTGGTAAATAGGCGCCTTTTTTTGTGTCTCCCTGGTTGAAGATTCTTCAGGTTTAGGAGTTGGCTTGGAGCATGTATCCCTTGGTGAGGGAAGATCAGTAGAAACCACTATGCTGGAAGGGAGGATCATATTCTGTGCTAGAAGGGAGGATCATATTAAGGGATCAACGTGAAATGGTGTAGACAATGTCTCAATCTTAATTTGTAAAAGGCTGCCCTCATTTTTTGCCTTTATTTTAGCAAGTGTTAACTCCCCGGTCTTACTGGACTCCCTAGCATAAATGACATTGTCATTGCCATCTTTGCCGTTAAGATCTTTCAGCGTGGTTATCATCTTTCCTTCCTTCGGGACATCATCACCAAAAGGTACTGCAAGCTCGTCAGTGGGATTTGTCCCCTGCTCTTTGGCAACATTAGCTGGCTTTGTACCTAAAGTAGGGAGAGCAATGGTTATTAACTCTGGAGAAATAATAGGCCTCTCAATTGGAAGCCCCATATAATGACGACGTTTCAGAATAGCTTTAGCAAACTAAAGAAAGATGGAAATACCTTCAACCGACTGATCTCCAAGAGTTGCGGGAGTCTTAGCTTCAGTAATGGAAGAGAGAAATGTGCGTGAAATAAAACCTGGATGTCCAGGATCATACTCTTCTGTCTTCCTAGCCTTGGGTACTGCAGTGGAAGACACAGAGCTACCTTCAATGGAATCTTTGCCCTTAGCCTGATGCTTTGTGGCATCCTCGGCTTCCTTAGTAGTCTCCTTCCTTCTGTCAGACGCTTAGGTTCGTCAACCCTCAAGAATGTCCACATTAATTATTCCACATCCACTGTTTTAACCTTCAACTTATGCTTCTCATTGTCAACAAGCTCACTCTATGCATCAAATAGAGTCGTGGGATCATCCTCTACCCATGATATGTCATGGTACCAAATGACTTGTGCAAAGAAAGACATTATGAGAAGTATCACGTTGTTCAGATCTTGTTTAGCTTCAATGAGTTGTTTCTCCATCATGGCTTTGTTAACCTCAAATTGAGATTTTGAATTAGAAGCAGACTCAAGAGCCGTATTAGCATTTTTCTCATTCCTCGTTGCCCTCTCCTTCGCATTGGCCAGCTTAGCTCTTAGATCAGTTGTTGCCTTTCCAAGTTCAGTTTTCTCATTCTCAAGGTGAGTGCAAGACAATTTTAGATCGATATTTTCGGCCATAATGCTCTGACATTTATCCTTCAGGACTGTGTGTTCTTTACTACTGACGTCAAGCTTATTGTGGAAGCACGGTTGCAACTCATCATACATTGTCTTATATTTCTTGACTTCTCGCTCTGCAATTATAAACTTAGCCTGAGCATCTTCACATTCTTTCTTAGCAGCCTTCCTAGCCGAGATGTCATACTCCGATATTTGCTACTGATTATCCAAATCCAGTTGGAGACTCTATATGATCTCAGATAACTTCTGGGCGTACTTGCATGTTTCCTTGTATTTTTTTTTCAACAAAGTCTATATTCTCCTTGACGATAGCGGACCAATCTTTAGGGATTGGTTGGAGATCAGGCACAACCTACATATTCCCGAAGTGATATCAAGAGATTTTCTCTTTGAAAACTTCTATCCTTTCGGCAGTGGAGGTGTCAAGGACAATGGGCTTTGATGTGGATATATCGGTGGCTTTACGCTTGGGTGGGACGACTGCTGAACCATCCTTATCTTTGGACTTTTCCTTGGGTTCGGAGTGCTTCTTGAAATGTTTATCCCGACGGTGTGACTCTTTCAGAGGAAACAGGGCCTTGCGTGTCTGTTTATCCCCTCCACGATGGACCTGGTAGATTTTATGCTTGTCAAACTCGGAATGAACCAAAGAGCAGGAGCATGAGGAAGGATAATACTTCTGTTGACAATGCCTATTATCCTTTCTCTCGAGTTCATCTTTATAGTCGTGCTAGGCATCGGAATAAGATTTCAAGAGACTGCTGCGAAGCTTCAAGGATCATAGCTTCAATGAGACATCGTCCCTGCAAATTAACGTAAGCTAGTATCATAATCAAGAATTAATGTAACATACAGGTGCTGAGAAGTGCAGTGTTTGCGTTGTGTGTTTCTTAAGTGATCCCACCGACGGAGCGAAACCCAGAGTTTGGCTAGTTAGAGTAGTTATTTCCACCTTGGTGGGTGTAATTTCCTCTTCGGAACTTCGAAAGAAGGAACCCAAGCCAAGTTCTTGAGAAGAGTATATAGCATTTGGCATTGGAAGATCGCCTAAACCTTGAAACGGAGATACTGATTTCTCTTGGCGGGAGTCGTGGATCAGCGACTTAGCCAGAGGTAGAGTCTTGGGAGAAGGTTGATTCTCTGCAGTAGAGGTATCTTTCGGGGAAAGTCCTAGGCCCCTCCTCTGTAGACTTTCCTAAAAGCTCTTCTGTAAATACATTTATAGGAGAGGGACTATTAAGTGTTTCACTTGTCACTTTCTTAGGGGTTTCTCTTTCTCTCCTGGCTGAAGTTCTTGGCTGGAACTTGCAAGATCTTTGTTTCTTGGGGACTCCCTAACCTTAGATGATGCTACTGCCTGCCCCCCGATTGGGGGAATACCCTCTATCCCAGCTGATGCTGATGGAATATGAGCTCAGGGAATATATACAGGAGCATGACCTCCACCAACTCCTATATTTCAATGGAGACTAAACAAATGATATTGATGAATAAAATCATCCACAAGGCAACTCTTAACAGTTAGCAAAGCTGGTGGGGCATTCAGTAAAGCAGTTAAATGGTCCCGGTACACCTGACCTTGTGGTTTCTTCAGATTCGGAACTGACAATGAAAAAAAGGACATGAATCCTACACAAAAAGTTAAGACAAGAAACTAGTACTTAAAGCTTAAGCCACCTCTTGGCACACTCGGATTGATGTCGGATATAGAACCAATTGGGCCTTATGTCGCCCACGCTACTGAATCCCTCAGTGATAAACTTCCTTTTGGGAATGGATTCGAAGTAGAGGGAGGAATGAGTCACTTGCTGGCTATGCTTAAAGTTGGAGAAAATTATTGTATCTTCATAAGTGGGCTCCACACCTAGAACTTTTATATATGCTATATACAAAGTGTACAAATATGAGTATGCTATCGGATGAAGTTGCAAAGGAGCTATTTGCACTCGTCTAAGAAAATTGATGACAAAAGGGTGAAAAAGAGGGATTCCCCCAACTGAGCACATCTATCGTCTTATTGTCGTATACCCTTCTGGAGGGTTATAAGGTCTATCCAAGATGTCAGTGACTCGAACAACATCCCAAAGGATTCCATGCTTCAAGCATAATCGCCTTAATATGGATTCATCAGTGGTGGATACCCAGGAATCCTTAGGCTCTTCTAGAAAAACTACATCGTTGAAAGTGTCGAGATCCCTATTACCTCCTACTCCTCCGACCTCTTCATCATAAAATTCCTTCCTCCTAGGATTCTACTTCCTCATGGATATCGACCATGAATTCTTGATCATTGTCGTCAGAGTTCGAATCTGATGGAAGAATATCGAGGTTGGTTGTTGTCTGTGGAGCTTTGCCATTTTCATATTTAGAATACCTTGTAGGATATCTATAACAACCCGCCCAGAATGGGCGTAAATTTCGACCCTAAAAAGGCAAATTGAAACTTAGAGCCATGCTAAATGGATCGTCGGTTCCTATCAAGAAATGGTACAATAGATAACCATAGCATGCTATAATGAAATCAAAATCTCACACAATGGAAGAGATAAAATATAATAACTTAAAATAGATGTACCTTTAGTTTAAAACCATCATAAATATTAACTACAACGAGTCTCATGCAATAATATGTATGTAACAACCCGAATTATGACAGACCGATTTTTTTTTTCAAAATTCTAATCTATCGAAACTCATGTTGGTTTGTCGGGTATCCTCCAGAAAAGACAGAGATATAAAATATATCAGAGCTCAGAAAACATCTCACAGCGGAATGGTTTTATAATATAATCAAAATATAGCTTATCCGGATAATAATACTGCCTAACCAGTATCCAAAGCTATCCTATCTCTACTACAAATCTAACCTGCGAGCATGTTATACGGAGGGGGGTCAGAAAACAAATTCTGGTGACTGGATTTAAACTATACATTTTGGATAACCCTACATATACCGTTCAGTTACATTTTCTTATTTAATAGGTTACTAGGTTAACAACACTCAAGGCTTACAAACACATCGTACCCATTTACTTCCCAGTGGATTAACCTAATACAAATATATGTAGCTACACCCCCAACATTAAGGTACACCCCATGGTGCCCCACTCGCACGGTCTCCGCCATAACATCATAGAAGTATATGCAATCCCACATCCTACTCCGGAACAATGTACGAATATCTGTATAACAATGCTACGTTCCGCATACAACCGTCGTCGCCATGCTACGTAAGCGTTTGGATTGCCACCTTTGATCGAATTTAGATTCCATCACAGAGTAATTCCCTAAAGTTTACGATACACCACCCAAAGCAGACATGCATGTATCTATACTTTCTCACGTACGTATCGTTAATCATACTCGATGCCTTAACCTTTACGATACACCATTTGGAAACTGTATGCATGTATCCACATGTATTATCTACTATGTATCGAGTTCCATAACAGGGCTGTATCGGAAACAAGGGACTCGATCTGGAGATTTTTCAGATATCTATATACAAAGATGCTATGGTCTGCATTTTCGGTGGCTCTGGTCCCACCTGACCGCTCCCTCAACTGGTGAAAGACAAACAAAATTAAAACCTAGTGACGTGGCCCAGAAAATAACAAACAGCATCCTAATTGGCATGTCCCGCAACCAAAGCCTTGATAGTGAGAGGTTGATGATATGTAGGTTTAGCACTCCGTCTTTCCGCATTACGCATCACGCAGACTGTCGATGGTTGGTATCCGACGACTACTATTAAACAGATGGTTAGACCTGCCCAAATGCAAACAAATAGAATGGTCGTAACCCGCCTAGTCACAAGGCAACCAAATCATCGAATCACATATGCCATCCTACAACCTTCTGATTGCCCACTATCGTGGTAGTCAAGGTATATATACATCGGGTAGTAACGCGCAAAACTAACCTCTACGAGCACAATCTGAACGTTGTCACCGCACAGAGGACTACCATGAGTACCCTTCACGTCTCCAGAAGCTGTGTGGTTCCCTTTCTAGTCCTTCGGAGCTAGCAGAACAACAGGCAGAACGACAGTATAATCAGATGGACGTGTGCTGCCCTCGTGCCTCATAACACCACGGTGATCTACTCCACTGGATTATTCATCTTCAGACGTATGGACCGGTCCAAGCGCCTTAGGTTTATGTGTTATTAGACCCTATATCTAAACATTTAATTACGCACTTGCTCTACCTCATCAGATTTCCGGTTAACTTGGTTACTTCAATCATATTAACTTCTTATTCATGTTACCAAGTTTCTCTTGTTTATTAATTTCAGTTATATAATTTAACCCATTTCAGTTCATTAATAAGCCTTTAACATGTTGTCCTTATCAACAGATTTCAGATTCTCAGGTTTATAGATAACATGTTCTTCTTATCGGTAGGATTCAGATTCTCAGGTTTACAAATTACTTAATTTATAATTAAGTACAACTTACCTCATTACATAAGTTATCTCATTCTCACTATCGTTTATTATAACCTAAGTTATAATTTCCACTTGTCCTTAGGACAAGCCTACCTATTATCTTCCTTTTTCCCATTTAGGTTCATTCATAATAGGTTACTATCATTTCCCATTCATTCCAATTCTTTTGCTATTGTAGGATTCATTAATTTCCATTAATCTCAATTAATGCCATTTATTTCTATCTTGTTTATACATATATTCATGTATATGTCTATGCACCAAACCCCTCACATTAAGCCGACCGCTTGTGGATGTTGTATTTACTGGGCGATTCCGAGTAGACTTCTACCACAAGTTGGACTTAACCTTATGTCTAAGAACCGTTATATGTATGTTCACACACCAGACCTCTCACATTAAATTAACTACATGTGGATGCTGGATTTGTCGGATGGTTCCGGGCAGTATTCTACCACAAGTTGAATTTAACCTCGTGTCTAAGTGCGGTTATAATTTTCTATTTACTGTAAATTTAGGCATATTCATTCTTCGAAATTTTACTGTAATTCTTATTTACAATCTTTTGGCACAATAATGTTCTTAACAAGTGCTCATTGTAAATTCCATAATTACAGTGTTCGCAGAAATTTCCAATTCAGATAGGTGATTAATGGAAACATGCTTTTATATAACGCCAATAGATTAAACATGTTAAGTATTATAGGTAAATAGGTTCATATAACCCGAACAAATTAAATATATTTACTTAACCCCACAAATTCAATAGATTCAACAGGTTACTTATAGTTTGATTAACATGTTCCACTTAATTTTGCATTAAGCCTACAGATTTACATGTTCATACAATCCCAAATTTCCTGTCATATTCCACGGTACTTAATTTCAACTGATTTCACCAGGTTAATCATTTAAATATTTCAGTAGGTTTACAGTTCAACAGATTAATCAATTCAGCAGATTACAATAGGTTAAACATTATAGTAGATTTATTATACACTTTAATGGGGAATGCCAAATGATAAATATACCATTATAAAAAAGGCATAACTTAAATCCACTCACATATTTGTTTTCCAATTCTGAATTTGGTCCAGACCTAGCATTATGTGGCTCTCCTAACTGGATCTAAAATCTAAGTAACCATGGATCAAGCACAAATCTCAGACTAAAAGAAAAGGGGAAGGAAGCGGAGAAATTTAAATTGACTAGATCCAAGAATTTACCTTGCTTCGAGAAAAAATCTGAACACCTTTTTTTGTAAATATTCATTCTTTTCATCTAGATCTTGAGTCAGAATCTCTTAATACTAATTATTCTATTTTCTAAAGAGGTTTGAGGAGGAAGAAGAATGGCATAGTCTAGATAGCCTCTCAAAAAATGTGAGATTTAGGCTAGGCTCTTCTAGCTTATCATAGGTGTTCAGGATCTTATCGTACATGCAGCGCTGAGTCAGCAACGAATGTGGTTAGAAAAACAGTCCACATTCATCAAATGAATCTTCCCAGATCAGGGGTGAGTCGAACCAGATACCCTTTGGGTCGACCCTAGGGTCGACCCATCCCCTCTTGTGTCGACACATGGGTCGACCCAGGCAAGTGTGGGCAGACCCATTCTGGTCCAGCGGGGAGCAGATACTTATTTGTTAACGTTTTTGTTCTAAATGTTGTTTATTTTATGGTTTTACTTCTCTTCAATTACTTATTTACATATAAACTCCTTATATGTATACAAAACTTCTAATGCCCATTTTACGCGTATATATATATACGCACAACTTTTATTTGCTTTTCAAAATACAAACAGTGTTATGCCGTTATTTAATTCTTACCAGATTTCTTTGATTGTAGCGTTATTTTGAACTTCACTCTTGTATATATATATATACACACATATATTTGCACATATATATGCATATAATAACATATCCATAATTTTCCTTATATGTGCATATATATCTATTTTCTTCTTAGAACATGTATTATTTGAGTCGTTCCCCTAAAAAAAAAGGCATCATCGAGGATCGAACTCGCGCCACTCTCCTGAAAGTCACATGCTCTTACCAACTAGACTACATAATCTTTTGTTAATAAGACTAAACACAATGGTGGTCATTGTTCTTTCCCTTTTACCTTCTTTTCATGTTTGTTACAATATTTCACCTAAAGGTATCTCTTTCATTTTAAATCAGTTTTCTACAATCCATAGGTCTAAATTGACCAGAAAATCGCCACGGACGTAATGACTCTAATCCCTTGACCAAATTATAGAGGCTCTTCAAATTTTATTTTATTATTTAATTAAAAATGTAGGGTGTTACAACATACATCAGTATCAAATATCCCAAAATGATAAAACTGCCATAATGCCTAATAGCTACCACCATTAGGCTCCATCAACATTTTGTCCATCGAGTCGTTATTCCACCTAAATACCTATTGGATAGGTTAAGCAGAGGGGTCAGAACATAAAGTTCTATGTGATTGATATATAGTATTTACTTAAATTCCATACCCTAGATTTGGCAGGTTACATATATCAAGTATGTATATGCAACACACAAACATTCACACAAATACAAAGTATCTAACCAATGAGGTGGATATCCAAGTCAATCGCTCATTAGTGTATTTAGGGTAAAGACCCAACGAGGCGGGCATACTCGATCATTTATGGGCCTATAAAAGGTGGATTCTTATGATCTCTTATAACCCTGAGGCGGACCCTAGCCTCTTAAGACCACGTCCTAATACGTCAACATTCTTACGTTTACACTCTCACTTGTAATATGAGAAGTAGTATTGCGAATGTTACTACTAAACTGATATTACGGTAGAACATCTATGTCACTTAAGACTTCCTTTAGATAGTTGGTGAGCATGCTATGGCCACATATCTTTTATAAACCATTCATGTCCCTAGTTGATTCCCTATAAGCTTCTAGAGGTTGTGGATATCCCTAGTGAACTACCCTACTCCTTTAACACTATGCCTTACCACTTTAGAGCAGGAGGACCCATAGACTTACTTCGAATCTAATAAGGGTGGGTCCCATGACTTTGGTTCCTCTCCAAGGAATAAACCTTCGGATGGGATCCTAGTCCTAACCACTTAAGACCCAAAATGGATAAGAAGAGAGTCAGTCACTTAAGACCTTCTCAAGATATAGTAAACCTGTCTATTTCCACATACAATAGATTTATATGTATACACACACACCAGACCTCTCACATTAAACCATATACCCATAGAGGCTGGATATGACAGGCGTTTCCGGGAAGGCTTCTACTACAAGTAAGTTTAACCTCGTGTCATAGTACACTAAGTTTTGAATGTCCCATGGCAGCCTGACCCCTCACATTAGTTAGGCCTACTTGTGGTTGCTGGATTTTTCGGTTGGTTCTGGGCAGGCTTATACCACAAATGGAAACTAACCTCGTGTATGTGTGTCACTATTAATATATATACAAGCCATTATATACACACACAAGCAATCAATATATACGGGGACATTTCGAATTCAAATCATATCTTAATTGCATTTATTACATCATTATTACATTAGTTACGCTATATAAGTATAATATTTAAAACGTATAAATAACGCTAATTTCGTATAAGTGAAAGAACGTTATAACAATATAAAAATTGTCAACTTGTCATAAGTTTAAGTATAAAAATTAGTTTCCATGTTTTGACCGTTACTTTTAAGGCATGATGGCATAATTGTACAATAACACATAGCATTGAATGGAAAATACAACATACATACAAATTTCAACTTGCATTCTAGGCTTTTGGAATGATTTTAGTAATGGACCAAGAATAGAGTATAATATAAACATATATACATAAATATATACATGTATATACATAAACTTCATTTTATTTAATTTACCCCTTTTTATATATTGCACATAAAAACGTTCATATTTGATAGGCTTCAAATCTGAGTACGTTTGGATTTAGAATTAAACCCAAACCTAATCAAATAATGAATCAAACTAAAGCTAAAAAAATTTAGGTTACAATAAAATATTTAGACATTAGGATAAATTTCATAAAATAGAAGAATATCACCCCTTTTTGTTCTCAATTCACTACTAAGACCAAGATCCATAAACCCAATAAATTGACAATTCTTGAGAAATACATAAAAACAGAAGATTTATGGGTTTTGTATTTTCTATATATTATCGTTGTACCAAATCCTCTTAGGCATACAAATCAATATGTTAATCTACAAAAAGTAGAATATGACTATGAAAATACAATATTCCACTCACAGATCAAAAAGGAAGAACAATAGAATTCTTGCTGTAGTTTCAGATCTGGATTAAGCCTTCATGATAAACATGCTTCAATCCTTCAAATATTTAAATATTACACACACACACACACACACACACACACACACACATATATATATATATATATATATCACCTTTAGAATCTTATGCATGTATAAAACTAAATTCTAGAATTTATAGTAAAATCATTACGGATTTAGATTAGAGAAAAAATAGAATGGAGGTTAGAGGAATAAAAGATAAATTCCTAACCTTTCTGGAATTCATCAATGGTAGAAGATAATGTGGAGGCGGAAATAGAGAGAGTGCTAGGGTTTAGTTGTGAAGTACAGGGGTCTATTTATAGTTGCTTATGTAAGCTAGGGCCGTAGGATCATTTAGATATAATCGTAGTCGTCCATTTATATATTACCCTTGAAAACCTAACGAAACCTAGCATTATTGGGCGTTTCCGCCGCCAAGCGATCGACCTCCCCTCTAGAAGGTCGGTCGACCAATGGTCGACACCCTTTCTAGAGGAGCGGTCGACCTCTTGGTCGCTAGAGTGCCCAATAAACGTATGTGGGGCTGAGGTGTTAAATTATATATAATGTTTTTTTAGTTTGCATTATATCTTACCTTGTTTACAATATTCTTTGTCCCCTCTTTCTTATCTTCTATTTGAAATTCTAACTTATCCAATTTATTTATTTTATTTTATTTTTGGGGTATATATATTATTTATTTGACCATATGTATGTATATATATATATATATATATGCATTCACCATCTAATTTCATTTGGCTGTAACTTCTTCATACGATTACCGTTTTCAACATATTATATATGATAACGATTTGGAATTTCACCACGAATCCAAATAAAAGATTTTCATAACCAAATTCTTAATTTTGCAAAATCTCATTTTCAGCATTTTTATATTTTATTATTTGATTGTTTATTTCTTTTAATTATGAATACTTATAATTTTGGTATATTTTACGGGATGTTACATTCTCCTCCCCCCTCCCCTTAAAATAGATTTTGTCCCGAAATCTATTTGAATGGGAAAAAAATACAACTCGTTCTAAACTTCCATGTAATACATCCATGAAATATTCTAATTCATCCATAAACATCCATGACTCGCAGTGATTATGAACTGCAGACTTACTAAAGTGAGCTTCATCCTGGCATGCATGTGTAATAAGTGATGCAGTATGTATGCAAAATATCCTAATATGCATATATTTCTATATGAGTGCGTTGTGCAATTATGTTGCAGCCATTTCCTAACATCCAATCTAGCAACCACAACGCAACCAAAAATCCAAAATTTCCGAGGGAGGCTACAAAATTTAATATTTTCATGCCTTTCCTTGAATTTTTCTTATGTACTCGAACCATTCTAATATTGTGAAATATTGAAGTTTCATGCTCTACAATTTCTATAGTGGCACAGAACTCGCAAGGTTCGGTCTTTGTCCCCGTTTGTTGATTATGCCAGACTAAAATTTCATTTGTACCATGAAGGTATCTTATCAAACATAAAACTTTTATGGGTTCTTATTCACAATATCGTATATCCTCCTGATATAGGGACCAAAATATACTATTGACTTACTATCCTCCATAGTCTGCCTAATCAAGTTAGACTTTTTCTAAAAGTCTAACCACAAATTTGGTTCGAGCGGAATTTTGTCAATGGTCATCCCATCAAAATTTTGGTATTTTAAGTGGCCTCCTTGAAGTTCTTCAAGAACACCCACTAATTACCAAAAAGATAAACATGCTACTCCTATAAATATTACTATTATTCATATTATCTATGAGGCTGATTCTGCATATCCTTCTTATCTCCAAAGCTTTTAGCTGTCTTAATTTTCTTCTCCAGTCTTTCAAGTGAAGTTTGATATAGAAAGAATGTAACACCCCACATCCATTAATGTCACTCATAAAGGGAATGCATTAACTTCCATGTAGCATTTTAAGTAAGTATAGAACAGAAAATCATAACAAGACAGATATAAAGCAGTACTTGAAAATTAAAACTTTATTTCATTGCAGCGGATAAACCCATATGTTTGACTACATCATCAAAACCATAAACCAAAGTCAAGTACATCATATCCGTCTTGATAAAACAAAGTACATAAACTGAAAGACATAATCCCCAACATTAAAATAGCCATAAATAAAGAGAAGCTGAACTTTACTTCAACGGTCCAAGAAATCTTCTAAAGCAGTCCAAGATCAAGCTTCACTGGTGCTAGTTCCAACGTGAGCACCTGGAGGGGGGAAAGGAAAGAGATGGAAAAAGGGGGTCAGACATAAAGTCTGGCGAGTGCGATAATTCTAACAATATAATTAACAAAGTAACTAGGCTAAGGCATAAGTTGGAAAAATAGGAAAATGACCATGAACCATTGAGTATAACAGAGTAAACGAGGAAACAAGATGTATTACATTATCGTTAAAGCACACCCAAACTACTACAGGATAATTAATGAACTACACCAATACTATGGGATAATTCCTAAACTGCACCGCCACTAGTATACTGCAGCACTACTAGTCACCCTAAGCTTGATCCCGCCTACAGACTTAATAATGATATTGGTAGTTTCGTGCACCCCTAGCTGCCTTCATAGGTGTCATCTGCCCCTATCTCCACTAGGTGTACCCACTACCCCCAAGCGATCGGCTCCCTAACTCGTAGATACCCGTGCTGGCCCCACAGTGGGGTGTATCACTCCCCAAAGAGGCAACCCGATACAGCAAAGAATGCACGGCTTATACCTACACGATGCAACAACGTCTTACCTACCAGCCCGGGTCCACACACGCATATGAACCCGTTGGACTTGAGTTGCCACCGCTAACCCAGTTTGGCCTCTTACAGTCAAGCCCAGTATGCGTGTCCCATCCTCGACTTGGGTCGAGCCCACAAAGATACGTATGGGTTACTGGTTGAAACGGGCCCCCATTACTTGACACAAGCTATCCACCTAAGCTTGTCCCCTCTAGTACATCCCACTTAACCCACTTCTTATTCATGTTTCAATTACATGTTTCCTATTTTGGTTAAGTGTTTCTAATCGTATTTCCAAATGCCACCCAAGGCACCCACTAGATTCCACATGCCACCCAAGGCACCCACTTAACCCCCTAATGTCCTACTACATGCTTATCTGGTTAAGTGTTTCTTAATTTATTAAGACCGTAACCTCATAAAGACCTCTCACATTAGACTGGCATTTGTGGCAGCTAGATTTGCCAGGCGGGTCCAGGCAGTCTTACACCACAAAAAAGCCTAACCTCGTGTCTTTACAATTGTTACGTATTTAGTTTATGCCTAAGACCTCTCACATTAGACTGACATTTGTGGCAGCTGGATTTGTCGGGCGGGTCCGGGCAGTCTTACACCACAAAAGAGTCTAACCTCGTGTCTTAGACAATTAATTACCCTAATTAATCAACCCCAATTTGAATTACTTTCCCTATTCAAATCATCAATCAATTCCAAATTTAGCGATGTCCATAATTGACTCAATTATGTCCATCCATTTATGGTATGTAAAATCATACCAATTTCACCACAATTTTATTTTATGCCTTTTAAGGCATTTATGCCAATTAAATATTAATATTATCCCCTTTTTCCCCACGTAGTATGTTTGTTCGTTTAACGTAAAGATATACGTTAGACTCGAATAGTCTAACTCATGAAATAAAAGAAAACATCACATACATAATTAAAACATGGATCTAACATAGGGGTCAACTTGCATATATGATTGATGTTCTACATCTAAAACTTGCATAGGCCAAGATCACAACTTGCATAACAACATATGTCATGGTTCCAAATTTAAAGGTGTGAACTTGATGAAAAATTGGCCACAAACTAGCATAAACATCATGTATAACATAGATCCAAATCTAAAGGTGTGAACTTAATGAAATAATGGCCACAAACTTGCATAGACAACATATGTCATAAACCTATATCTAAAGGGGTTAAACTTGCATAAACATCATATGTCATAATCCTATATCTAAAGGGGTCAAACTTGCATAGGTAATAACATAACATGATTCATGTCCAACTCATAAATTCACATATGTGATTTATACATCACAATAATGGTGTAAACTAATATCTAACATGTAAAGTATCATGTCATAGCCTTGCTTTCAATTAAATTCTCACATAAACTAGGTGCCATAATCATGTAAGGTCACATGTAATTCTACCCAAACTTGTATATGGTTCATGTTTGAATCAACATCTAAACTTCCCAACATATGGATTATCATATGAATCAATACCACAAACTAGCATAAGAAACATGACGATTTGATTATATATATAATTACAAATGGATGATAGCAACATAACTTTGCATCACAACATGACATCATAGATATCTCAATCATAATCCTACAACATCATTACAACATACAATCAATACTTCATATCACATCCATACAAATCTGTGTTATAACTTAATCTAATTAAATTACTAATTATTTTGCTAAGATTATCGAACTCACAACTCAAAAGCAGTCTTGAGTCTGATTTCTGGAGTTGAATTAGCGCTCCTTTGATGAAGAATCGCTGTTAGGGTTGAGTAGTTCTGATTTTGGTTGTTGTTTTTCCTCTTAATTTTGGTGGCGGTTGCTCTAGGGTTTAAGACAACAGCATGACGGCCATAGTTTTTGTTTTAATTCTGATTTAGGGTTTGTGTCTATGGGTCTTTTTATAGAGTTATGAATTAATTTAAGCCGTCGGATGTTCTTAGGGTTAATCAAAACCATTCAATTATGATAGGGTGATGAGTCAGCCCTAATGACTCAGCAAGGAGTCAGAATGGACTCAACAACACGGGTCAACCTAAACCAGAAAGCTGTGCAGGCTCCAGCCTCGGCCTGGGCGCACTTGGCAGTTGCGCTAGTGTAAATGTGTACTAGCGCACTTCCCAAGTGCGTCAGTGCATTTATATTTTTTTCTTCTACTTTGCCACCAAACTTCGTTCGTCCATAACTCTTTCATCCGGTACTCGTTTCCCGCAAACTCGGACTCTGTCTTCACTAGAATTCCGAGACGAACACAATGGCGCAACCCAATCCCCACAATTCTCATGTCTGAGATTTATTATTCTTTAATTTAGTTAATTCGATTATTCAAAAATCCGGGGTGTTACATTCTCCCCTCCTTAAAGGATTTCGCCCCCGAAATCTCCAAGTTAAGGAGAATGTATATCCTACCATCCAAACAACCATCTACTCAACCATCAAACACGGCATCCATTGTCCTTATAAAATTTCTAATGCTGTATGAACATATGCAAAAAGTGTGTGTATATGTTCTTTATCTAATGCAAAATCAGGCGGTCTACTGATTCAGTTGACCTCCTTAATGCAAACCATGATAGTGCCATGCGTCCATTATGTATGCGAAAGAACCTTATCGATACATATCATTTCTACATGTGTGCACAACCATTCACCAAAATGCAACATCCATATGATGATACAACCATTATTCATTCATTACTTAAATATGTACACACATTTATATGCAATATGCAATATGAAGTGACTGAGCCGATCTAGTGCCTAAAGTGTGTGTATATGCATCCACGAGCAACCACTAGCAAACACTTGCATCCACGTGCATCCATCATCCATAACATGTCTCAAACACATGTTTCAACCATAGGGCTATCCTATCTAAAGGTCAATGATACTAGCGAGAGGACATACTAAAGATAAGATAAGTACAAGATAAACGATAAAGGAGAAATTAAAAGACATACCCTCGAAAAGAAAAGGGTACAATGAACGCATCTTCACTTCCGTCTCCCAAGTAGCATTGCTCCCATCATCTCCCCATTGCACTTTGACTAGCTTGACCTCTCGACTTCTCAATTTCTTAATCTCCGACCCAAGAATGCGCGTAGGAGCTCGTCGAATCGTCGCATCACGCTCGATCTCCACCTCTCTAAGCAAGATCGGCTCTACCACTTCCGCGGTCTCGTGCAAGCACTTCCTCAAATGTGATACATGGAATACGTCGTGTACACCACTAAGTCTCTCGGGCAACTCCACTCTATACTCTATCTACCCAATCCTTTCCTTAATAGGAAACGGCCCTACGAACCTTGGTGCTAACTTCCCAGCGGACCCAAAGCGAACGACGTTCCGTAATGGAGACACGTTGACAAAGACCATGTCCCCAACCTCAAACTCAAGATCTGACCTCCTCTTTTCCGCATAAGATTTCTGTCTATCTTGCGCCGTCTTCATCCTTCTTCGGATCAAATCAATCTTTTCTGAAGTCTCTCTAATCATATCGGGCCCAAGCAAGATCTTATCTGTAGCTTCCCACCAACATGTAGGCAAACGACACGGCCGTCCGTAAAGAGCTTCAAATGGTGCCATGCCAATGCTAGACTGAAAGCTGTTATTATATGCGAATTCTACCAACGGAAGATGTTCCTCCCATGTACCTCCGAAATCTAAGACACATAACCCCAACAAGTCCTCTAGAATACGATTCACCCTCTCGGTCTGGTCGTCCGTCTGAGGATGATATGCGGTGCTCAAACATAACTGAGTCCCTACCGCCTCTTGCAAGCTTCTCCAAAATTCGCTAGCGAAAATAGGATCGCGGTCGCTCACTATGCTAGAAGGAATACCGTGCAAACGAACTATTTCTCGAATATATACGGAGGCTAACCATGAAGCAGTCCTTTTACTCTTCACGGGAATGAAATGGGCGCTCTTAGTAAGTCTGTCTACCATGACCCAAATACCCGTATTACCCTTCCTCGATCTCGGTAATCCGTCAATAAAGTCCATCGAGACGCTTTCCCACTTCCATTGTGGGACCTCCAATGGATGAAGCAATCCACCGGGCTTCTTTTGCTCCGCTTTTACTTGTTGGCACACCAAGCATCTAGCAACATACTCAACCACATCTATCTTCATGCCGGCCCAAAAGTAAACTCGTCTCATGTCCATGTACATCTTGTCCCCGCCGGGATGGATAGTCATCTTCGAACGATGTGCATCATCAAGAATGGTCTTCCTTAGGTCATCGTCTTTTGGTATACAAAGTCTACCGTCCCTACGTAACCAACCCTTATCATCTAGGGTATACCTATGGAGATGGCTCGATGACTCCCCTCCTTTGAGATTTTATACTAACTCAACCAACTGTGGGTCGTCTCGCTGTGCCTTGCCAATCCGTCCCAAAAGCGTAGGTCTAACCTCTAAGGATGCTAGCAAACCGGGTACGAAGTCAATGGAAGGTGTAAAGTCAAACGTAGAAATGAACTCTAAACTTCGCTGCCCAACAAATAAAGCACTTAAGGATAATCTTTTTCTACTTAAGGCATCGGCCACTACGTTACCCTTGCCAGGGGTATATGCTATCTCGAAGTCGTAGGATGCTAAGAACTCCATCCACCTTTGCTTCCTTAAGTTCAAGTCCTTCTGAGAGAATAAGTATTTTAGCGATTTGTGATCAGTGAATAATTTGAATTTCTCGCCAAGAAGATAATGACGCCAAGACTTAAGCGCGAAAACAATAACGGCCAACTCTAGGTCTTGTGTAGGGTAATTTCTTTCATGCACTCTCAACTGCCTTCCACCATAGGCTATTACCCTTCCCTCTTGCATTAGGACTACGCCTAGTCCTGTCCCACAAGCGTCAGTATAAACGGTAAATGGCTTACTCCCATCTGGCAATACTAAGACTGGGGCTGTGGTCAAACCTCTCTTTAAACGTTGGAACGCATCATCACAATCTACGTCCCACGTGAAGACTAAGTTCTTCTTCGTCAAGCATGTTAATGGAGCTGATATTTTTGCGAAGTCTTTAATAAACTTCCTATAGTAGCCATCCAACCCTAAGAAACTTCTCACCTCGGTAGCATTTTTAGGAACCTTCCAATCTTGGATGGCCACTATCTTCACGGGATCCATGGCTATCCCTTCTTTGGAAACCACATGCCCTAAGAATCGCACTTCTTTCCTCCAAAAGTGACATTTGGAAAATTTAGCTTTAAGGCTATGCACTCGAAGAGTCTCCAACACTTCCCTAAGATGTAGGGCATGCTCTTCCTCGCTCTTAGAAAAGATCAAGATGTCATCTACAAAGACCACCACGAATCTATTAAGGTACTCCCTAAACACCCTACTCATCAAATCAACAAAGTATACGGGGGCGTTTGTCAAACCGAAGGGAATGACCAGCCACTCGAAGAAACCGTCTGGAGTCTTAAAGGCAGTCTTGTCTATGCTATCCTCAGCCACTCTCAACTGATGGAAACCAGTGGCTAAGTCCAACTGCGAAAACACTAAGGCACCTAATAACTGATCGAAAAGATCGTCAATCCTCGGTAGTGGGTGTCTATTCTTCTTAGTAAGTTTATTAAGCTCCCTATAGTCCACACAAAGTCTAAGGGACCCATCCGCCTTCGTGGCAAATACAATTGGAGCACCCCCACTCCGATATACTGCGTCTGATGAAACCCTTCTCAAGCAATTCTTTCACTTGCTTACTGAGTTCTCTTCTCTCTTTTGGAGCCATGTGGCGCACTGGAAATGCAACTGGCTTTGCATTGTCCACTAGATATATTCGAAAGTCGATTTCACGTTTTGGGGGTAAACCCCTCACCTCATCAAAGACATCAGCATATTCACGGACTATGGGAACATAATGTAAATCATCATCGGATGCGTCAAGGGATTCTAGGTAACTAAGCGTTACTGGACCTCTAGGGTCACAAGAAATATCAAGGGTCTTTCCCGAACGAGTCAACAATCTAACTACCCTTCTTTCACAATCTAGGATGGCCCCATATCTAGCTAGCCAATCCATACCTAGAATTAAACCATAGCCCATGAAGCCAAGAACAAAAGCGTTGCATTCAAACTCAACGCCCAAGATAAACACTCTCAAATCCCGACAAATCATAGAAAGATGAGCCGAACCACCAATAGGATTTGAGACTACTAAGGGATCAGTAACAAGACTAGTATCTAGGTGCAGTGTTTCAACTAATGATGTAGAGATAAACGAATGCGATGCGCCAGAATCGAATAAAGTAGGGACAGGATGATCAAATAGAAAAACTAAACTTTCAACGGAAATTTCTCTACCTCGTGCTTGCAGCGGTGGGACCTCGAGAACTTGAACTTGTCCCCTTGTCTTCCTGGGTGCCATAAGAGCTTGCACCCGTCCTCCCGAGGTAGACCCTTCCCTCTGCCCTTTCTTTGGGTCCTTAATAAGATGTCCCGCTTCGCCACAGTGGAAACAACCGGTCTTCTTCTTCTTCCTACAATCTTTGCTTAGATGGCCGGGTGTCCCACAGTTAAAGCATTTCTTCTTCCCCTTAGCATTATTGCCTTTGCCACCTTTCTTGTTTTGTTGTTGCTGTTGCGACTTCTTTTGATCCCCTTTCTTCTCGGGTGCCTTATTAGCATTGGCGCCCTTCTCCTCTTCATGCATGAGTGCCATGTCAACTAACCTCTCAAAGGTAGCCCCCATGGGAATGTGGGTCATAGCTAACCCATGGAGCGGCTCGTTTAAACCCTTAACAAATCTTAGAGCCTTCTTTTCTGGAGTGTTCACCAAGTCTAAGCCAAACCTTGCCAATTGGTTGAATTTGTTAACGTACTCTTTCACCGATAAATTCCCTTGCTTCAGTGACAAGAACCTTTCCATGTATAGATTCTCTTTAGCCCGTGAGAGAAACTTTGCCTCAAACCTCTGCCTAAAATCTTGCCATGTATCGACTGGGCGACCCCCATTTGTGACCTCCCACCAAAACGAGGCCTCATCCTTCATTAGCCACGCAGCTAGCTGGACTTTCCTTTCGTCATCCACTTCAAAAATTCCAAACAATTCTTCCACCTCCTTTAGCCCGTTACGAACTTCAACAAATGTCTCTGTCCCGTGAAAAGGTTTTCCACCCATAGCTCTAAAGTCCTTACATATCTTTGCGAAATTATCGACACGAGGAGGAGGAGGAGGATTTGCTGGACCTGCGGCGGCGGCTCTAGCCTCAAGATATTGATGGAACCAACCGGGCACACGAACGCCCTCTCGCATCTCAGATGCTTCAGACATGCTGAAACGAAAAAGGAAAGATTCAATATAAAAAGGACTGAAGGAAAGATATATGGCTCTTGGGGTTATGCTTTCCAAAATATACTTTTCATTTGAAAATACTTTCCTTAAATCATACTTTTAAAGGTACTTCTTTATAAAAATTGTTTTGAAAAATAGTTTTTCAAAAATTCATATCTGTTCTGGTAACCTTTAGCTCTGATACCACGTGTAACACCCCACATCCATTAATGTCACTCACAAAGGGAATGCATTAACTTCCATGGAGCATTTTAAGTAAGTATAGAACAAAAAATCACAACAAGACAGATATAAAGTAGTACTTGAAAATTAAAACTTTATTTCATTGCAGCGGATAAACCCATATGTTTGACTACATCATCAAAACCATAAACCAAAGTCAAGTACATCATATCCGTCTTGATAAAACAAAGTACATAAACTCAAAGACATAATCCCCAACATTAAAATAGCCATAAATAAAGAGAAGCTGAACTTTACTTCAGCGGTCCAAGAAATCTTCTAAAGTAGTCCAAGATCAAGCTCCACTGGTGCTAGTTCCAACCTGAGCACCTGGAGGGGGGAAAAGGAAAGAGATAGAAAAAGGGGGTCAGACATAAAGTCTGGCGAGTGCGATAATTCTAACAATATAATTAACAAAGTAACTAGGCTAAGGCATAAGTTGGAAAAATAGGGAAATGACCATGAACCATTGAGTATAACAGAGGAAACAAGATGTATTACAATATCGTTAAAGCGCACCTAAACGACTATAGGATAATTACTGAACTACACCAACACTATGGGATAATTCCTAAACTGCACCGCCACTAGTATACTGCACCACTACTAGTCACCCTAAGCTTGATCCCGCCTACAGACTTAATAATGATATTGGTAGTTTCGTGCACCCCTAGCTGCCTTCATAGGTGTCGTCTGCCCCTATCTCCACTAGGTGTACCCACTACCCCTAAGCGATCGGCTCCCTAACTCGTAGATACCCGTGCTGGCCCCACAGTGGGGTGTATCACTCCCCAAAGTGGCAACCCGATACAGCAAAGAATGCATGGCTTATACCTACACGATGCAACAACGTCTTACCTACCAGCCCAGGTCCACACACGCATATGAACCCGTTGGACTTGCGTTGCCACCGCTAACCCAGTTTGGCCTCTTACAGTCAAGCCCAGTATGCATGTCCCATCCTCGACTTGGGTCGAGCCCACAAAGATACGTATGGGTTACTGGTTGAAACGGGCCCCCATTACTTGACACAAGCTATCCACCTAAGCTTGTCCCCTCTAGTACATCCCACTTAACCCACTTCTTATTTATGTTTCAATTACATGTTTCATATTTTGGTTAAGTGTTTCTAATCGTATTTCCAAATGCCACAAAAAGGCACCCACTAGATTCCACATGCCACCCAAGGCACCCACTTAACCCCCTAATGTCCTACTACATGCTTATCTGGTTAAGTGTTTCTTAATTTATTAAGACCGTAACCTCATAAAGACCTCTCACATTAGACTGGCATTTGTGGCAGCTGGATTTGCCGGGCAGGTCCGGGCAGTCTTACACCACAAAAAAGCCTAACCTCGTGTCTTTACAATTGTTACGTATTTAGTTTATGCCTAAGACCTCTCACATTAGACTGACATTTGTGGCAGCTGGATTTGTCGGGCGGGTCCGGGCAGTCTTACACCACAAAAGAGTCTAACCTCGTGTCTTAGACGATTAATTACCCTAATTAATCAACCCCAATTTGAATTACTTTCCTTATTCAAATTGTCAATCAATTCCAAATTTAGCGATGTCCATAATTGACTCAATGATGTCCATCCATTTATGGTATGTAAAATCATACCAATTTCACCACAATGTAAAATCATACCAATTTCACCACAATTTTATTTTATGCCTTTTAAGGCATTTATGCCAATTAAATATTAATATTATCCCCTTTTTCCCCACGTAGTATGTTTGTTCGTTTAACGTAAAGATATACGTTAGACTCGAATAGTCTAACTCATGAAATAAAAGAAAACATCACATATATAATTAAAACATGGATCTAACATAGGGGTGAACTTGCATATGTGATTGATGTTCTACATCTAAAACTTGCATAGGCCAAGATCACAACTTGCATAACAATATATGTCATGGTTCCAAATTTAAAGGTGTGAACTTGATGAGAAATTGGCCACAAACTTGCATAAACATCATGTATAACATAGATCCAAATCTATAGGTGTGAACTTGATGAAATAATGGCCACAAACTTGCATAGACAACATATGTCATAAACCTATATCTAAAGGGGTTAAACTTGCATAAACATCATATGTCATAAACCTATATCTAAAGGGGTCAAACTTGCATAGGTAATAACATAACATGATTCATGTCCAACTCATAAATTCACGTATGTGATTTATACATCACAATAATGGTGTAAACTAATATCTAACATGTAAAGTATCATGTCATAGCCTAGCTTTCAGTTAAATTCTCACATAAACTAGGTGCCATAATCATGTAAGGTCACATGTAATTCTACCCAAACTTGTATATGGTTCATGTTTGAATCAACATCTAAACTTTCCTACATATGGATTATCATATGAATCTATACCACAAACTAGCATAAGAAACATGACGATTTGATTATATATATAATTACAACATGGATGATAGCAACATAACTTTGCATCACAACATGACATCATAGATATCTCAATCATAATCCTACAACATCATTGCACCATACAATCAATACTTCATATCACATCCATACAAATCCGTATTATAACTTAATCTAATTAAATTACTAATTATTTTGCTAAGATTATCGAACTCACAACTCAAAAGCAGTCTTGAGTTCTGAATTCTGATTTTTGGAGTTGAATTAGCGCCCCTTTGATGAAGAATCGTTGTTAGGCTTGAGTAGTTCTTACTTTGGTTGCTGTTCTTCCTCTTAATTTTGGTGGCGGCTGCTCTAGGGTTCAAGACAACAGCATGGCGGCCATAGTTTTTGTTTTAATTCTGATTTAGGGTTTGTGTCTATGGGTCTTTTTATAGAGTTATGAATTAATTTAAGCCGTCGGATGTTCTTAGGGTTAATCAAAACCAATCAATTATGATAGGGTGATGAGTCAGCCCTAATTACTCAGCAAGGAGTCAGAATGGACTCAACAACACGGGTCAGCCTGAACCAGAAAGCTGTGCATGCTCCAGCCTCGGCCTGGGCGCACTTGGTAGGTGCGCCAGTGTAAATATGTACTGGCGCACTTCCCAAGTGCGCCAGTGCATTTATATTTTTTTTCTTCTACTTTGCCACCAAACTTCGTTCGTCCATAACTCTTTCATCCGGTACTCGTTTCCCGCAAACTCGGACTCTGTCTTCACTAGAATTCCGAGACGAACACAATGGCGCAACCAATCCCCACAATTCTCACGTCTGAGATTTATTATTCTTTAATTTAGTTAATTCGATTATTCAAAAATCCGGGGTGTTACAAAGAATTTCCTAAATAAAAGCTCTAGATCTAACTAATTAATGTCTAATTTATACTAATGACTATAATATTTTTCTATGCTCCAGTTTACTGTATTTTAAATTCGAGTAAGGTCTTTTGTTTTAATTTTCGTAAATTTGCCCAAATAATAACATTGACATATTTAAAATTACAAGGAATGAGCATTGTTTTATTTTCGATGAATCATGTAATTTGCATGCAAACATGAAAAATTACACATCCCATTTTTTTTATTTTGAGCATATTCCTCATAATTTTAAATATAGTTTTTTTTTGAATAATGGCAAAAGGGCTAATTTATAAAAATTAAACACGTACCTTTATACAAACCAAAACACAGTTATATTCAAACTATAAGGTTAACGCAACTCCAATATCTCATATTTTATGTTCTTATTCTTGACGATGACATTCCATGAGGCTAAATTTCCAAAAATCCATATGACCCATACACTTCCTCTATGTAGGCTATAAATCTTATTTCGTTATTAACTTCCAAATTCCATATATATTAAGTCGCTAGGTTGAATGTCTCCAGCGAGGTTCTCCCTCTACTTACACCTTTATCTTAAAAATTAGTTAGGGTTTTAAATCCAACATCTCATGCATAATAGGGATTTGCTACTTATATCACATTTATATCCTCATCTAAGCAATATGGGGGAACAACTGACGATCACAGTCTAATAATTATTTTGGAAGTTTTATCTTATAATTAAATGGTCCATGTAGTACTGAGGTCTTATTACTTTTAATCCAAATCCTTAAGATGCCAAATCCATACTTTTAAATCTTCCTTCTTTTCTTCTTCTATAAATGTGGTATATGCCACTAGACCGTTCCTTGAATACTTATTTAATTTCCTCAAGATCCTTTAGGCTTAAAATATATCCATTTTCTTCAAACCAATTTATCTTTCAAGTCAGTCCCTAAAACTTCCTTTTAAATCTTACTGACTACAAATTTATTGCCCAATAAATTTGCAGACTTATAATCATGAATTCTATTTTTCTGAAATTATGAATTACATTGTTTTCATTATACCTATATCTTTATATTCGTACATATTACTAACTATTAGACATGGTTATTAATGTATTAATTCCTGACTAAATTATCACAGCCAATTTAGTTTACAACCAAAATTTATTTCTGGACATCTATTTACCAACTCTTCAAATATAGTATTTTTTGGATTAACATTAAAATTTTCAAATTTAGTTGTACAAGTTATTCTATCCTAATACTGATTTTCCTAATTTACTACTTCTAAATCTATTTCTTTTGTAACAACATAAGTCTAAGCAGTGAAATTAGGTAAATTCATTTGTAATGTTACTGTCATTTGTATACATGTATGAATACATATATACACCCCATTTTGACAACAATTAATTAAGGCTTCCAAAAATTCGCATTCAATGCCTGTTAGATGTCTCTTGCTTACCGAATAAAATATATATACATGCCTAGTTTTAATAAGGCATTATTATTACTCTTTTTAAAGATTCCAAAAATGTTGATGTCCTTTTCAATTCTTATATTTATCGATATGTTACATGCCTGTCATAAATACCCTACATGGATGATAACCAATTAGGGTCTTGCATGAAAACAAAAGAAAATTCTATTAACAATAAAATCTTGATTGAACGTCAAAATTTAATTAGATGACATTAAGTTTCCTAAAAATGACTAATTGACATTAATTATTATATTTTCATGGTATGTTATCCAATAAAACAAAATTTCTTCTTTATTTTTAGTAAAATGTTCCCAATGAAGATCTTAATTTTAGTGTTTCACAAACATTACTTGTACTCTCAAAACTCTTAATTTAAGAGTAAAATATATTTCCTTATTCCGACACTCATCTTTTATTTGTATATTGAACGTTAATCTTTAATGACTTCTAAAACAAAAATTGTTTTGAAATAAATGTTTATTTCTATTTGAAAGTGAGATTTAAATCTCTTAGCATCAAATTAATTAGCAATTAATTCATCTATTCATATATATGTTTCTACTTCAAATATATTTTGAAACATTAGACTGTACACTCATTTTGGCTTAAAATTCTAATATATATATATATATATATATATATATGTATTGAAAGTCCTTAATGAACCTAATCATTCATTACTCTTTTATTTGTACAATGAGAGGTCTTTCAAAACTTAATTAAATGGTCATAAATAAATTCCAAATTGCTAAATAAATTCCTTAGAGTAGTCTTTTATCTTTTACACTACTCCTAATATTTTTATTTTCGCAAATTTTTCTCATTTAACAAGGATTTTATTACTTTAGTCTTACCCAATTTTAGTGAATAAATTTGCTACCTTTTCTCTTTTAATTGAGTATGTCAATGACATTTATTTTTCCAAGCTTATATATCTTGCCTTATTTTTCTTTTTGACTAAACACCAACTCACTATCACAATCTGTTCTAGATTTTAGAAAAGATGATTTTCAAATTTTAACTTTGAAGGCTCGGACCATTCAAATTAACCATGTGAATTGCTTAGTGCTTGTTGCTTTAATTTCCTTGCATTAAAGCTCTTATTTACAAACATTTACAATTACCTATTCATATTTGTTTTCGCTAAAAAATTATATTTATTGTTTGTCTAACATGAGAACTAATGAAAATTTATAGCTCCAAATATTTTTTTCAATTGGAATTATTATGTATTTCTAGTCTATATCCAAGCGTTAAACAATTCTTCAAAAATTTGCTCTTTAAAATAATTTTATAGTATGTCAAAAGTTCTTCTTGATGGGTTTCTAAATATTCTTGATCTTTTCTTTAAATTTCTGACACACTATTCTATGGAAATATATTTGTTGAAATTTCTATTTTTCAAAATAAATTGACAGTATGTCAAAAATCATAATTGTAGGCCTTACATTTCTTTGTCGATTTAGAAGACATGTTTGTTCTTTCAATTTTCTTGCCGCACCTACAATCTTTTCAACAAAAGTTGATATATTCGTTTATGGAAGTTTGTATCTTGTCTTTACCCTTATCTTCGATACTCTATATTTTTTTCCTATTTCTACACATTCCTAATGCATGTCCATTATGTCCATTTAAACTCTTTTAAATACTTCTTATTCATATGGACCATTTTAATATTTCAATCAAATATTCTTTCCTATAAACGGCCTTAATAAATCCATTATTACTTTCCTTTCTGACCATTTAACATTCCTTTGAAATATTAGACATTCATAGCTCTATTTTGTGTAAATAATCAAAGGTTTACTTCCATTTCTTAGAAAAACCAGACATATTTTTCTAATTGGTCTCTATTAATTGTTTAGCTAATGGACATTTATTTGAATGTTTTCTTTATCATGATAGATAATTCATATAATTAAATTCCAATTTTCACTTACTGAATGAGGAGGTTTTAGTCCTTTCCATTATCCATAATCTATAACCGACCAATGCTTAGAGGTCTCTAAATTGACAAGGAGGTTGTTATATTACTATAGGGCCTCTAGATTGTTTTTAGAATTTAATGCCAAGCATTTCCTAAAAAGACCTACAGATGCTCTTTCCTGCAAATATGCGTACTATATATATACATACATATATATATTAAAAAAATTCAAAAATCCTTTCTCAAAATAACAAGTACACCTCTCATACGTACATAATTTCCCATAATCGGGTAAACTAGGCTCCGATAGCAAATGTAAAAACCCACCCACAATGGGCCTACATTTCAACCCTAAAAAGGAAAATCGAAACATAGAGCCATGCTAAATGGATCGTCGGTTCCTATAAGGAAATGGTATAACAGATAACCAGAGCATACTATAACAAAATCAGAAACAGTAGAAGGGATAAAATATAATAACTTAAAATAAATGTACCTTTAGTTTAAAACCATCGTAATTATTAACTGCAACGATTTTCATGCAATAATAGGTACATCAGTATCAAATATCCCAATATGATAAAAATGCCATAATGCCTAATAGCTATCACCATTAGGCTGCATCATCATTTCGTCCATTGAGTCGCTATTCCACCTAAATACCTGTTGGATATGTTAAGAAGAGGGGTCAGAACATAAAGTTCTATGTGATTGAAATATAGTATTTACTTAAAGTCCATACCAAGATTTGGCAGGTTACATATATCAAGGTATGTCTATGCAACACACAAACATTCACACAAACACAAAGTATCTAACCAATGTGGTGGATATCCAAGTCAAATGCTCATCAGTGTATTCAGGGTAAAGAACCCAACGAAGTGGGCATTCTTGGTCACTTATGGGCCTATTAAAGGTGGATTCTTATGATCTCTTAGAACCCTGAGGCGGACCCTAGCTTCTTAAGATCCCATCCTAGTGTGTCCATGTTCTTAAGTATATGTTCTCACTTGTAATATGAGAAGTGGTATTGCGAACGTTACTACTTAACTGATATTACGGTAGAACATGTATGTCGGTTAAGGCTCCCCTTCGACAGTTGGTGAACATGTTATGGCCACATATCTTTTATAAACCAGCCATGTCTCCAGTTGATTCCCTATAAGCTTCTAGAGGAAGTGGACATCCCCGGTGAAATACCCTACTATGTTACTGCTATGCCTAACCACTTTAGAGAAGGAGGACCCATGGACTTACTTCGAATCTAATAAGGGCGAGTCCCATGACTTTGGTTCCTCTATAAGGAATAAAAATTCGGAGGGGATCCTAGTCCTAACCAATTAAGGCCCAAATTAAATAAGAAGAGAGTCATCCACTTAAGCCCTTCACAAGGTGTAGTAGACTAGCCTATTCACATACAATAGGTATATATATACATACACTAGACCTCTCACATTAAACCGTATATCTGTAGATGCTGGATATAACGGGCAGTTCCGGGCAGGCTTCTACTACAAGTAGGTTTAAACTAGTGTCATAGTGCACTAAGTTTTGAATGGCCCATGGCACCTAGACCCCTCACATTAGTTGGGCCTACTTGTGGTTGTTGGATTTGCCGGTTGGTTCCGGGAAGGATTATACCACAAATGGCAACTAACCTCGTGTCTGCGTGTCACTACTAATGTATATACAAGCCATTATACACACACACACAAGCAATCAATATATACAGGGACATTTCAATTTCAAATCATATCCTAATCACATTTATTATTTCATTATTACGTTAATTACGCTTTACAAATATAGCATATAAAACGTATAAATAACGCTAATTTTCGTATGAACGAAAGAACGTTCTAACGAGATAAAAATTGTCGACTTGTCCTAAGTTTAACGTATACAAATGAATTTCCATGTTTTGACCATGACACTTGAGGAATGATGGCATATATGTATAATAAAAAATAGTAGTGAATGAAAAATACAAAATACATACAAATTTCAACTTGCATCCTAGGCTTGTTGGAAAGATTTTAGTAATGGACAGAGAGTAGAGTATAATATACATATATACACATAAATATATACATGTATATACATAGACTTCATTTTATCTAATTTACCCCTTTTTATATATTTCACATAAAAATGTTCATATTTGATAAGCATCAAATCTAAATACATTTGGATTCAAAATTGAACCTAAATCAAATCAAATAACGAATCAAACCAAATCTAAACATTTTTAAGTTACAATAAAATATTTATACATAAGGATAAATTACATAAAATAGAAGCACATTACCTCTTTTTGTTCTCAATTCAATTCTAAGACCAAGATCCATAAACCCAATAAATTGACAATTCTTGTGTAATACATAAAAATAGAGGACTTTGGGGTTTTGTATTTTTTTTATATTATCATTGTACTGAATCCTCTTAGGCGTACAAATCAATATGTTAATCTACAAAAAGTAGAATATGCCTAAGGAAATAAAATATTCCACTCACAGCTCTGAAAGGGAAAACAATAGAATTCTTGTTGTAGCTTCAGATCTAGATTCAGCCTTCATGGCAAACATGCTCCAATCCTTCTAATATATATATACACACATTATCTTTAGAATCTTATGCATATATGAAACTAATTTCAAGAATTTATATTAAAATTTATATGTATTTATATTAGAGAAAATATAGAATGGAGGTTAGAGGAATAGAAGAGAAATTCCTAACCTTTCTGGAATTCAACCATGATAGAAGGATAATGTGGAGGCAGAGATAGAGAGAGCGCCTAAGGTTTAATTGTGAATTATAAGGGTCTATTTATAGTTGCTTGTGTAAGCTGGGTTTGTAGGATCATTTAGATATAATCCTAGTCGTCTGTTTATATATATTACCCCTAAAAACCTAACTAAACCTAACATTATTGGGCATTTCAGCCACCAAGCAGTTGACCTCCCCTCTAGAAGGGCGGTCGACAGGCGATTGACACCCCTTCAAGATGAGCGTGCCTTATAAACGTATGTGGGGCTGAGGTGTTAAATTATATATAATGCCTCTTAATTTGCATTATATCTTACCTTGTTTACAATATTCATTGTCCCCTCCTTCTTATGTTCTATTTGAAATTCAAACTTATCCAATTTATTTTATTTATGGGATATATATATATTATTTATTTGACCATATATATATATATATATATATATATATATATATATATATTTATGCACTCACCGTCCAATTTCATTTGATTATAGCTTCTTCATTCGATTATCGTTTTCAACATATTATATATGAAAACGATTTAGAATTTCGCCATGAATCCAAATAAAAGATTTTCATAGTCAAATTCTTTATTCTGAAAAATTACATTTTTAAGTATTTTTACATTTTATTATTTAATTGTTTATTTCTGTTAATTATTAATATTTATATTTTTAGGCATATTTTATGGGGTGTTACAATATCTCCTAGTCATACTTGTTGTATATTAGACCAAAATTTGGTACTAACACCCAATGTAGCGTGAAGTCCTTGCAATCACAAGTAACAGATCACAAAAATGCAGAAAATAGTAATTAACAGAGGACACACGAGGTTTTTATAGTGGTTCGGCTTAAACTAAGCCTATGTCCACTTTATAATTCCTTAAATCCTAAGAAATTGCAATTACAATGCCATCTCACAATCCGTGAGATCCAATTACATACTACATCCTTATATTTGTGTAAAGAAGTGGAAGCCTCATTAAGCACACGAAGTCCTTGCGTTGTTAATGATGGAAGCCGTGAAGAAGAATGGCCAAAAGTCCTTCATATGGTGTATTTATAGCCATTTCCTGGTACCGGTTCGTGAGACATATGGCACGCATCCCAAAAATCTCGAAATGAGGTGGAAAACTTCCGTAAATCCTCTCCAAGTTGTGCCATGCCATGTGTGATAAGATCCGGGCTGATAGGAGGAAGATTAGCTACAAGAATATGTCATAATCGAGCGTGGTGTGTCAGTCCCAAGTGGTTCGTGGTCCATCCATGAGAGCAGGTGGTCTGTGAGCAGTTGGGTTCCAAGGAGGGTCGGCTCATGGGTCCCATGAGCCTGTGTGGGCGAGCCGCATTATGTGAGTTGGTCGAGGAGGCGAGTCGATGGGGAGGTGAGACGACCCAAACTTCCCCTTACGGGAAAGCCTGGATTAAGTTAAGAACACAACAAATCAGAACAAGAACGACAAAACATTTCATTGCTACTACAACAATTTACTTTAGAGTACAAGAATATAACAGAGTATGAATAAATATTACACATTGGAAAATATCGGAGATTTAAAATTACAATGTAGCGAAAAATAATGCATAACACAACTGAAAAAATACACGGATAAAGGGCTTTCCGAATATAGCTCGAGCTGTAAATCCAGGATCATGGGAAAAGAAATATCTGCGAAAACCAAAACTACTAGCTGTTCGTGTGGAAAATATGGGCACCTAGAGTTTAGGTAGAAACAATAAACTCCAAGTCAGTCATGGGACTAGTGCGAGAACTCAAAACAGTAATTAAACTTCATTTGAAATGTGAAGCATATCACGGGACCATGCCGTATAACACGGAATGAGTTTCCTCCCAAGAATACCAGTGCATATATATGTTAAAGATTATATTTTTAACAATCCAATAATTATTCCATTTCATGACCATTTTATATATCACATATATAATTTATACAGCGCATATATATAACTTATACAACACATACATATTTTACACAATGCATATATACTTTATTCAACATATATATTCTATTCTCATCGCATATATACATACATATATATATATATATATAATTCACAACTCATATATATATATTTTATTCACATCGCATATATATATATATATATATATATATTATCCATAACTCATATATATATTTATATATTATTCATATCACATATATATATTTTATTCACGTCGCATATATATAATTTATTCACATCGCGTATATATATTTTATTCACATCTCATATATATATATATATATATATATATATATGTGTGTGTGTGTGTGTGTGTGTGTGTCTGTGTGTGTGTGTGCGTTTTTTATTCACATCGCGTATTATTTTTTTCATACAACGCTTATATATATAATTTCATACAACACTTATATATAATTTATACAACGCATATATATGTTATAAAACACATTTATATTTTTCACATCACAATCACAACACAATACAGTCAATTAAATCATTCATCTTCTGTAGACGAGGGAGGTGAGCTAACAGGAATCGTACAACATTTGTGATGATAAAAACTAATAAAAATCAATACTGGCAGTTTAAATAAAATAAATAACTGCATAGAAATTTTAATGAGAAGTTATCACATTGGGTTTCCACTCCGTCAGGTCCATGTTGTAGATCTTGATTTTACGATTCCAATGGGCCCAAGTTTGTCAAATTTTGATTCAATTTGAACGAGTTACGTTAATTTAAAATTTTGATTATATAAATTAATTAAACTTAGTTAAATAAAATTAATTACATTCCTAAGGGTAATTAACCCTTTTAATCTCTCTCCTCTGTTAAGAAAACAACTCTAGGCATCTCAATATCGAACCCATTTGCTCAATAGAAAATCCGACCATGCCGACACCTACGGCCACCGGAATCTCATCTACACCCATCACATGGTGCGCCGCCGTGCCACCGCTGGCCAGCATGGCCAACTTGACGGGCCCATTCAGCTTAGAGACCCCCACGATCGACAAGGCTTTGAGCCAGAAATTTGCGAAACTACAAACCCAATTTCCATCTCGATCATTGGATTAACAGAACTCATTGAGATGGAGGTTTTCCTTGTGGATATGTTGGAAACCGTTGAGGGGATGGTGAGATCGTGGAGGAGTAAGATGGGGGTGTGTGCATCGTCGGTTTTTTATCTTCCTGATAACGGCCTGATGACGGCGGAAAATAGAAAGAATTAGGGTTTCTAAATTCTGATTGGCCCTTATATAGATAAATATATTATTTAATTCTTTTTAATTCGAAAGATGTTAGATTTTACATATGAAGTCCAAATTGAACCCAACGACTATCGCCCCTAACCAAATACCCTCATTTCGAACATAAAGGGATATGTTTCGTAAGCCAATTCGACAGTTTCGATTAGTTTCTATCAAAATTAAAATATAAATCAATATATATTGAATTTAAACGTACATTTTAATTTACCGAGGTCACATACTGACTCCAAAAATTTCCGAAAAATAAATCTAGCTATCTTTTGACGATACGATCCTAACAAAGTCAGTTTAGTCGAATTTGGAGACCGGTTGAAAAATGGTCATTTTCCAGTCGACTAAATTCAAAATGAATTTATCAAACGCGTTTAAATTCATCACGCTCACATATTAATTCCAAAAATTAAGAAAATTGGAATCTAGCAAAAATTTGACATTCCGGATCCAACAAAAGTAGTTTCGTAGAAAACGGAGCTTGTTTGCAAAATGGCTATTTTTAAGGGCTATATATTATATTAATATTTATATATATAAATTCCAAAGTGACTATTTTCAATATTAAACTGCACATAACTTTCAATTTGTATTATGAATTCTCAGTTTTATGCATTAGTTAGAAAGATATAGCTAAATAGATTCTAACATTTCTTATTTCGTCCAATTTTGACTTATATTGAATTCTGTACATTCATTTGAAATTTAAAATCGAATTTTCAAACTACCGCGCCATTTCAGGCTCGTTTTATAATTAATATAAAATTATATGTTCTAACTTCATTTTAAAATAAATTTTTAGTCGTTATAATTTAAAATAAATCATTTTAAATATTCAAAATCCATTAAAATAGCTAAAATAAAAAAACTTAAGTTGGTTCTAAAAATCTGGGTTGTTACAATCTCCCCCACTTAAAATCTTTTCATCCTCGAAAAGGAACGGAGCTGAAAGTTGTTTATCCAACCAACTCAACTTTCATTATGGCTTTCGTTCATCATGTTTTCAGTTTCTAAAAATTTTCTAATTTCTCAAAAATTTGGCTAACACCTTAAATTTTCAAAAAAAATCGCCATAACCTCCGTTGTACTGGGAGACCTTTAAAACCGCAACTAGCCTCACAGGGCCTTCATCAGTCCAAAAGAAAAAGAAAAAGAAAAAGCCAATCGGCTGATAAAATCACCAAAACCCAATAAAATAGTAAACAATACCTATTTATCGGGCATACAATTTTATTCCTCTTCTTAGCTTCCATGATATGACCTATTCACACATATATATGTACATATATGCAATTCCAATCAATTTTCAATTCAGTTCAATATTGATACAATTTGGCTAAATTTAACATTCATTCACTTATTGGTTAAATTAATTATCATTCCAATATTTTTATTAATCAAACATCACAACCAGCAGTCAATTAGTTGAACAACTTTTCAAATATATAATCTTCTATATATATATATAAAAATCATATATTTTTTTATGTCAAATCACAACCAATAAACTCTATCTAAGTTTTGGTTCTCACACCAGTCAAATAGGAAATATATAGATATCCCCCTTTCAAAACACGAAAATGAACGCTGATGATGTCGCGACATCACCAAAATTATGCCCGGGCAACTAGAGTGTTATTCTATATCTATCCAGTATATTTGAGATTTCGTATACATGCTAGCTAGGCGTATATGCAAAATCTTCATATACCCGATAGTCCAAATTCAAAATAAAATAAATATTCAAATACTTATAATAAGATTTAAATTTTCAAAACAAAATTTGTTTTCATTTTTATTTTAAAAACAACACTCTTTGAAACTTATTCTAGGATACTACTGATCCCATCTCTAAAGAGTCATTCTCATTGGATATTACTAATCCAATCTCTAATGAATTCTTTCGTTCGATTCTAATGAGTCCTATTCTCGAGCTCTGTAAATCAAAGCTCTAATACCAAGGTGAGACGATCCAAACTTCCCCTTACGGGAATGCCCGGATTGAGTTGAGAACACGACAAATCAGAACACAAACGACAGAACATTTCATTATTATTACAACAATTTACATCAAAGTACAAGAATATAATAGAGTATGAATAAATATTACACATTGGAAAATATCAGAGATTTAAAATTACAATGCAGTAGAAAATAATACATAAAATAACAGAAAGAAATACACGGATACAGAGCTTTTCGAGTATAGCTTGTAACGACCCGGCTTTTTGCTCGGTTTTTGCCGGTAATTAAACCAACTTAAACCGTTCATAAAAATGGATTGTTTGGGACAATTACACATTTGCACAAAATAAAACAACTTTTCCATTATCATTAAAATAATATTACATCAGAGTTACAAGAGGTACATCAGAGTACATTGGTTACACAGCGGAAAAGATACTAAACTCGGCGTAAGAATGCGAATGCTCCAAACATAATAGCTCTATTTAAACCAGAATCCTGCTCCAACTAACTTTAAGGCTAAATCTGCAAGCCAAACTACTAGGCTTCCCATGCAAAAATTATGGGCACCCAGAGATTAGGTGTGGGAAAAATAAACTCCAGGCCAGTCATGGGACTGGTGTGAGAACTCAAAACAGTTGTCTTTAGGGTTTATTTTAAAGTTATGTAATTCGCCGGACCACGCCGCCAATGCGGAATGGGTTTATTCCATGTGAATGCTGGTGCAGTGAAATCCACAATGACTTTTTGAAAAAAAGAAGCTATCACAAGCTCGTCCCACATCACACAATGCAAGCGCACACCAAATGGGCGAGTTTTTCCTTATGATAACCAAAAAATGCCTTCATACGTGAAAATCCTCTTTTACTACTATATATAGTGTGAAAAACCTTTTCGCAAATAAATGTATTAATCCTAGTGAGACGACACCAAACCCCGTACTGACGGCGGCAAGGGTAATCCGTGGAATATAACACAGAAACAGATAATAGCAGGACAGAAATAAATAAATACACCAGATAAAGAACAATAGAATATACTAGATAAAAGTAATCATCAGAGTTACACAGTATACAGGATCTTACTTAGTACAAATACAGTTCAGCTATACATAAATGTCTACAGCGGAAAACAAACAAAATATGTACAATAGGAGCTGAACAACATAAAAAGAGATAAATGATAGAATCCATCTTCAGCTCCAGCTATCCAGAGGAAGCCAGCTAAACCTAAATACAAGGCTGCCCGTGTAGAAAAAGGGGCACCCGAGTTTGAAAGTGAAACAAACTACGAGTCAGTCATGGGACTAGTATGAGAAATCTATTCAACACATTTAATATATGGCTAATCACAGGACCACGCCACTTTCGTGGAACGGGTTTACTCCATTGGATTGCCAGTGCTTTAAAACAAATCATTCTTTTAATCATCGCAATGCTTTTTATAAAAATGAAGCCATTATAAGACTCAGTTCCCATCACACAATGCAACGCAAACCGGAGGATAGAGTTTTTACCTTATAACGACCAAGATATGCTTGATACGAATAAAACAAAGGCATTTAATATTATTGCTAGTGTTTATATGTTTCGAAAACAATTTCAAACCATAACTATCAATCATAGACGACATTAATGCCCCATACCACTATGTCGCCATATATAGGTATACAATCAAAAACCACACAGTCACGTATTTGGAAATTGGATTTCCGTCATGAACCAAGGCAAACGATAGTCCTTACCGAATTCGAGACGCTCTAGCCCGTGTCTCAGGAACAACCGCAACTGCCCCTTGGATCGTCAGGGCCGGTCCACCGATGTGGATTATTATGCCTAAACAATACGTTCCCCTGCCCTTTGGGGCGTAAACGAGCCAACGAATGACTCCATCGGACCCGGATCGTCCGATCAAACCGAGGCGCCTCGCAACAGCAACAACCACATAGGTGAAAGTATATAAATGTCAGGGCTGGTAGGTCACTGACACCACCCTAGCTAGAAAGAAACGCATGCCCTCCCTGAGGTCCTTCTCCCATTTCTGGTTCATACCGGGGTGTGAGGATCGCGAATTCACATTGTACACAAAGCTACGCCACACAGGCGGTGCTTTGATCATCACCACAAGACTTTGCTTTTCAACAGAAGCCCTGATCATTTGCCACTTAGGCATGCCACACTAGCAATCCATGCCATGCGACTGATGTCCATCGATATACAACCTCTGAGCTCGTGCGTTTCAGAGAAGAGCGTTAAGCAGAAGAATAAATTCTCCGCCGCCAAACAGATGTATATTTAATAGAGACCAATCAACACAGAATAAAATCCAATGTCAGACACACAGTCCATTTACAAGTCCGTTCTGGGTCTGAACAAAACCGGAGGCACTAAATACCTCGCAAACCCATCGATCACCACGTACGTCTGGACGATCACCACTCATTATCCATATTTCGGGATGCCTCCCAATCAGGACCTCGGTTACCATCCAAACGAGGTGAAGATCTCCGGTCTTCGACCACCGTCTTCATCTTCGATTTCTTATCGTCAAATTAATTATTCAGAATGGGATAAACCCGGTCTTTCGGAGCAACTCGCGTATATAATAAAAAAGTGCAACACTAACATACACACGTATCATTTCAATTCATTAGTCACTAACCGTCAATCAGTAAGAGAACGATTTCCCGAATATTAACCCCGAAGGCCGAAACCAACATCAGATCAATACCCAAGAAACCATTCGGCTTAGCCAACCTTCAGTTAATTTCTAAATTTACATCCATATCGTTTATAATATTTTATAACGATTTATCACTATTTTTATTTATTTTAAAATAGCAAATTTATTCAAAACAACGCTTCGGGCCATAACGCGGCCGTGGCGCTGTTTTTCTTCAGATCTGATTTACACATATCTGAAAATCTAACCGTTGGATCTTTACAAAATTTACATCATTAGAAAGATCTTTTCAAAACAAATCCAACGGTTCCGATTTCGGGAAATTCCGACGGTCGGATCTCCAGGTACAATCGTTTGAAGTTTCGGTTTCAAAATACGAACTGCAGCGTCGTTATTCGATTAAATATAATTATATATATATATATATATATAATCGATTCTGGCGCTGTTTTTCTTCATATTTGAATTAAACATTCCAGACAATCCAACCGTTGGATTTTTACAAAGTTGGTGCCGTTGGAAAGATTTTTCCAAAGCGAACCCAACGGTTGCGATTCCAAGAAAATCCGATGGTCGGATCTCCCTGTATAATCGTTTGAAATCACGGTTTCAAAACATGAACTGCGCGGCCACGTTTCGTTTTAATTTTATTTATATATATATATATATATATTTATATAAATATAGTTCATTCAACAATTTCAATATCGTTTTCACTTCCAATATTTCACTAAAGCCGTTAAATTTTGGAAAGTTTCGCCATAACCTCCTTTGTACGGAAGGGGCTGAGAAAATTCCCAAATAGCCACACGGGCGTCTCATGTCAAAAAGAAAAAGAAAAAGCCAAGCGGCTAGCCAACAGGCTCATAAAATCATCACCCAAACAAAACAGTAAATGTGTACCTATTTGTCAGGCACAAAATTTTATTCCTCTTCTCTAGCCCCTTTGCTATAACCTGCTCAATAAATATGCATGTACATGTATACAATTCTTATCACTTATCATTTTCCATTCAACTTCATATTTGATTCCATTTGGTTCAAAAACACCATTAATTCTAATGTTGTATGCATAGGAAAAAATTCCTATCATTAGCTAATTAATGAATATTTCAACTCATGCATATTTATTTGAACGAGTGGCTATTTTTAACACTTCACATTTCAGCAACTCATGTATATAATAAAAATGTGATTTTTATTGTAAAACAATTCTTTTCAAAACACTATTATTTTATATAGTCTATATAGATGATAAAAATAGGATTTTTATTGTAAAACAATTCATTTCAAAACACTATTATTTTATATAGTTCATATTGATGTTAAAATTGGGATTTTTATTATAAAACAATTTCTTTCAAAATATGAATACCATTCAACACATGAATTTCAATTCAACGAATGAATATCGATTCAACACATGAAGGTTTTCCATAGTTTTTATATATATAGATAAAAATGTGATTTTTATATTTAAAACACGAATACCATTCAACACATGAATTTCAATTCAACGAATGAGTATCGATTCAACACATGAAGGTTTTCTATAGTTTTTATATATATAGATAAAAATGTGATTTTTATATTTAAAACACGAATACCATTCAACACATGAATTCCAATTCAACGAATGAATATCGATTCCACACATGAAGGTTTTCTATAGTTTATATATATAGATAAAAATGTGATTTTTATATTTAAAACACGAATACCATTCAACACATGAATTTCAATACAACGAATGAATATCGACTCAACACATGAAGGTTTTCTATTCAACGATTAAATATAGTTTCAGCAAATGAAAATAATTCAAACACATGAATATTATTCAAAATTTCGGCAGCATAACGGCAGGGTAGTTAAAACCGGGACCGTCCCTAGTACGGCTCCTCGCTCTACCTTAAAACCTCGCGGTTTTTGACAATGGGGATCACGCATCTAGTTCGCACGCAGGCGGCATGTATATATTTATTTCATTTCCACAAACTAATCCTATGTTGTTTCAACCAAATATTTCTCAACCACGAATTGGTATTTTTCAACCACAATCAATCAATATCAACCACAAACAATCCCAAACAACCATTCGCTATCAATCAATTTTCACACCAATCACAACCAATAAATATCGTCCATGGTTTGTGGAAGAGGGGCGTATATATATATATATATGTATATATATATATATATATATACACACATATATATCAATTCACTTCTATTTCAACACATATATAATTTTTACAACGCATATATAACTTATACATCGAACGTACAACTTATACAACGCTTATACAAGAGGTGTACAATGCTTATATAACTCATACATCGACTATATAATTTATACATCGTCGTTTTCCATATTGTTTATAAATTAGAAATCTCACATTGGGTTCCACTCCACCAAAAATAGCAGAAGGCTCAGAAAAATATGCGGTCTCTTCTAAAATGTAGAAGACGTCCACACGAGTCCACCGTCTCTTATTTCACTGAATTTCTACAAGAAACGAAAAAGATATGATTTTTCAAAGTTTGCAACAGTTTAAAGGTGTTAAAACTGTTGAAAATATATATAGCCGTATACCTCTATTTTTCTTCAAAACTAGGTTTTGATTTTTGTGCCCAAACCGTTGCACGATATTGGAATCGGGTTGCATGAGGTCGAAGAGGGAGGAGAGAGCTTCCAGCGCAGGGGGGTGCGGTGGCGTTCGATCGCCTCAGGCGGCGGCGGCGACAACTTGAACGTCGCGACTTCTGGGACCCGTAACTCGAAGAATACCCAACAATAAAATCCTATCCCTATATGGATTTGAAGCTCGTCTCGATCTCTTCAAAATCCTCAACTGGAGAAAGGACTGATTTTGCTTGTAGAGGGAGAAAATGAAGAGAGAAGGAATCGAACGTTTTCCGCCTTCGTCGACGTTGATTACGGGCAGAGAGAATAATGACCTGGCCCAGTAGGATTTTTTTTATATTTATAAATTTTAAAAAATCCAATAAACCCCCTTTCACACACGAACCCCAATCCAAACCCAACGACTATCGTCCCTAGCGTTTTACCCCCATTCCAAACACAATGGGATATGTTTCGTAGGCCCATTCGACTGTTTCAGTCAGTTTTCATTCAATTTAAAATATATAACATTCAATATTTAATCTGAACGTACATTTCAAATTGCCAGGGCCACAAACTGATTCGAAAAATTCCAGAAAAATAAATCTAGCTATGTTTTGACGATACGGTCCCAACAAAACTAGTTTCGTCGAATTCTGAGACCGTTTGCAAAAAGGCCCATTTTTGGTCGATCCAATTTAACTGTAATTGACCAAAACACATTTTCCTTTTCCACGCTCACATACTTGCTTCAAAAATTATGAAATTTGAAACCTAGCAATAACTTCACATCCCGGATCCAACAAAAGTGGTTTCGTCGAATTCCGAGGTCATATGCAAAATGGCCAATTTCACGGGCTATATAAATTCCATAACGACCTTTCAGAAAATTCATTTGGCCATAACTTTTGCTTTCCGCTATGAAAATTCAATTTTTTAGATTCGTTAGAAAGGTGTTCACTAACAGATTTAAATATTTTTGGTTTCGCTAAAATCCGTTTTGTTTTGCACCCGGTACAGTCCGACAAAGTTTGAATTCAATTTTTGAAACTGCAGCGCCATTTCAGGCATTGTTTATAATTAGAATTAATTATACTCGCTTTCAATTGTCAATTCAAACTCATTTTCCATTGCTATAATTTAAAATATTTATTTTAAATATTTAAAATCCATTATTTTAGCCAATTTAAAAATTTTAAATTGGTTCAGATTTTCTGGGTCGTTACAATCTCCCCCACTTAAAACTTTTCGTCCCCGAAAAGGAACAAAGTCGAAAGTGGTTTGATTAATCAACTCTACGTTCGATCTGGCTTCCATTCTCCAACTTTCCAGTTTCTGAGAATTTTCAAATTCTTCAAAAATTTGGCAAACACCCGGAATTTTCGAAAAATTTCGCCATAACCTCCTTTGTACGGGGAGGGGTTTGGAAATTTATTGGACCGTATTAGATACCCAATAAATCCTAATAAGCATACACATATTTATAGTGATATATTCTGGTGTTTACAGGGGAGCATGTATTGATAATAACTCCAGAGAATAAATTCTCGTCACCCTGCCCCGTGTGGGAAATAAATAGTTCATGTGTCGTATCTAATAACTAGAGAGACGTGATTATTGTCAACTCCAGACTCGTGTGGGGTTTTTATTAATATGGAAATTTCATCGTTACAATTTAAATTGTCCATATCAGTCATCAGTTCAACCTGTAAAATATAGTCATCGCCATACAAGCCACTCGCTCGTATGGTAAATCTTCCACCTCGTCACACAAGCTCCAAATGCTTATGTGGTATATGATGAAGTATGCCTATCTTCTGAAGTATGCCATGTAATGTAGTTCAAAATTAATTGTTACTATCCTATGGCGACATTTATTATTTCACACAGAAAAACCAGCACTCCGCATCCAATGGCATTCACAGGAGTTGATATAATAATATTTCGCATCCAACTCATTAAGGTTTACCTATTTGTCGGGCACATAAATAAAATCTTTACTCAACAGCTAATCCATTTACCTTTTCAAACATATATAATACACATGTATATATTTCTATTTATTTTCTAATCGGTTCAAGGTGTGATTTAATCGAAAAAATTCTACAATTATTCTATTGTTGATTAAATTAACTATCGTTTTAATAATTTAATAAATCAAATCTACTATCACACAACGCAAATAACAAGCAATTTGTTTTTAACTTTTCACAAATATACCTTACAAATTAATTCCTATTCTCTTTTAAAATCATTCAGACTATAGAATTAAAAGTGCACATCCGTGGAAAGAAAATAACAACAGAATAGAGAACTGATTGGTAATGCAAAGTAGGGTAAATGTACCTTGCATCGAAGTCAATCAGAGATATCCACTCGGCATCTAGGATAAGCTTTCTGAATGCTCTCCTCAGTTTCCTAAGTACAATCTCGCGGATCTCCACTCCATTGCACTTTGACTAAGTGAACCTTCTTGTTCCTCAGTTCTTTGATCTCTTTGCCGATGATCTTTAGCGGCTCTCGTCTCACAGCTAATTCTGGAGTAATTTCAACATCCTGTTGAGCTGCTTCTTCCACGATCAAGTCTGGATCATGAACGTGCTTTCGAAGTTGAGATATATGAAATACATCATGAAATCCAGGCAACCAGTCAGGCAGTTTGACCCTATAAGCGAGAGTTCCGATCCGTTCCAGAATAGGAAACGGACCAATGAATTTGGGCGCTAATTTCCCTGTTTTACCGAACCGGATAACTCCTCTCATCGGCGATACTTTCAAATATACTTAGTCGCCAATAGTAAAGGATATATCTCTTCTCCTCCTATCGGCGTAGCTCTTTTGTCGGCTCTGAGCGGCGAGTAATCGCTTCTTAATAAAATCGACTTTGTCGGCAGCTTCTCGGATCATATCAGGACCCAACACAAGTCTATTACCGGGTTCGACCCAACAAGCAGGAGATCGGCACGGTCTACCATACAACGCTTCGAATGGCGACATTGTCAGGCTCGCCTGGTAGTTGTTGTTATATGAGAATTCAGCCAAATGCAGATGGTCTTCCCACGACCCACCAAAATCTATAACACAAGCCCACAATAGATCTTCTAAAATACGATTCACCCTCTCAGTCTGACCGTCTGTCTGAGGATGATAAGCGGTGCTTAAGTTCAACTCCGTTCCCAGTTTGACTTGAAATGCCTCCCAGAATTTGCTAGTAAATATTGTATCTCTATCACTGACTATACTGAGCGGCACTCCATGTAGTCTAACTATTTCCTTGAAGTATATCTGCGCCAGACTCTGAGCAATTCTATTTGATCTGACAGGTATAAAATGGGCGGTCTTCGTGAAGCGATCTACGATCACCCAAATACTATCATTTCCTTTTCTGGTTCTGGGTAGACCATCTATGAAGTCCATAGAAATATGTTCCCACTTCCAGCCTGGAACGTCTAGCGGTTGCAATAATCCAGCTAGTTTCTATTGGTCGCTTTTGACTAGCTGGCAAGTAGGGCATCGGCTAACATATATTGAAACATCTCTTTTCATAGCCTTCCACCAGAACGTTCGCTTGAGATCGTTATACATTTTGGCTACACCACGATGGATACTCAGCTTGGACTTGTGACACTCGTCTAACACTTCCCTTTTTAACTCTAGGATATCAGGAACACAAATCCTTCCTTTCAACCTCAGGGTCTCGTCGTTATCTATTTGAAAACACGAGGGTTCTCCTTTCTGAATCCTTTTAATCATATCTTTAATAAAGTTATCCTCCTTCTGAAGAATAGATATTTTGTCAATCAAGGAAGTCGTGATAATAAAGCTGGCAATCATTACATTCTTTCGGCTCAGCGCATCGGCCACGACATTGGCTTTCCCTGGAGTATATATAATTTCAAAGTCATATGCTACAAGAAACTCCAGCCAACGTTGCTGCCTCATATTCAGGTCTTTCTGGGTGAACAGATACTTTAGCGACTGGTGATCTGTAAACGGTTCGAATCTCTCACCGAGAAGATAGTATCTCCATATTTTCAAGGCGAATACTATAGCCAATAACTCAAGATCGTGAGTTACGTAGTTCTTCTCATGTGGCTTCAGTTGACGGCTAGCATAAGCAATCACTTGGCCTCTTTGCATTAACACTGCGCCAAGGCCTTCTCTAGAAGCATCAGTCCAGACTTTCAAATCCTGGTTGCCATCGATGATGGTTAACACTGGAGCAGTCGTTAGTCTTAATTTTAGCTCTTCAAAAGCCTCCTCACTTTATGGAGTCCATTTGAATTTAGAGTGCTTCTTTGTAAGCTTCGTTAAATGACCAGATATCTTCGAAAAGTTTTTAACGAACTTCCGGTAATAGCTAGCCAATCCGAGAAAACTGCGGACTTCAGTAGGGGTGCTGGGATGCTTCTAGTTCTGAATAGCTGTGATTTTACTTGGATCCACAGCAATTCCTTCTTTCGATACGACGTGGCCTAGAAATTTCACTTCGTCTTGCCAGAATATACATTTGGAAAACTTTGCTTTCAATACATTCCTTCTCAGAATTTCTAGAACCTGTTCCAAATGCTTTTCATGTTCGGCCTTTGATTTAGAGAAGATTAGAATATCGTCAATAAAAACCAGAACAAATTTATTCAAAACTCCTCTGAACACTCTATTCATCAGATCGACGAAGTAAGCTGGAGCGTTACATAAGCCGAACGACATTACTAACAACTCGTAGAATAAGTCGGGACCTCTGAATGCTGTCATTGGAACACACTCTTCGGCAATTCGAAGTTGATGGAAACCTGTAGCTAGGTCCATTCATGAAAATACTTGTGCGCCATTTAATCGATCCAACAAATCATCTATCCGCGGCAATGGATATTTGTTCTTTATGGTCTGCTTGTTCAAATCACGATAATCCACACATAGACGTAGAGTACCGTCAGTTTTGGGACAAACACCACTGTTGCACCTCAATCAGAGAAACTAGGCCTGATTAGACCCTTCCATACTAGCTGTCGTGTTTGATTGTCAAGTTCTTCTTTCTCTTTCAAGGACATTCTTCGAATAGCGTGAACTACCGGCCATGCATTGGGAATCAAAGCGATCTTGAAATCTATTTCTCTCTGCGGGGGTAAGCGAACAACTTCTTGGAACACATCCGCATAGTTCTTGACAACAAGGATGTCTTTGATGAGGTCAGGAATATTCTCAGCGACTTCAGGGATATTTTCTATTTGGGATGAGAAACATTCAAAGCTGCCCAGAAGTCTTTTCTATTTGCATTCTGACCCTCACAGGGAATGGTTATATAATCACCTGATTTAATCTTCGCCTTTACGACTATGTCGGCGCATTTAACTTCAGCTTCATATTTTGTCAACCAGTCTAACCCCAAGATAAAATCAAACTCTTTAAAATTCATGACGACCGCGATGGTAGGAAACCGATAACGAGAGAAAGAAACCAGCACTCCACAAACCCAACTGAGATCAATGGAACCCCCAACCGGATTCTGGACAGTCATTGGTTCCTTGAGCTTTTTCAAATTCAAATCCAGCTTATTAGCTGCATTCTTTGCAGCAAAGCTTCGCGACGCGCCGGTGTCAAACAGTACTTTAACTGGGATATCTTTGACAGTTAGCGTGCCTTCCAAAACATCTCTTCTTTCCTGAATAGCTGAGGGTGCTGAAGTTTCTGCTACTTTATTCACTTGAACTATTTTAGTCTTTTTCAACTGCCAGCAATCTTGCTTTCGTGACCAGTCTGATGGCAGAGATTGCATTTTCTATCCTCTTGAAATCCCTTCTTGAATTGAATCCCACCCTTTAATCGCTTCTTCAAGGGGCCGCAGTTTATCGCCAAATTCCCTGGCTTCTTACAGTTAGGGCATACAGTAGTCGTTACTTGCCCTTTCTCAGATTCAGCCCTTTTTCGATTTGCTTTGGGCTTTTTGCTGACCTCTGATATCGTGCTGGCCTCAAGACGATCCGTCTCAGACTCAATTTTATTACTAGAGCTGACTTCCTCTTCGTACTGTAGCATACCTTTCTTGTCTAGATCTTCGTACTGATAAGCCATGTATATCATTTCAGAAAAGGGGAGCTTCACGTTCCTCATTACACTGTTCTGATATTTTCTTTGAAGCCCATGAATAAATCTCAGATTTTTCCTCTTTGGGTCTTTAATCAGATGAGGAGCAAAGTGAGAAAGTTCGTTGAATTTCTTATGATATTCTGGGATGGTCATATCTCCTTGTATCAGATAAGAAAATTCGTCGCATAATCGCTCAGTCGCTTCTGGAGGAGTAAATCTTTCTAGGAAAATCACTTTGAATCTGTCCCAGGTGATATCACCTTCTGGATTATTCTCAATAACTGAGTCCCACCAGAACAAAGCTTCATCTTTGAGTGCCCAGGATGCCAGTAACCTTTCCTGGTCATCCCTCAGCTTTAATCCTTCGAAGATTTTCTCAGCCGAACGAATCCATGCTTGTGTCTTCATAATAGATTTCACCATAGAACGGTATTCCACCTATATTTCGATATTTGATTAATAGGGCCTCAATATCCGGTTCTGCATTCCTTCTGTTTCTGACACTCATTTTCTAGTACTTCTGCAAACAGCAGATCAAGTGTCAGGTCAACAGAAAAGATATTTTAAAATATAGAGACAAATACTTGAATGTAAATGTGTCTATCGAGTTGTAATTTCATTCTGCTTTACTCATGCTAGGATGTTACTGATCCTATCTGTATAGAGTTACTCGTTCTAGAACACTACTGGTTCTATTTCTGACGAGTTCGTTATTATGTTATATTCCAGCACTAAGCTTAACCAAAGCTCTGATACCAAATGAGACGACCCCAAACCCCGTACTGACGGCGGCAAGGGTAATCCGTGGAATATAACACAGAAACAGATAATAGTAGGACAGAAATAAATAAATACACCAGATAAAGAACAATAGAATATACTAGATAAAAGTAATCATCAGAGTTACACAGTATACAGGATCTTACTTAGTACAAATACAGTTCAGCTATACATAAATTTATACATCGGAAAACAAACAAAATATGTTCAATAGGCGCTAAACAGCGTAAAAAGAGATAAATGATAGAATCCATCTTCAGCTCCAGCTATCCAGAGGAAGCCAGCTAAACCTGAATACAAGGCTGCCCGTGTAGAAAAAGGGGCACCCGAGTTTGAAAGTGAAACAAACTACGAGTCAATCATGGGACTGGTATGAGAAATCTATTCAACACATTTAATATATGGCTAATCACAGGACCACGCCACTTTCGTGGAATGGGTTTACTCCATTGGATTGCCAGTGCTTTAAAACAAATCGTTCTTTTAATCATCGCAATGCTTTTTATAAAAATGAAGCCATTATAAGGCTCAGATCCCATCACACAATGCAACGCAAACCGGAGGATAGAGTTTTTACCTTATAACGGCCAATATATGCTTGATACGAATAAAACAAAGGCATTTGATATTATTGCTAGTGTTTATATGTTTCGAAAACAATTTCAAATCATAACTATCAATCATAGATGGCATTAATGCCCCATACCACTATGTCGCCATATATAGGTATACAATCAAAAACCGCACAGTCACGTATTTGGAAATTGGATTTCCATCATTAACCAAGGCAAAAGATAGTCCTTACCAAATTCGAGACGCTCTAGCCCGTGTCTCAGGAACAGCCGCAACTGCCCCTTGGATCGTCAGGGCCGGTCCACCGATGTGGATTATTATGCCTGAACAATACGTTCCCCCGCCCTTTGGGGCATAAACGAGCCAACGAATGACTCCATCGGACCCGGATCGTCCGATCAAACCGAGGCGCCTCGCAACAGCAACAACCACATAGGTGAAAAGTATATAAATGTCAGGGCTGGTAGGTCACTGACACCACCCTAGCTAGAAAGAAACGCATGCCCTCCCTGCGGTCCTTCTCCTGTTTCTGGTTCATACCGGGGTGTGAGGCTCGCGAATTCACATTATACACAAAGCTATGCCACACAGGCGGTGCTTTGATCATCACCACAAGACTTTGATTTTCAACAGAAGCCCTGATCATTTGCCACTTAGGCATGCCACACTAGCAATTCATGCCATGCGACTGATGTCCATCGATATACAACCTCTGAGCTCGTGCGTTTCAGAGAAGGGCGTTAAGCAGAAGAATAAATTCTCCGCCGCTAAACAGATGTATATTTAATAGAGACCAATCAACACAGAATAAAATCCAATGTCAGACACACAGTCCATTTACAAGTCCGTTCTGGGTCTGAACGAAACCGGAGGCACTAAATACCTTGCAAACCCATCGATCACCACGTACGTCTGGACGATCACCACTCATTATCCATATTTCGGGATGCCTCCCAATCAGGACCTCGGTTACCATCCAAACGAGGTGAAGATCTCCGGTCTTCGACCACCGTCTTCATCTTCGATTTCTTATCGTCGATTTAGTTATTCAGAATGGGATAAACCCGATCTTTCTGAGCAACTCGCGTATATAATAAACAAGTGCAACACTAACATACACACACATCATTTCAATTCATTAGTCACTAACCGTCAATCAGTAAGAGAATGATTCCCGAATATTAACCCCGAAGGCCGAAACCAACATCAGATCAATACCCAAGAAACCATTCAGTTAATTTCTAAATTTACATCCATATCGTTTATAATATTTTATAACGATTTATCGCTATTTTTATTTATTTTAAAATAGCCAATTTATTCAAAACGACGCTTCGGGCCATAACGCGGCCGTGGCGCTGTTTTTCTTCAGAGTTGATTTACACATATCTGAAAATCTAACCGTTGGATCTTTACAAAATTTACATCACTAGAAAGATATTTTCAAAACGAATCCAACGGTTCCGGTTTCGGGAAATTCCGACGGTCGGATCTCCCGGTACAATCGTTTGAAGTTTCGGTTTTAAAATACGTACTGCCGCGTCGTTATTCGATTAAATATAATTATATTCATATATATAAAAATATAATCGATTCTGGCACTATTTTTCTTCAGATTTGAATTAAACATTCCAGACAATCCAACCGTTGGATATTTACAAAGTTTGTGCCGTTGGAAAGATTTTTCCAAATCGAACCCAACGGTTGCGATTCCAAGAAAATCCGATGGTCGGATCTCCCGGTATAATCGTTTGAAATCATGGTTTCAAAACACGAACTGCGCGGCCTCGTTTCTTTTTAATTTTATTTATATTTATATATTTATATAAATATAGTTCATTCAACAATTTCAATATCGTTTACACTTCCAATATTTCACTAACGCCTTTAAATTTTTGAAAATTTCGCCATAACCTCCTTTGTACGGGAGGGGTGGGAAATTCCCAAATAGCCACATGGGCGTCTCATGTCAAAAAGAAAAAGAAAAAGCCAAGCGGCTAGCCAACAGGCTCATAAAATCATCACCCAAACAAAACAGTAAATGTGTGCCTATTTGTCGGGCACAAAATTTTATTCCTCTTCTCTAGCCCCTTTGCTATAACCTGTTCAATAAATATGCATGTACATGTATACAGTTCTTATCACTTATCATTTTCCATTCAACTTCATATTTGATTCCATTTGGTTCAAAAACACCATTCATTCTAATGTTGTATGCATAGGCAAAAATCCTATCATTAGCTAATTAATGAATATTTCAACTCATGCATATTTATTTGAACGAGTGGCTATTTTTAACACTTCACATTTCAGCAACTCATGTATATAATAAAAATGTGATTTTTGTTGTAAAACAATTCTTTTCAAAACACTATTATTTTATATAGTCTATATAGATGATAAAAATAGGATTTTTATTGTAAAACAATTCATTTCAAAACACTATTATTTTATATAGTTCATATTGATGTTAAAATTGGGATTTTTATTATAAAACAATTTCTTTCAAAATATGAATACCATTCAACACATGAATTTCAATTCAACAAATGAATATCGATTCAACACATGAAGGTTTTCTATAGTTTTTATATATATAGATAAAAATGTGATTTTTATATTTAAAACACGAATACCATTCAACACATGAATTTCAATTCAACGAATGAATATCGATTCAACACATGAAGGTTTTCTATAGTTTTTATATGTATAGATAAAAATGTGATTTTTATATTTAAAACACGAATACCATTCAACACATGAATTTCAATTCAATGAATGAATACCGATTCAACACATGAAGGTTTTCTATAGTTTATATATATAGATAAAAATGTGATTTTTATATTTAAAACACGAATACCATTCAACACATGAATTTCAGTTCAATGAATGAATATCGACTCAACACATGAAGGTTTTCTATTCAACGAATAAATATAGTTTCAGCAAATGAAAATAATTCAAACACATGAATATTATTCAAAATTTCGGCAGCATAACGGCAGGGTAGTTAAAACCGGGACCGTCCCTAGTACGGCTCCTCGCTCTACCTTAAAACCTCGCGGTTTTTGACAATGGGGATCATGCATCTAGTTCGCACGCAGGCGACATGTATATATTTATTTCATTTCCACAAACTAATCCTATGCGGTTTCAACCAAATATTTCACAACCACAAATGAGTATTTTTCAACCACAATCAATCAATATCAACCACAAACAATCCCAAACAACCATTCGCTATCAATCAATTTTCACACCAATCACAACCAATAAATATCGTCCATGGTTTGTGGACGAGGGGCGTATAAATATATATATATATATACATATATAGCAATTCGCTTCTATTTCAACACATATATAATTTTTACAACGCATATATAACTTATACATCGAACGTACAACTTATACAACGCTTGTACAAGAGGTGTACAATGCTTATATAACTCATACATCGACTATATAATTTATACATCGTCGTTTTCCATATCGTTTATAAATTAGAAATCTCACATTGGGTTCCACTCCACCAAAAATAGCAGAAGGCTCAAAAAAATATGCGGTCTCTTCTAAAATGTAGAAGACATCCACACAAGTCCACCGTCTCTTGTTTCACTGAATTTCGACAAGAAACGATAAAGATATGATTTTTCAAAGTTTGCAACGGTTTAAAGGTGTTAAAACTGTTGAAAATATATATAGCCATATACCTCTATTTTTCTTCAAAACTAGGTTTTGATCTTTCGCCCAAACCGTTGCACGATATTGGAATCGGGTTGCACGAGGTCGAAGAGGGAGGAGAGAGCTTCCAGCGCAGGGGGGTGCGGTGGTGTTCGATCGCCTAAGGCGGCGGCGGTGGCGACTTGAACGTCGCGACTTCGGGGACCCGTAACTTGAAGAATACCCAACAATAAAATCCAATCCCTATATGGATTTGAAGCTCGTTTCGAGCTCTTCAAAATCCTCAACTGGAGGAAGGACTGATTTTGCTTGTAGAGGAAGAAAATGAAGAGAGAAGGAATCGAATGTTTTTCGCCTTCGTCGACGTTGATTACGGGGAGAGAGAATAATGACCTGGCCTAATAGGTTTTTTTTTTATATTTATAAAATTTAAAAAATCCAAAAATACCCCCTTTCACACATGAACCCCAATCCAAACCCAACGACTGTCGTCCCTAGCGTTTTACCCCCATTCCGAACACAATGGGATATGTTTCGTAGGCCCATTCGACTGTTTCAGTCAGTTTTCATTCAATTTAAAATATATAACATTCAATATTTAATCTGAACGTACATTTCAAATTGCCAGGGCCACAAACTGATTCGAAAATTCCAGAAAAACAAATCTAGCTATGTTTTGACGATACGGTCCCAACAAAACTAGTTTCATCGAATTCTGAGACCGTTTGCAAAAAGGCCCATTTTTGATCGATCCAATTTAACTGTAATTGACCAAAACACATTTTCCTTTGCCACGCTCACATACTAGCTTCAAAATTTATGAAATTTGAAACCTAGCAATAACTTCACATCCCGGATCCAACAAAAGTGGTTTCGTCGAATTCCGAGATCGTATGCAAAATGGCCAATTTCACGGGCTATATAAATTCCATAGCGACCTTTCTGAAAATTCATTTGGCCATAACTTTTGCTTTCCGCTATGAAAATTCGATTTTTCAGATTCGTTAGAAAGGTGTTCACTAATAGATTTAAATATTTTTGGTTTCGCTAAAATCCGTTTTTTTTTGCACCCGGTACAGTCCGACAAAGTTTGAATTCAAATTTTGAAACTACAGCGCCATTTCAGGCCTTGTTTATAATTAGAATTAATTATATTCGTTTTCAATTGTCGATTCAAACTCAGTTTCAATTGCTATAATTTAAAATATTTATTTTAAATATTTAAAATCCATAATTTTAGCTAATTTAAAAATTTTAAATTGGTTCAGATTTTCTGGTCGTTACACCTAGCCAGCATAATGCCCCATCCCATTATACTGACAATCCTGCCGGTAACCAGCAGGCTATAAAATCAAAACCGTACGGGCTCATAGTGGAGATTGGGTTTCGAACATGATGGTTCCTGGTATGAAAGATCATTCGTAGGCTCACAAACTTTCTTGCGTGCATCATCCCAGTACTCATGGATAACGTCCAGACTTGGACTCCGTTATACTAACCCACCATACATGAATCAGAGTACCCAACAAATAACGTCCCAGACTGGGGACTTCGCAGTACCCTTTCATCATCACATCCTGGTGCAACGAACATACGAAACAAACATAAAAATCTGACCACCAGTTTGCTATCAAACCGGGGTGTGAGGTTCGTCGGGGTCACGATATACACAAAGCTACGCTTAAATAAGCCATGCTTTGATCATCCATAGCTCATCACATAACTTAAGTATGCCACATTGTCCATTCACTACGCATCACTAATTTCTATCAATATATAACCGCTAAGCTCATACGTCTTAGAGAAGGGTGTTAAGCAAAAGAATGTATTCTCCGCCACCAAGAAGATATATATTAATAAAGATCAGTGCTACGCATTCAACTACAATGTCAGACACACAATCCATACATGTCCATTCTAGGTCTGAACGAAACAATAATCCGGAATTCCTTCACATACGTTTGGGCTTCTTACCACTTAGCTGATATATAAAATCCATCTGCGAATGGGAGCCAGCCATTCGAGACATTCAGCAAGTCACCCTTACGACACGAAGGGTCTCGGTCTTCAATGCCGCCTCCATTGTCTTCAATTGCTCCACAACGTCATATTATTACTTGGAACGGTTTTCAGACATAATTCCGATCTCGGTCTTTCCAAATAATAAGCGCTATTTAAAAACACAATCACAGAACATACAGGCTTTCTACCAAATCTCCTTCCATTTTGGATTTCGTTAAATTAAACTTCTTTAAATCTATTCTCAAATTATCTTTAACAAAAACCATATTTAACCCTTCTTCTTTAAAACACATCCCTTAAATCCATGATAATCTAGCCCCAAAGCCTTAATTAATTTTCTGTTTGATAAATCACTATCAAAAATCTAGTTTCCTTTGAAAACCCTTACCCTACATTTCAACCCTAGTTTTCAATTAAATTGATTTTCCAACATTCCATTCTTTAATCTTAACTAAAAGATTATACATTATTTCCAATTCCTCACTTTTAATTTTCTCAAATCAAAGATCTAATTAAATCCTCAAATTATGATATGAATTTCCATAACTCACTCTCATTTGGTTTCAAGAATGATATTATTGAAGATATGATTAACGACAAAACCCAAATCAATTGATATTGAACATAAGTTACACAGAAATTGTAACTACTAATATTCGATATCAATTCTCATAATCAACGAATGCTATAAGTGGAATAATGATATAATAATATCTTCCAAATTCCTCAAATAGTATACATTTAGACCACAGAATTTCATATCAAATATCTGAAGATTATTTCTGTCCAACTTATCCTAATCAAATTGGGAAACCTGTATCTTAATTTAAAGATTTATCCAAACCAATGACATTAGATCTGGATAGAAATATCATCCACTTATACTTAATATTAATCTCTGTATCCAACTCATACTATAAGCGAAATAACGTTGAACTACCTTTTAAATTCCTCCAATAGTAAGAGTCATCATCCACTGGATTAATATCAAATATCCGAAAATTTATCTCCAACCATATCCAATTACTAAAAGCCCGTTTTAATATTAAATAAATCAATTTGAATTCCATATAAAATATTTCCAATACTTTTGAACCTTTGAAAACATTCCACAGATCATTTAAAAATGATTACTTGTAGTTCGGAAAATAGTTTGCGGGTTAAAAACTTCAAAATAGATTGTTCTCGAAGAAAGCATTACAATAGTGTTTTGAAAGCGTTACAAAACAGTTATCTTAATTACTTCGATCAAAATATCGCTTTTCTTAGTCAAAACTTAAACTTTACAATTCAAAATATTTTCAAAAATAATTTATAATGATTTTACCATTTTTCCATATTTTTAGAAACATTAAAAATGGTTGTTTATGGTTATGGTCCATAACTTCTCTTATAGCGACCTTTTCCAAAATGGTTTTAAACATAACTTGAAAATTATAACTCGAATTTAAAATCTGAATTCACTCATTTAAAATCTCTTGTAAATATAAATCAATTGTTTTTTCGTTTTACGGAAATTCGATTTAGATTGCAAAAGTTATAAGCGTTTAAAGTTTGCATTTAAAATACGTAAATTGCCGTTATGCGACAAGCTCTATTTTGACCATAATAACCATTATTCTATGATACTTCAAAATATTTTAGAAAACCATTATATCCTTATAAAACCCTTTTAAAATCATTTAAATTTACTTTCCAAATTATTTTGGATCTAAAATTCAACTTTCACAAATTTCAATTCATTTCTAAATTCAAATAACTTCAAATTAACCTTCCCATTCGTCGGATCAGTTAGTGATAGCCAGGGAGAGCAGGAAACTTTATTTCCAAACACAAGCCTAGACACTATCCTCTCTGTCATCCTAGAATGTTCCGGCATTTATATTCATTTAAATGACTTTAACAATATATATGAATTCATACGTATGGCCTTTTCCATTTATTAACCTTTAATTTCAATAATGATTTTGCTTTTAATTATGAAGGAGATTTGTCGATCACCAATGTGATACCATAACTGTTGTGTCATAGTGTGTGCAAAACAACATCAACAACCTTTTAAACATCCATAGCAACCATCATTAGCATGATTCAATAAATCATAATTGTGCACAAGCGTTATAACACTAACGCTTAATAGTGTGTGTTCTAAACTTCGCATCCATCATCCATCACAACAAATATCAATCATCATTAACCAATAATAATTCATCACTATATTTAAATTAGTCTAGCTACTAATTAAATATATAAATCGTGGTTAAAGAGTTCTCACCTAACAGCTTTCCAAATCTTCACGGTAGGCGAGCCTAGCTAAGCCAACCGTCGGACAGTATTTCAGCGCAACATCTTCTTCACCAATATATATATATATATATATATATAATATAATATACACTAATCTCTCTTTATATTATAAGAGGAGGAGAAGAATGACGAACTTTGGCAAGGTGGAGGTGGAAAAGAGGAAGACTTATGCTATGGAAACCATGGCCATAAGCTTTAAGAAGAAGGTGGAAAGGAGAAAATGGAAATGGAATGGAAAAAAATGGAGAAAAAGCCTCCTTATATAGGAAAGGAGGAGTAAGGAGGTAAAGACACATAAGGGGGCAAGTGGCAATCATGCAAGAAAGGGAGCATGCATAAAGACATGCGTCTTAACACTTGTCTTAAGAAGAAAAAAGAACTTTTGGTAGCACTTTCTTTTAAATTTCATGAAAACTAAAGGAAACAGTTAATTCTAATGCTACTAATTCGTGTTATGGTTTGACAAATCTGATCGAAAGACAAATAGTATCAATAAACCAAACTCATTAATAATCATTCTCATTTATAATTCAAGTAAAATCTATCATATAACTTATCAAAATTATTAAATATTCTTAACCATATATATTTATGTCAAATTCAAATTTAAATTCAAATTAAGTAATAAAAATTTCAATTTTAAATCGGTTAAAAATTCTGGATCGTTACATTCACCCCTCCCCCCTTTAAAACTTTTCGTCCTCGAAAAGGAAAGGGAATCGTAACTATTTATTCGACAAATTCAAGATTAAAATTCTTTATACCAAAGCTCCATGTTCTCACATGTATTAACGGATATCCATATCTACATGTCATCCTATGATAACCTCCAGTTACCTATTATATTTGATTCATCGTTTACTGGGCCAATTACTTATACTCAACCATTTACTGCTCAAAAAAATTCAGACTTATAAATTATGCTCTTAGATCTTATGTAACACACCATATTTTCTAAGAATATTAAAATAACAAATTAAAGAATAATTAATTTCAAATGTAAGAATTAAGGGAAATGGGTTATGCCATTGCATTAAGCTCGAAATTCTGCTTGGAATAGAGTCTAAGTTTTCAAAAATCGGACTTCGTATGAAGTTGTTACGGCCCTCGGAATTTTCAGAAAATTTATATAAAACAATTCAGAAAATTAAATACCAAGGCAGGTCGACCTGGGGGTCGACCTACCCCATGCCAGGTCGACCAGGGGGTCGACCTCCCTATATACAAGTCGACCTGGGTGTCGACCTCCCCCTCGGTTCCAATCTGAAATTGACGTGTTTTCTCCTGTGACGATTTGCTGTTTCATTAGGGCTTGTGTGGCACGTTCTAGTTGGTTCTCTTAGGTTTGAATGACTTTGATTTGCTCTAAGTTAATCTGATGGCTCCTATTAAATCAAACTTCTATATAAGCAACCTAAATCTAAACCCTAAGTGACACAAAAATATTCCTAAGACCGTAATGTTGTCAACACTCAACCTAGAGTAGCCGCCATTCTCATTCAACTAGAAAGAAAGTAGGAATTACAAATCAAATCTAATTCAACTAAGAGAATTCAACGTCTACAACAAAGGAGAGCTATTCAATTTCAGAATACAGATACCAAAAATCAAGACTAGCCTCCTTTTTGTAAGTCCAGTTATCATTTAGACCTAAATGATATTAGAATCGTGACTAAATAAATGGATGTAGAACATCGCCTAATGTACATCTATGCCTATCCTTTTTTTTTAAACTTAATTGATTGAAACTATGATTCTTTTCATGCTAAGTCGTATGTAATTTGATGATAAATGTTAAATGCTTGGCAATGAATCCATATGTGGTATAATTTGGCAATGACATATATGTTGTGTAATTTAGCAATGACATATTATGCCGTATATTTTGGCGATGACATAAATTGGCGATGACATATTATAATTTGGTGATGGCATATCATATTGTGTAATTTGGTGATGGCATACCATAGAGCATCAAGCCCAAAAGAACCCGAGGTTAGACTTAGTTGCGGTGTAAAACTGCCCGAAACCGCCCGGTACATCCAGTAACTGCAACAATACCTGTCTAATGTGAGTGGTTGGTGCTTTAATGAATGAATTAAAGCTAAGACTGGAAAGGTATGGTTAAGTTAATTAAGTTAATGCTTAACCAATATAATAAGATGAATGACTAGGGTTAAGTTAATAGGAAACACTTAACCAGTATAGCATGATGAATGGGCAGGGTTAAGTAATAAGAAACACTTAACCATTATAACTTGATTTGTGGTAAGGTTAAGTTAAAACGAGAGGGCAACACTTAACAAATACGACTTGATTTGTGGTAAGGTTAAGTTCACTACAACAAAAACTCCATATTACAACTTTAATTTTACAACGGTGGTAAAAACACCGTTGTAATAAATGTTTTTTACAACTTTTTTCTAGAAAAGTTGTAATAAACTAATTTTTAACAACTGTGTTATTTTGACAGTTGTAATAAAAGCCTATCACAACTTTTATTTTTTGACTGTTGTAATATATGACTATATTTTAATATAATTAATAATTAATATTTAATACATTTATATTAATTATAAATAACTTGAAAAATATAAATAATATTATTTGATTACGTTTAACATTGAACAAAAAATAATCAATATTTAATAATTAATGTTTAATGTTTTACATTTAATAATTAACAAGTAATATTTATTATTTACTAATTAATAATTGCTATTAAATAATTAATTTTTGAAAATTATGTAAAAATTAAGACTGATACTTAATAATAATAATAGGCAAAACTTAATTAATATAAATATTTATTAATGTAATTATTAATAATCAGTAAATTACAGTTAATAGTTATTAATTACATTTTATAATTAATAAATATTTACCAATTAATGTTTCAGTTTAAATATATAATCAATAGCTAATACTTAACAATTATGAAGTAATACATAGTAATTAAATTCTAATTGTTATTAATTAATAGTGGCTGCGATGGTATGCTGGCAACATCCCCTTGTCCGAATATAATAATCAGAGATAGGACGGTTCCTTGGGGCTTGGATGCAAGCATCAAAGCCTATACGGTCTGCAAAGAATACCCACCCGCTTCACAGATCAATCTACCCAATAATTACATGCTTCTACATCTAGGGTTTCGCACTCTTCATTTCGCCACCTCCTTTCTTATTCTGCGTTTTCTTTTTATTCATTTCGCAGATCAATCTCGTAATGTCTATCTGTAGGAACCGAGATCTGAAGCTTTGACTCTTTCTATTGTTCCTCACAGTGTGAAAAACAGTGTCGATGGTGAAACTAAGGTCGCCTCACCATATCTCAAGTTTCGTCAGCTCTGATGGTGAAACTAAGGCTGCCATAGCCTTCGATTGGAGATGAAACTTCGATTGCATCCACAGCTACAATATTTTTTCCTTGTTGAACGATTCGATATCAGCCTCCATTTGATGCAAGTTTGGCTTCCCACCTTCATGCGAGTGATCAACCTCTCCTTCTAGTGAGGAATCTGCCTTGACTTTAGGTAATTTGAATCAGGCGACTTAATTTGGACCATTATTTTAGACGATTTGATTTCGACTGCCAGTTTGTCTCCCAGTTCATGCAAGTTCTTGTCTAATTTGGAGTTGAATGTTAAATATAGTTTATAAATACATATAATGGAATGCATATCTGTAAGACTATAGTTTAACAAAATGGAATTCTGGAATATTTGGTAACAATCATCTTAGTTTATCTAAGATTATAAACAAATTCTGGAATATTTGGTAATAGGCCAACCTGCTAAATATTACCAGATCTGTACATCAAGAGCTACGACACTACTAGAAGAATGTTGAATTGCCAAACTATCATTTACCCGAACAACCAGCTTTTATTTCGATTGTTTATTTCTTCTGTGTAAGTGACCTAAGTGTACGACTATATAGTTAGTATGATCCATTCATTTGGCATCTTTCTGGTAATCAGTTACTCTATTTAGTGGAACCAAGATAACACTTTTCCTCAAGGAGGACCAGGTATGTAATTATTGCCTAAGCTATGTGTATAACTGGTAATCACTATATGCATTCTGCTTACTTCGAGCTGCTGCTTTGCAACATCCTTTGTAGACTAATTATTGTCAATGTTTTCAAATGCATCTCAGTTTATAGAGTTTATAGTCTGGCTAAAAACCATATTTTATGAATTATTTTTGTGGTGCTTAGTAAGCCATTCTTAAGTTTATGGTGCTTTTTTTTGTCATTGCTGGTATTCAGATATGTTTTCAGTTCAGTTGCAAGTTTTTCCTTCAAAGAGTACCTTTGTTATTTGATTCATTGTTGGCATGTATAAAGTTATTTATCCTGTCCAGTTAAGCCTATTTGTCGTCAGGTAGTTCATTGGTTTCAACCTTGTTTGTGATTGTGAACCTGTGATTATTTGAGGGACAACAATTGGATATGATTTCCACAATTTGTGTAATTAAAACTTTCTAAACCATTATTGTTACCATATGGTTACAATACAAGAATGGTTAATATTCTAATTGCATGTTCCTACTGTATCAGCCAGTATGGATTTTGTAAACCTTTAGTAGTGGCAACTAGAGGCTTAATGCTCTTTTGCTTTAATTTATTTCATGTGTCTTAACATCTTCTAGTCAAGTAACGCATTTTTTTTCTAGGCCATCCTAGTATCAAAAGGCGTGAATGTTTTCTGCTTTATGAATGTTATTTATATATGCTTCTTTGTGTATATACAGTTGGAGTATCTTGAGGAATGTCGCCTCAAGGATTTGGTTAAAAAAACATTTTGAGTTCATTAGCTACCCAATTTCACTGTGGACTGAGAAGACCACTGTAAAGGAGATATCATGTGATGAAGACGAAGAGGAAGAAAAGAAAGACGAAGAAGGCAAAGTTGAAGAAGTCGACGAAGAGAAGGAAGAGAAGGAGAAGAAAAAGAAGAAGATCAAGGAGGTTTCTTATGAATGGGATCTAGTCAACAAACTAAAACCAATCTGGATGAGGAAGCCTGAAGAAATCACCAAAGAAGAGCATGCTGCCTTCTACAAAAGTCTCACAAATGACTGGGAAGAGCATCTCGCAGTCAAGCATTTCTTTAGAAGTCACATTTATCTGATTTTTGGTGGTAGTGTGAAAAACAGAGTTATGGTATATGATTTTTAATTTGTATTCTGGACATACAGTTGTGATTTTTATCAATGAATGGATCATGTTGCCTTTAAACTTGCATCTATTTCTTATGTTATTTATCTATTTATGTTGTACATATATAATATATGTAGATTATTATACATATAATTTGCGGATATATTACAACAGTAAAATAAAAGTTGTAATAAAATATATAACAACGGTTATAAATAGTTATAAAAATTACAACAACAACGGTGCATAACTGTTGTAATAAAGCTTATTACAACGGTGGAAAAAAGTTGTGAAATATACATATTACAGCGGTGTTGCAACTGTGCAAAAAAGTTGTAAAAGATATTTATCTATTACAACTTCTTAATACATGACGATTGCACCACCGTTGTAAAAAGTATATCACAACGGTGTTCCACCGTTGTAATATGGTCATTTTGTTGTAGTGGTTAAAAATAAGAAGGCAACACTTAACCAATATAACTTGATTTGTGTAGGGTTAAGTTAACACAAGAAGGCAGCACTTAACCAAAGTAATATGACAACTAGGTGGGTTAAGTTAACTTGAATTGATTGATGACACTTAACCAATACAACATGATGAACATGTGGGGTTGAGTTAACAAGGAACACTGGACCAATATAACTTAATGGACGAATGGGGTTAAGTTAATAGGAAACACTTAACCAATTCAACATGATAAGTGAGGAGGGTTAGGTTAATAAAAAACACTTAACCAACATGACATGACTAATGAGTGGGTTAAGTTAACATGAACGAGCGACACTTAACCAATATGGCATAATGTGCGGGAGTGTTAAGTACATATCGGGTTGGTGGGTAATATTAGTAAATATAGGCCCATAAACTTAACCGTTAAATAAACATACTTGAATCAATGGGAGGGCTAAGTACATCTCATGTAGGTAGGTAATATTAGTACATATAGGCCCACAAAATTAACCGTTAAGTAAACATGCTAGAACCGGTGGGAGGGTTAAGTACATTTCTTGTAGGTGGATAATATTAGTACATGTAGGCCCACAAACTTAACCATTAAGTAAACATGCTAGAAACGGTGGGTGGGTTAAGTACATTTCGTGTAGGTGGGTAATATTTGTATATATAGGCCCACAAACTTAACCACTAAGGAAACCCTAGTAATGGGGACCCATTTGAGCAGTAACCCACATAGATGTATCACGGTACCCTGAACTAGGCAGGGTGGAGCACGATTACTGGGCTGATTGTAAGTGGTCAAAGCAGCGGCAGGGGATACTTCAATGTAGGTTCCGACAGTTTACGGGCGTGCACGTACTCCAGAGTAGGAAAAAGCAGGCATTGGGTACCCGTAGTTATACACTATGCATCTTGAATCGTGTCGGGTCACTATCATAAGGATTGATACACCTTATGGCGGGACCAGCACAGGGTATCTACATGCGAGAGAGGGCCGGTTGACACAGATACAAGAGAAATGAATACAAGTAGGGAGCCGATCGATAGGGTAGTAAGGGTACATCTAGCATGTTCATGGCAATTAGGCTGATTGAGGTGGAATCCTCACGATAGATGTACACCTGAAGGCTACCACAATTGTGGGGATTGGGATCACGTTATCATTATATATAGTTAACTAGTTGGGACACTAGTTAGGTGGTGCAGAGATAGATATAAAAATCAGAATAACATAGTAGTAGCGAAGCAAAGAAATAGTAGTAGCGCATTCAGTTTATCTTGCCTTATCATACCTTATGCTTATCCTATGTTACCTTATTTCTTTGTTATTGTCCTGCATCCAGTTTATTCATGTCATGGTTCTCTTACCAGTTTATATGCTGAATAATCATTGGACTTACCAGACTTATGTGTGACCTAGTTTTGTTTCGCCTCTTTTCTTCCGTTCCCCCCTCCCCATGTTCACAAGGAGGAAATGTTACCACTTAGCTCAGTTTTCTTTCCAAGCTCGAAGATGGTCGATGTTTTGCTTAGACTCTCTCTTCCACTGCTATGGCTGGTTTATGATTTATTGGGGAATATCATTGTTATTTTTGTGCTTCTTTTACACTTGGAAGTTATTTAATCAAGACAAAAGTTCTATGTATTACTTTTAAGTATGATTTGAGAAAATTGTTGTAAAATCTTGAGTGAACCATATTATTTACAAAATTACTTTATTTTCCGCTGCTTTATTTGTCTATCTTGTAATTTATCTGCAACTTTTACCTAAAATGCTCAACCAAAGTTAAGAATTCCCTTTGTGAGTGATCTTAACGGAGGTGGGGTGTTTCACTTAGTATCAGAGTTGAAGGTTACCAGATCAGATAAAAGATTTGAAAAAATATTTTTAAACGGTTTTAAAAGAAGCATTTTCAAAAGAAAAGTTTTGTTTTAAAGGCATATTCCCCAAAAGCCATATGCACTATCTTTTGACCCTCTGTTTGAATCCTTGTTTCCTTCTTTCCTTAGTCTCCGGGGCTCCTGGCTTTCTGGGGGGTAACCTCAGCGTGGCATGGTTCCGTAGGCTTGATGAGACTACGACACCTATCAAAGGGCGGAGAAGTGCCCAATTTCCATCTGTAGCCACTGTAGTTTCGCTTGCGGCTAATTTTCTTTCGAGCTTTGTAGGATTTTCCGTGCGATGGAGGCAGCTTTCAAGAGACCTGTCAACAAGTTACACAAGGATGGAAAAGATAAGAATGAGGGAGTTTGGCTCATGGACATAGACTTGGTTCACAAAGGAGGGGAGGAAAGAATAGTAAAACCCAAAACAAGAGGAAGTATCTTTATTATGGTATAACAGGTCGTATAATTAAGGGCAAGGGCAAGAACGAATGACAGGCTTTTCAGAAGGGAAAATGCATGCTCTCACCGCCAGCATACCTGAGAGTGGTAGTAAAGTTTCTGTTGAAAAAGTCTAGTTTTTCTTTTGATCATCCTGTTAGTACTCTTTTGATTTTAGCACTTCACATTTGTTTATGTCTGCATCCATAGTTGAGTCTCTATACCCTAGAGCTTGTATAGTAGAGGATCCCATTGTTGTCTCAAGTCCAATTTAAGGTTCGGCTCTTTTATCTTTGGTTTGTAAGGATTTGAGATACTTATGTTTTTGGTTTCAGGGGCTATGGGTTGATTCTAGGCATGGATGGGTTAGCTAGTAATTGTGAAAGGAGGGTAGTTAGACTTTCGACTTGCCTCGGGAGATCCCTCGAAATTTCATGCGATCCTAAGGGATCAGTTTGTCTTAGATACCTAGAATCACTTTATGTATTTATCGACGATTTTCAATCCGTTGGAGTAGTCCATGAGTACGCAGATGTTTTTGATTAAGGTTAGGAGTTGTCCCCTAAAACGTGAGGTAGATTTCCACATATATCCAGTTGACAATGCAAAGCCAGTTATGCGATCAACGATAGTTTTGGAGTAAGATTGGCGAGGATAGCCAGAGTAGGTTAAGTACTCAATTGTTTGGTTGTTTTGCTAGTATTATCTCACATAAATCGTCCAAATTCGGAGGAGGTATTCCTTGGGTGCTTGTCTGATATTGGTTTAGGCCTTTGGGGCTTGTATTTGAGGAATGTCGAGTTCGACTAGGATGGTTCGCGTGAGAAATAAATGGTTGTCACAGGCGCTCTAAAGTAAGACGGACCTTAAGAGAGGTAAAAAGTACATAGAAACCTTTAGCTTTAGACCCTCATATTTGTGACATTATGGATAAGATAAGGGGAGGAGAGACCTATAATCATCTTCGTATATACACTTGATATCATGGTTAACACCTGTTTATCTTGGAAAAATAGTTCGACTACATTGGATACCCTCTAGCATTGTAAGTGATCAAGGTCCTATCTTTACTAGTGAGTTTTGGAAATGGAGGTCAAGAAGCTTCGCAACTATGAATTTAAATTAGTTAAGGTACAGTGGAGTGAAGCTCAAGAAGACGCGACGTGGGAGGCTGAAGATAAGACACGCGCATCATACCCTTTTTCTTGAGGGTATATCCTTGATTTCTTTTTCTAGAAATTCTATGCATGTTTGTTTCTATCTTTTTAGGAATATCCTCTAGGTCATATCTTCAATCCTTAGGTATAAGCCAATGGGTGTAAACATGTGTTTGAAACATGTTATGATTGGTGGTTGCAAGTGGTTGCTCGTGGATGCATATACACACATTAGGCACTAGATCGGCTCAGTCACTTTCATATTGCATATAAATGAGTGAATTTTTATACATATGAACTGAAACTTGATGTGTTATCATATGGATGTTGCATTTGTATGAAGGATTGTGCACTCATGTAGAAGTTATAAAGTACGATTAGGAATAATTTCATACATGATGGACTCATGGCACTGACATAATTCACATTGAGGAGGTTAACTGAATTAGTATACCGCCTGATTTTGCATTAGATAAGGACATGTACACACACTATGCATATGGCCATGAAAGTATTAGAAATATTTTTAAGGACAATGTATGCCTGTGTTTGATGGTTGAGTAGATGGATGATTGGATAGTAGGATATACATTCTTCTTAACCTGAAGATTTCGGGGACGAAATCCTTTATGGAGGGGAGAATGTAACACCCCATATTTTATGAGAACATTAAAATAACAAATTAAAGAATAAATAATTTCAAATGTAAGAATTAAGGGAAACGGGTTACGCCATTGCATTCTTCTCGAAATTCTGCTTGGAATAGATCTAAGTTTTCGAAAATCGGACTTCGTATGAAGAAGTTACGGCCCTCGGAACTTTCAGAAAACTTATATAAAACAATACAGAAAATTAAATACCAAGGCAGGTCGACCTGGGGTCGACCTACCCCAGGCCAGGTCGACTAGGGGGTCGACCTCCCAATATTCAGGTCGATCTAGGTGTCGACCTCCCCCTCGGGTCAGATCTGAAATTGACGTGTTTTCTCCTGTGACGATTTGTTGTGTCATTAGGGCTTGTGTGGCAAGTTCTGGTTGGTTCTCTTAGGTTTGAATGACTTTGATTTGCTCTAGGTTAATCTGACGGCTCCTATTAAATCAAGCTTCTATATAAGCAACCTAAATCTAAACCCTAAGCCACACAAAAATATTCCGAAGACCGTCATGCTGTCAACACTCAACCTAGAGTAGCCTCCATTCTCATTCAACTAGAAAGCAAGAAGGAATTACAAATCAAATCTAATTCAACTAACATAATTCAACGTCTACAACAAAGGAGAGCTATTCAATTTTAGAATACAGATCCCAGAACTCAAGACTAGCCTCCTTTTTGTAGGTCCAGTTATCATTTAGACCTAAATGATATTAGAATTGTGACTAAATAAATGCATGTAGAACATCGCCTAATGTAAATCTATGCCTATCCTTTTTTTAAACTAAATTGATTGAGACTATGATTCTTATCATGCTAAGTTGTATGTAATTCGATGATAAATGTCAAATGCTTGGCAATGAATCCATATGTGGTATAATTTGGCAATGACGTATATGTTGTGTAATTTAGCGATGACATATTATGCCGTATATTTTGGTGATGACATAAATTGGCGATGGCATATTAAAATTTGGCGATGACATATCATATTGTGTAATTTGGTGGTGACATAGCATATTGTTTAATTTGGCGATGGATATCATGTTGTATAATTTTGGCGATGACATATCATGATGACACCTATATTATGTATGTCAATTTGGGAATTTTTCTATGTTTATGCAAGTTGTTAGGCTAAGGCATGTATTATGTTTAGATCTACATTTAGATTTATGTTTATTGAATTATGCAAGTTGTTAGGCTAAGACATGTACTATGTTTAGATTTACATTTAGATCTATATTTATTGAATCATGCAAGTTGTTAGGCTAAGACATGTATTATGTTTAGATTCACATTTAGATATATGAAAATTGGATTTAAAAATCAAAGTTCATATTTACATGCCCCGCTAAACCTGTGTAATTCCATATGTTTAAGATTCATGATTGTTGGATCCAAATTAAAGTTTACATTCACATGTATAGTTGAACTTGTGCAATTCTATATGCTTAAGGTTTATGTTCAGTGGACCCAAAATAAAAGTTTGCATATACATGCCTAGTTGGATTTGGGTAATTTCGTATGTTTAAGACCCATGTTAATTTGATCCAAAAATGCAATTTCACCTTTATATGACTAATTGGAATTGTGTAGTTCTATGTAAACTCCCATCCATATGCATATGGTTCATGTTGATTAGGTTCAAAATTGCAAGTTCATAATTAAACATATATTTATTCTATGCCAAATTTATGTGACATATGTTGGATTCGTATTATACTTGTCTTGAATGCTATGTGTCTCTTCCTTTTCCCCTCTTGATTTTGAGTTAGGCAAAATTGCGAAGCCTAACATTCTATGAAAATTTATGCGAAGGTTTAGCGGGGGTAACGTTAGGAAAAACATGAAGTTACATGTTATTGGCATATTTTAAATGATGAGTGGTATTGAAATGGTATAATTTATATACCAAAAATTATGAACATGATTTAGAGAGAAATTGGGCATGACTTGATTGACAATAATTTACATATAAGGGTTATCCCAATTCGAAGTTGCTGCAATTCCTCCCTTCCTTCTTCTCCCCCTTTTCTTTCGAAATACCCTTCTAGATATAGGCCTTTTCTTCTCCCTCGCTCTGCTTCCTCTTCGTCTTCATCTCTTCGTTCTCCTTCGCTAGCTCCTTCCTCCTTTAACCCTTCATCAAAACAGGCTCGGTCATCCAATCCTCGCTCAGTTCACTTTGATCTTCCTCGTTCGTCCTCTCGTGTTACATCTTTTTGTCCTCCCTCTAATCGTGCCCCTTCATCCCCTAAGCGCAATTCTTCTCGTGCTGTTTTCAAAAATGATGCCGCTTCTGTTCGTCCTCATCCTCATCAATATTGCCCCTCTCTGTTATCGTCTCATAATCGTTTTACTGTTCTTTCTAATCATCAAGTGGAAATACCATCAAAGTCCTACGTAGCGGCATCGCCATCGCCATCGCCACCCAACCCCCCGTCTAAAAACAAATTCAAATCACCCCTGCCGGAGTTTGTATCGGTTCACCAAACAGTGGTTCAGTTGAAGAGTGAAAAGAGATGTTTACAATGTGCATGCAAAGGTCACGTGGCAAGCGCGTGCAGAGACCCAAAAATTTGTTTCCAATGTGGTTCGTTCGGCCACTCAGTGCAACGTTGCCCAAAGAAAAATTATTACGTTGGAAGCTCCTCGTCTTCTGCTTATTCAGCCATTAAAGTAATTATCACGCGCGTTGGGTCCCGAAACAAATTATTAACCCTGCAAATACTGCTTGTCACCCATCGCTTCGTGATGCCAGCCATCAAGAGAATTACCATGGAAAATCCAACATTAAGTTTTCATCTAAGCCAAATTCACTTCATTCTCCATCTCAACCTCCCCAGCCTCTATCTCCAAATTTTTTTTTTAGAAAGATGGATTCTTCGAAATGCATTGTTGCCAAAACTCTATCTGGAAAATGGAGTATAGAAACTTTGCATCAAGCTCTAGAAATCAACCTGAATCATGATATGTGGCCGATGTCAATCATTACAAATAACTCCTTCTTGGTTCACTGTCCTACTTATAGTTTAAGAGAGCATGCATTAATCCTAAAAATCCTAACCAAGCCAGGAGCTGCGATTAGTTTAGAAGCATGGGAAGATGATGTATATGAGCCATAACCTGCTTTAGAAATTGAATCATGGGCTAAAGTGGAAGGATTCCCGGAATTTCTAAAGTATAATGATGATGCTGTGAAGGAAATCCTTAAACCTATGGGTAGAGTCTTTGCAGTTGATGATTGTGGCTGGTGTCACTTTGATCATAGAGATTTCTTGGTAAAGATGCAATTTTTCGAAGGTATTGGCTCAAAGAATGAATTTGCTGCCAGATTTAACAACAAAGTGCATATTATCAAAGTTCAACGTTGTAATCATGAGCATCCAGGTTCAAGGCCAGAACTTGTTTTTATTAGTAATGATGAGGAGCAAGTGGTACCACATATGCATAATTATCAAGATTTTAGCTTGGAGATTCGTATTGATGCCATGAGAGAAGAGGCAGATATGTTACCACCGTTACCCTCTATTTATAGGGAGATGAACATGAACCCTAACTTTCCAGACTTTGAGGATCAAGAGATGGGCAACAATGAATTTGATGAAGTGAATCAAGAAGTGTTTGATGATCAGAATCAGAACTTGCAAGATGATCGTGTCCTATCTCTTAACCAGATCATTCCTTTTGGAAATGATTTCTCTATGCTACCCATTCAAACCATCCCCTTTGCCTCTAGTTCTATCCCACCACCGCAATCTCCTCCACAACAACCATGGACTGATGACAATGATTGACCCCAATTTCTCTCTCCCATTTTTTTTCGTCACAGTAGGTGACACAATAATCCTGAAGTATCAGGTAGTTTTCTTACTCCTGTTGTTTTTTCATCTACTAATAAACGTTTGAACAAAAAGATATCAGCCTGCATGGGAGTAAATTTACGTGATTCACATTATAAACCATGCAGGCATTAGAACAAGAGTGTATTAATAGACATCAATGAAAGTGGTCATATGGAATGTACGGGGGTTGGGGGACCATTCAAAATGTCATGCCATTAATCTAATTTTGTCTCCACTCAAATTAGATATTCTTTTCCTCCATGAAACCAAACTCTTTGAACCTTCTAATTATCATTTCAGTTTGATTGGTGGTTCCTTCCTGAGAGGATGGACCTATGTTAATGCCATTGAAACTAGAGGTGGCCTTATTACTGGATTGAATGATTCTGTGTGGTCATTATACTAAGCTTTCCCCTTTCAATCTGCTTTACATGTAGCTCTTAAACACATTTCCTCTAATACTATCTACTTCTTTTCCAATATTTATGGTCCTCAGGATGCTAATGATAGATTAGATCTTTGGGAGCATTGTAAACAAACGGCTAATAACTTCCTGGGTCCTTGGGTTATAGGGGGTGATTTCAACACTGTCAGATACTATAATGAGAGAAAATCTTGTTCCATTTCATCAGATTCAGATGCTTTCAATTCTTTTATTTTGATTATTGCCTCTCAGACCCCCCCTATTTGTAATCGAGCCTTTACTTGGTCTAATCGCAGATCGAATCCTTCTCTTGCCAAACTTGACCGAATTGTGACGATCCCAAAATCCGAGGGGCGGTATTAAGGATAATCATTGGAATATAACACATTAATCATCATAGCAGAGAACAGATAATAGGAAAAACAATAAATAGAATAATTTTACATGGATATGACAGCGGAATCACAACATGTAATAACATCAGAATAGCATAGCGTGGGATATAACTTAGTAAATAAAAGGGAAAGTGATCAGTCATCATCGCCAGAGGCGGAATACATACATGCAGTGAGACATAATAAGGGTATCAGTCTACATCGCCGAAGGCGGTACATATACATATAGTAAGAAATGCGGAAAGTAAATCAGTCTGCATCGCCCGTGGCGGAATCATAATATAAGTACAGTAATGGCGGAAAAAGTCAAAGTCATCTCTGTGAAGTTAGCCTCGCCATGAGCCAAAAATGCACTCTATGCAGCAGTGCAGAGCCAAAAACAACCTGTCACCTGTGTACTAGGCTGCCCGTGTGAAAATAAGGGCACCCGCGTTTGCAAAGTGAAACAAACAACGAGTCAGTCATGGGGACTGGTATGAGGAATCCATTTAACAATTAAACAACAGTAATAAGCAAATCATAGGACCACGCCACTTTCACGGAACGGGTTTACTCCAGTGATTGCTAGTGCATTTAAAACAAAGTAAATTCTTTTAAAACAACGCAATGCTTTTAGAAAGAATGAAGCCATTATAAGACTCAGGTCCAATCACACAATGCAACGCAAGCCGGAGGATAGAGTTTTACCTTATAAGGGCCAAATATGCTTGATACGTATAAAGCAAAATCATTTGATAATATTACTAGTGCGTATATGTTTCAAAAATGAATAGCATCATAAATATCAATCATAGACGGCATAGCTACCATATACTATGTCGCCATACTAGTTCTACAATCGAGTCCGTTATTTCGTATTGGAAATTGGATTTCCGTCATGAGTCGAGGCAAGGGGCAAGCTCCTCTCCTCTTCGAGACACTCTAGCAAATGCCTCAGGCCTACACACTCTGGTTAACCCTGGATCCTCCAAGGCCGGTCCTCTCTTACGTTTGAGGATTGGCAATTCCTGAACACACGTTTCCCGGTCCTTACAGACCTATATCGAGGTGCCTCGCATTCCAACAACCACATAGGTGAAAAATAGATACAAATGTCAGGCCTGGTAAGTCACTGACACCACCATAGCTAGAAAGAAACGTCATGCTCTCCTTGGGTCCTTATCCCGTTTTTAACTCATACCGGGGTGTGAGGCTCGCGAATCTATGAAATACACAAAGCCAGGCCACGAAGACCTTGCTTTGATCATCATCCACAAGACTTTGCTTTGCAACAAAAGCCTTGATCACAGCATCTTGGCATGCCACATAGTCAGTCCACTCCATACGATTGATTTCCATCGATATATAACCTCTAAGCTCGTGCGTCTCAGAGAAGGCCGTTAAGCAAAAGAATAAATTCTCCGCCGCCAAACAGATATATATTTAACAGAGATCAAACAGTATAGAACAAAATCCAATGTCAGACACACAGTCCATTTACAAGTCCGTTCTGGGTCTGAACGAAACCGGAGGCGCCAAATTCCTCGTATATCCATCCAATCAACACATACGTTCAGATGGCTACTACTTCCGTCCCTTTCCTTTAGCTACTCCGGTTAGGAACCTCAGTAGCGCCCATCCAACCGATACGAAGATCGTCGGTCTTGAATCGTCTTTGCATTTTCCAATTCGAATCGCTCGATAAATTATTTGAAATGAGGGTTAGCTCGGCCTTTTCAAATAATTCACGTCATTAGAATTTAAATCGATTCTTTCTATGGTTATATTATTTGAGATCCATCTTTCAGTTCTTTAGTGTTATTTTCGTGTCAAACACATACAACCATCAAATATCAAACAATTCAAGCCCAATTGGATTATTTGCAATCTACGTTGCTTATAATATTTTATAACGAATTTTCGCCATTTTTATTTATTTAAAAATGGCCATATTTAATTAAACGACGTTTCAGGTCGTGTCGTGGCACTGGCGCTGTTTTCCCCCTAATTTGTTTTACACATATCGGAGAATCTAACCGTTGGATTTCTACAAAGTCTATATCAGTGGGAAGATATTCCCAAAGCGAACCCAACGGTTCCAGTTTCGTGAGAATCCGACGGTCGGATCTTCCACACTAGTCGTTTGAAGTTACGGTTTCAAATTCGAACTGCAGCGTCGTTATTCTATTTAATTAAATTATATTTATATTTATATTTATATTTATATATAAATATAAACGATTCTGGCGCTGTTTTTCTTCAGATTTGAATTAAACATTCCGGACAATCCAACCGTTGGATTTTTACAAGGTTGGTGCCGTTGGAAAGAGATTTCCAAGGCGAACCCAGCGGCTGCGGTTTCGGGAAAATCCGATGGTCGGATTCCTCGTACTAATCGTTTCAAATTACGATTCCGAAACACGAACTGCACGGCCTCTATTCCTTTTAATTATATTTATATTTGTATATATATATAGTTCATTCTATAATTTCAACGATAGTTCATTCTATATTTCAACTTCGTTTTCACTTCAAATTTTTCACTAACGCCTTAATATTTCGAATTTTTTTTCCATAACCTCCTTTGTACGGGGAGGGGTTTGGAAATTTATTGGGCCGTGTTAGGTACCCAATAAATCCTAAAAAGCATTCACATATTTATAGTGATATATTTTGGTGTTTACGGGGGAGCATGTACTGATAATCACTCAAGAGAATAAATTCTAGTCACCCCGTTTCCGTGTGGAAATAAATAGTCCGTGTGCCGTATCTAATAACTAGAGAGACGTGATTATTGTCAACTCCAGACCTGTAACAACCCGTATTTTTAATAATCTGTTATAACATAAATTGAGGCAGAATTAAATTATAAAATGGGAATCAAGGTAAACGGGCTATGCCATTACGTTCGTCTCGGAAAAATACGCGAAATAGAGTCCGAGTTTTCGAAAATCGGAGTCCGTATGACCCAGTTAAGGCCCATTGAAGTTTTCAGAAAAATCCTAAGTAAAAACAGATTCAAATTTAAAGAATTGGGCCAGCTGGGCCAAGGCGGGAAAACTCCCGCCAGGGGCCCCATGTCGACAGGCCTGTCGACAGGGTCCCCAGGGAGTCGACTGCCCTGTCGACAGCCCTGTCGACAGGGGGTAGCCAGGCAGATTAGCCTGGCGCACCTCTTTGGTTTGGGCTTGGTTGTGTGGTCTGGTTCTAGAGAGTTCCTAAATCTGACGGGCTAAAATTCACCTAGGGTTAATCCTATGGTCTAAATCACTCTAATCTTCTATAAATAAGCCTCTAATCCCACCCTAAAACCCCATTAATCATTCTTGCAACCAAACTATGTCAAATTGAAATCTCAAATGGCCTCCACCTAAAAACCCTAGCCTCCACATTCCTCAAAGTTTAATCCTATGAAGATATGATGATCATACAACCTTTTCTATGTTGTATGAATGCTTAATAACTTGCATACTTCATTAAGTTGCAAGTTTGATTTGCTAAGTTTGTGTTTTTGGGATTTTGCAAAAGGGTTTTCTTATTTGAAGCTTTGTTTTGGGTTTTCAAAGAGCTTCTTCATCTTATTTGGTGGATTTGTAACTTGTTTATATTGGTAAGCCCTCTTACCTTCATTTTAGAAACTCTAAAGTTAATATGTGATGCAAGTATGCTAAGCCTTGATTTGCAAGTTTAAAATGACAAGTTGTGCATGTTTTGACAAGTTGTGCATGTTTTGACAAGTTGTGCATATTTTGACAAGTTGTGCATGTTTATGCAAGTTTAAAATGACAAGTTGTGCATGTTTTGACAAGTTGTGCATGTTTTGACAAGTTGTGCATATTTTGACAAGTTGTGCATGTTTATGCAAGTTTAAAATGACAAGTTGTGCATGTTTTGACAAGTTGTGCATGTTTTGACAAGTTGTGCATGTTTATGCAAGTTTAAAATGACAAGTTGTGCATGTTCGACAAGTTATGCATGATTATGGTAATATGCAAGTTCACTATGCTAAGTTATGCAAGTTTAACATGTTATGCATGTTTATGGTAATATGCAAGTTCACTATGCTAAGTTGTGCAAGTCTAACATGTTATGCATGATCGTCGTGCAAGTTTGTCATGTATGTTGTGCCAAGTTCCCTCTTCCTATCCTTTATGCGTTATTACGAATATGTAAGCGATAGAATGACGTTGGGGGGGTTTTGGGTAAACTTAAAATACATGAAAATATAAGATTGGGAATTTACCTATTAAGTTAGGTCTACCCCTTGGGAATTTACCTATTAAGTTAGGTCTACCCAAGTAACTATTGGCTTGTAATTATGCTTTGAAATGAAGTGGACATGACACTTAGAAAACATAAGTGTGGCCAACTCGAGGTTGGGTTGAGTTTGTAGCGTAATTCTACCCGGAACCGACCGGCTTAACTAGTGGCTACAAACAATAGGACCCAATGTGAGAAGTTGGTCATGGGGTGCCAAGACCCGAGGTTAGACCAAGTTGTGGTGTAAAGCTACCCGGACCCGCCCGGCCTAACTAGTAACCACAACAAGGTCTAATGTGAGAGGTTAAGGTGCATTAAATTAATTAATGCCTCATGATTAGGGTTAAGTCAGGGTCCACTAATACTTAACCAATTTGGGGATTCAAGGGATTAGAATGTGGTTAAGTTGTGAACCGTTGGTTACACTTAACTAGTTTAATCCATTTGGGAGTTCAAGGGATTAGAATGGGGTTAAGCCACACTTAACCAGTTTAATCCAGGATTAGTGAAGGGTTATATCACACTTAACCCTCTTGGGGAAACCCTAGCAACGTGGTCTGTTCTAACAGTAATCCCAGCTTGGTATCATTCACAACCCTAGAAGCTAGGCTAGGGCGGGGCACGATTACTGGACGGATGTAAACGACCAAAGGGCGATGGCCGAGTGGTACAGCGGTGCGGGTCCGGCGGGCTACGGACGTGCACGTAGTCCGATGTTGGACAAACTCGAGGCACGGGTACCAGTAGATTAGAGCTGTGCATTATTGCTTAAGTGTCTGGGGTTAACACCCGAGGGCTTGATACACCCAAAGGGGGACCCAGCACAGTCTAACTACAACCATACGTGGGCCATATGGACACCAACACTTGACGTGTTAGGTATAGGGAGCCGATCGACTAGACCGTTGGGCTGGACCTTGTATTAAGGTCACCTCATGTTATTGGGCCAAAGCTTGGGCCAAGGGATCAATACCTGTTATGTTGGGTTGCTAGTACACCGTGGTGCAAAAACTTAACCATGTTTATGCGATGACACCTCTATCTATCTTGTAGTTAATTTACCATGCCAGTATGTTGTTATCTATGATCATCTCCGTTCCCATCATGATGTTAACTTTATTAGTTTATAGACTGATCGTAGCAGGGCTTACTCAGTCTTTTTGACTGACCTGTTTTCTTTCGCCTCTTTTCTTCCGTTCCCCCCCCCCCCCCCAGGTTTTCAGGGAGGGAATACTGGAGCCTAGCTTGGATTTTAGCTGCTTCCTTGGATAGCTCAAGTATGCTTTGGACTTGAGCCGCTATGGTTTATCACTCTTATTTGGGGATAGTACTTATGTATTTTCAGTTTATCAGATGATGTATTTATCTAGACTTGTAATCTTGGGAAAGTGACATTTTGATGTACCAGACTTGTGTTTTGAAATGGTTTATAAATCTTCCGCTGTTTTACTTACTTACTCTGTTTATTTACATATATATATATATGTCATGTCCTGCCTTGCTATATCATTATGCATGGTTACCAATAATGCCCCTCCAAAGCTAGTGCATTCCTTGGCGAGTGACCCTAGTGGAGGCGGGGTGTTACATTTGGTATCAGAGCATATGGTTTACGAGAAGGGATAAAAAGGTTTTTAAAACTTTTGAAAAACTATTTTCAAAACCAAGTATTAAGTATTTTCCAAAGAAAAGTCTAGTTATTTTTAAAAGGCTATCCCCCAAAAAGCCATTAGCACTATCCTTTGATCCCTCGTTTGAACTCTTTTCTTTTCGTTTCCAGCATGTCTGATAATCTCATCTTGCCCGAAGGGGTAACAATACCTGATTGGTTTCGTCGGTACTTGGAAGTCACGGCACCGGTCCCGGGTGTCTCTAGTGTTGTTTTTCCAGTCAAGGCAGCTGTTCCTCCTCCTCCTCCTTCCGTAGCTGATGTTCCTCTTCTCCCTCAGCCTCCACAAGCGGATTTTGCGGAAACTTGTAAGAACTTTAAGATGATGGGTTGCAAGAATTTCTTTGGAACCGAGACTTTTGTAGAGGCAAGGAATTGGTTGAAAGAGACCGAAGATCTTTTAGCCACCTTTGATATAGGTGACCGCAGGAAGGTTTTATTGGCAGTATGATTGCTAAAGGAAGATGCTGCACGTTGGTGGGTAGTCACCACCGCTACTAGGCCAATTGAGACTTGGGATGACTTTAGAGGAAGGTTTGGACTGAGATTCTTATCACTGAAGCAAGGGGACATGACTATTAGGGAATACATAGATAAGTTTAATCAACTGGCTCAGGACGATTTAGACTTGGTTAGTACAGCTCAGAAGAAGGCCCTACACTTTGCTCTAGGATTAAACGAGCCATTACGTGATTTGGCCCTGTCTCATATACCCTTGGGGGCGACTTTCGAGAGTTTAGTGAATTTGGCCCTACTTCAAGAAGAAGGTAGCAATGACAAGAAAGAGGTCAAGGCGAATGAGTCTCAAGGCAAGAGAGTAAATTCCGGGAAACGGGGCAAGAATATGAAATGTAACTTCTGCGGTGAAGTTGGACATATAGCCAGGGAATGTAGGAAGAAGGAGAAGAGAAAGCGGGGCGAATGCTTTGATTGTGGTGAGTTTGGACATTTCAGCAAGGATTGCCCGAGGAAACAAGGGCAAGGTCAGACTCAGTGTGCAGGACTATCTGGAGGGCGAATTCATCCCCTCAACCCCGTTCTTCCAGCTCATGATAGAGGTAGTGTTTCTGTTGAAAATCTTGTTTACATTTTCTGATTTTCCCTGTTCGAACTTTGTTTGATTCTGGCACATCGCATAGTTTTATTTCATCTGATCTAGTTGAAAGTTTTGCACCTAAGTACTAGTGTAGTTGATGATCCCGTATGTGTTTCAAATCCAATTGGGGGTTCTGCCCGTTTGTCTATGGTCTGAGTGGATTTGAAAATTTCTATCTTAAGTATAGAATTCTCGTGGGATGTTTTATTCTCAGTTTCAGAGGATATGGGTTGGTTTTGGGCATGGAATGGTTATCCTGTTTTGGAGCCATTCTGGGTTTTTGTATATAGGGTTGTGAGGCTCATGATCCGCCTCGGTAATACCCTAGAAATTTTCTAGCAACCCAGTGGGTCCCGTCATGATTGTTATCTTGAGTCCCTCAACTCGTCTGTCGATAGTTTGCAATCTGTGAGGGTGGTCCGAGAACATCCTGATATCTTGGGGAAAGTGAAGGGGTTACCCTTAGACGTGGGATAGATTTCCGCATTATCTGGTAGATAATACCAAGCCAGTTTCGTGGCCGGTTAGGCACATGACCTCACGAGGTGAGAATTAAGAAAGCAAGTCAAGGAGTTGCTTGAAAAGAACTTCCTGAGACGAAGCATTTTCGAGTAGGGTGCTCCAGTAGTATTCGTTACTGACGTGGACAGTTTGTTTCGCTTATGTGTTGATTATCGTAAGAGGAATAGATAACCGTTACCAAGGATCGATGATTTGTTCGATCAGCTTGTAGGAGCATCTGTTTTCTTTTGATCCAGTTACCAGATTCCATCAGCTTAGGAGGGCTGAGGATGGAATTGACAAGACTGCGTTTAGGACTCTAGATGGATTTTTAGAATGGCTAGTCATGCTATTTGGTTTGACTAAGGCACCCGCATATTACGTGAACTTGATGGGTAGGGTGTTTAGGGAGTCCTTGAACAAGTTTGTCATGGTCGTCATAAACGATATTTTGATCTCGTCAAAAGAACGAGGAAGAACATGCTATACATCTCAAGGAAGAGATGGATACGCTTAGAGCCACCAGTGGAAGGTCAAGTTCTCCAAATGTCACTTTGGAGGAAAGGAGTTGGATTTCCTGGGCACATAGTTCCTAAGTAAGGCTTAGCGGTGGATTCCGCTAAAGTGGCTGCGGTTTGAGACCGGAAAGCTCTGAGAAGGGCAATTGAAGTAAGAAGCTTCCTCCGTTTGGCTAGTTAGTTAGCATTCCCGGAGCTTAGACTTACTCTTCTGGGTCAAGAAGGGGGGTTTCATAGGAAGAAGACCCGCAGTTAGTCAAGAACATGGACCAGTTGGTTCGAGGCGAGATGTTGAGTCACCTCACTAGATATATTATAGATGACGAGGGATGACTAAGGCGCGATGAGAGATTATGTGTTCCTCGAGTGAAAGACTTGGTAAAGAAGGTTCTTGAAGATACGCATCACTCGGGGAGGTGGCCGAGTTGGTCTCAGGATGCATGTTGTGCCACCAGGTTAAGGCCAAGTCATAGGAGCCCAGCGGGCCGTTACCTCCATTGGAGGTTCCGCAAAGGAAATATGAAACGTCTCGATAGAGTATGTGGATAGACTACCTAGATCAAAGAAAGGGAATACGGGTATGTGGGTAGACTCACGGAAAGTGCTCATTTCAGTCCGGTGAAGAGCGAGGGGACTGCATCATGGTTAGCAACGGTTTACCCTCAAGAAGTTGGCCAGTTTTGAAGGAGCCTACAGGAAGCCATGGGTAGGCAACTGAATCTAGGTATGGCCTATCACTCTTAGGCGGAGGGTTCATTTCGATTAAGCATGAGTTATAGAAAAATCACGTTTATAGGGCAATTGGCAACGTGGATTGGTATTTTCAAGAAAAGTTCTGTTGCATGGGATACTTTATAGTAAGTAGACGAGATCCAGGATTCACTGGTGAATTTTGGAGAGCTGGCATGAGATCATGGGGTTATAGTATGTTTAAGCCAAGTATGCAGAAGGAAGAATAAGTGGAAAAGAAAGACGAGAGGCGATAATGAAATGAGTTCCAACTCGAATTTGGGAAATAGGAGTTAGGAAGCCAAGGAATCATGAAGTGAAAGATAGTCAAAGCACAATGGAGTTAAGCTCAAGGAAACGTGACTAAGAAGAGTGAAGACTAGATACACGCATCATATCTCTTTTTAAGAGTGCATCCTTGATCCTTGTTTTCCTGTGGAGCTTGCTTGCAAGTTATCTTTTGTATATATATCCTCTCGGTCCCATTCTCGATCTTATTTCGGTTGTAAACTCCATAAGGGGGTTAAGACTCATCGGTTAGTACTATATGTCAAATCTTGAATGGATTTCTTGTAATCCAAAAAGGAGTTTATCTAGTTTATCGTGTCGATCTTGTCATGAGAACCTTAGGTAGAAACCCTTTGGATGAAACATGTATTTGAAACATGTTATGCTTGATGGTTGCAAGTGGTTGCAAGTGTTTGCAAGTGGTTGCCCGTGGATGCATTATACACGGTTAGGCACTAGATCGGCTCACACACTCCTCATATTGCATATGCATGAGTGTTTATGCTTATTCTTGGATGAAATTCGTATGCTATCACATGGATGTTGCATATGGATGTATGATTGAGCACGCATGTAGATATTATACATTATGTTAGGAATTTGCATACATATGGATTCATTTCACTGACATACATGTGCATTAAGGAGGTTTACTGTATCAGTAACCGCCTGATTTTCACTAACATACATATGCATTAAGGAGGTTTATTGTATCAGTAACCGCCTGATCTTTGCATTAGGTAAGTACATATACACACACTTTTGCATAAGTTCATCCATCATTTAGAATCTTGTAAGGACAGTGATTGCTCGTGGATGATGCTTTGAGTAGATGGATGATTGGATGGTAGGATACGTTCTTCCTAACTTGAAGATTTCGGGGACGAAATCCTTTAAGGAGGGGAGAATGTAACAACCCGTATTTTTAATAATCTGTTATAACATAAATTGAGGCAGAATTAAATTATAAAATGGGAATCAAGGGAAACGGGCTATGCCATTACGTTCGTCTCGGAAAAATACGCGAAATAGAGTCCGAGTTTTCGAAAATCGGAGTCCGTATGACCCAGTTAAGGCCCATTGAAGTTTTCAGAAAAATCCTAAGTAAAAACAGATTCAAATTTAAAGAATTGGGCCAGCTGGGCCAAGGCGGGAAAACTCCCGCCAGGGGCCCCATGTCGACAGGCCTGTCGACAGGGTCCCCAGGGAGTCGACTGCCCTGTCGACAGCCCTGTCGACAGGGGGTAGCCAGGCAGATTAGCCTGGCGCACCTCTTTGGTTTGGGCTTGGTTGTGTGGTCTGGTTCTAGAGAGTTCCTAAATCTGACGGGCTAAAATTCACCTAGGGTTAATCCTATGGTCTAAATCACTCTAATCTTCTATAAATAAGCCTCTAATCCCACCCTAAAACCCCATTAATCATTCTTGCAACCAAACTATGTCAAATTGAAATCTCAAATGGCCTCCACCTAAAAACCCTAGCCTCCACATTCCTCAAAGTTTAATCCTATGAAGATATGATGATCATACAACCTTTTCTATGTTGTATGAATGCTTAATAACTTGCATACTTCATTAAGTTGCAAGTTTGATTTGCTAAGTTTGTGTTTTTGGGATTTTGCAAAAGGGTTTTCTTATTTGAAGCTTTGTTTTGGGTTTTCAAAGAGCTTTTTCATCTTATTTGGTGGATTTGTAACTTGTTTATATTGGTAAGCCCTCTTACCTTCATTTTAGAAACTCTAAAGTTAATATGTGATGCAAGTTTGCTAAGCCTTGATTTGCAAGTTTAAAATGACAAGTTGTGCATGTTTTGACAAGTTGTGCATGTTTTGACAAGTTGTGCATATTTTGACAAGTTGTGCATGTTTATGCAAGTTTAAAATGACAAGTTGTGCATGTTTTGACAAGTTGTGCATGTTTTGACAAGTTGTGCATATTTTGACAAGTTGTGCATGTTTATGCAAGTTTAAAATGACAAGTTGTGCATGTTTTGACAAGTTGTGCATGTTTTGACAAGTTGTGCATGTTTATGCAAGTTTAAAATGACAAGTTGTGCATGTTCGACAAGTTATGCATGATTATGGTAATATGCAAGTTCACTATGCTAAGTTATGCAAGTTTAACATGTTATGCATGTTTATGGTAATATGCAAGTTCACTATGCTAAGTTGTGCAAGTCTAACATGTTATGCATGATCGTCGTGCAAGTTTGTCATGTATGTTGTGCCAAGTTCCCTCTTCCTATCCTTTATGCGTTATTACGAATATGTAAGCGATAGAATGACGTTGGGGGGGTTTTGGGTAAACTTAAAATACATGAAAATATAAGATTGGGAATTTACCTATTAAGTTAGGTCTACCCCTTGGGAATTTACCTATTAAGTTAGGTCTACCCAAGTAACTATTGGCTTGTAATTATGCTTTGAAATGAAGTGGACATGACACTTAGAAAACATAAGTGTGGCCAACTCGAGGTTGGGTTGAGTTTGTAGCGTAATTCTACCCGGAACCGACCGGCTTAACTAGTGGCTACAAACAATAGGACCCAATGTGAGAAGTTGGTCATGGGGTGCCAAGACCCGAGGTTAGACCAAGTTGTGGTGTAAAGCTACCCGGACCCGCCCGGCCTAACTAGTAACCACAACAAGGTCTAATGTGAGAGGTTAAGGTGCATTAAATTAATTAATGCCTCATGATTAGGGTTAAGTCAGGGTCCACTAATACTTAACCAATTTGGGGATTCAAGGGATTAGAATGTGGTTAAGTTGTGAACCGTTGGTTACACTTAACTAGTTTAATCCATTTGGGAGTTCAAGGGATTAGAATGGGGTTAAGCCACACTTAACCAGTTTAATCCAGGATTAGTGAAGGGTTATATCACACTTAACCCTCTTGGGGAAACCCTAGCAACGTGGTCTGTTCTAACAGTAATCCCAGCTTGGTATCATTCACAACCCTAGAAGCTAGGCTAGGGCAGGGCACGATTACTGGACGGATGTAAACGACCAAAGGGCGATGGCCGAGTGGTACAGCGGTGCGGGTCCGGCGGGCTACGGACGTGCACGTAGTCCGATGTTGGACAAACTCGAGGCACGGGTACCAGTAGATTAGAGCTGTGCATTATTGCTTAAGTGTCTGGGGTTAACACCCGAGGGCTTGATACACCCAAAGGGGGACCCAGCACAGTCTAACTACAACCATACGTGGGCCATATGGACACCAACACTTGACGTGTTAGGTATAGGGAGCCGATCGACTAGACCGTTGGGCTGGACCTTGTATTAAGGTCACCTCATGTTATTGGGCCAAAGCTTGGGCCAAGGGATCAATACCTGTTATGTTGGGTTGCTAGTACACCGTGGTGCAAAAACTTAACCATGTTTATGCGATGACACCTCTATCTATCTTGTAGTTAATTTACCATGCCAGTATGTTGTTATCTATGATCATCTCCGTTCCCATCATGATGTTAACTTTATTAGTTTATAGACTGATCGTAGCAGGGCTTACTCAGTCTTTTTGACTGACCTGTTTTCTTTCGCCTCTTTTCTTCCGTTTCCCCCCCCCCCCCAGGTTTTCAGGGAGGGAATACTGGAGCCTAGCTTGGATTTTAGCTGCTTCCTTGGATAGCTCAAGTATGCTTTGGACTTGAGCCGCTATGGTTTATCACTCTTATTTGGGGATAGTACTTATGTATTTTCAGTTTATCAGATGATGTATTTATCTAGACTTGTAATCTTGGGAAAGTGACATTTTGATGTACCAGACTTGTGTTTTGAAATGGTTTATAAATCTTCCGCTGTTTTACTTACTTACTCTGTTTATTTACATATATATATATGTCATGTCCTGCCTTGCTATATCATTATGCATGGTTACCAATAATGCCCCTCCAAAGCTAGTGCATTCCTTGGCGAGTGACACTAGTGGAGGCGGGGTGTTACAAGACCCGTATGGTGTTTTTATTAATCTGGAAATTTATCGTTATATTTTATATAGTCCATATTAGTCATCAGTTCAACCTGTAGTATATAGTCATCGCCATACAAGCCTCTCGCTCGTATGGTAAATCTTCCACCTCGTCACACAAGCTCCAATTGCTTATGTGGAATATGATGAAATATGCCTATCATCATGAAGTATGCCATGTAGTGTAGTTCAAAATTAATTGTTACTATCCTATGGCGACGTTTATTATTTCACACAGAATAATCAGCACTCCGCATCCAATGGCATTCACAGGAGTTGATATATAAATAAAATTGCGCAGCCAACTCATCAAGGTTTACCTATTTGTCGGGCATGCAAATAATTTCTTTACTCTACAGCCAATCCTTTTTTCCTGTTCAACACATGTATATATATGCAGAACAAAGCTAATAATAATATTTCTAGCAAACTATTATTTATTTCAACACGTATGTATTTTTATCTAAGCGTATACATGATAAAAGAAATATTTTTATCATCAAAAATATTTATTCAACACGTGAATGTTTTTAACACTTCATATTTACAATAAAGGTGTAGTTTTTATTGCCTATTCAATTTATTTTAAAATACGATAACATTCAACACATGAATTTCAAATCGACGAACGAATTGCAACTCAACACATGAATATTCTATATAGTTTGTATATATATAAAAATGTGATTTTTATCGCTAAAGCCATTTGTTTAAATTCAAATAATATTCAACACATGAATTTCAACTCAACGAATGAATTGCAACTCAACACATGAATATTTTCTATAGTTCGTATATATATAAAAATGTGATTTTTATCGCTAAAGCTATTTGTTTAAATTCAAATAATATTCAACACATGAATTTCAACTCAACGAATGAATTGCAACTCAACACATGAATATTTTCTATAGTTCGTATATATATAAAAATGTGTTTTTTATCGCTAAAGCTATTTGTTTAAATTCAAATAATATTCAACACATGAATTTCAACTCGACGAACGAATTGCAACTCAACACATGAATATTCTATATAGCATATGTAATTTATTTCAATGAATGAAAATTATTCTAAAACATGAATTTTTCAGAAAATTTCGGCAGCATAACGGCAGGGTAGTTAAAACCGGGACCGTCCCTAGTACGACTCCTCGCTCTACCTTAAAACCTCGCGGTTTTTGACAATGGGGATCATGCATCTAGTTCGCACGCAGGCGGCATGTTTTATTTTCAATTCCACAATCCTATTCTAATTTGTTTCAACCACAAGAGGGTATTTTTCAACCACAAAGGTATTTTTCAACCATAATATCGACCACAAACAATTATTTCCAACCATTCATCATACCATATAATATCACGTCAATCAAAAGCAATAAATATCGTCCATGGTCTATGGACGAGGGGAGTATATATATATAATATAATAATTCACTTGCATTTCATCACAATTCAAAGCATATATGTTTCATTCAACCCTTGTATAATTTATACATCGCTAATATAACTTATACAACACATGTACATGAGGTATACAATGCGTATATAATTTACACTTCGCTTATATAATTTATACAACACGATTTCATTCACACAAATAGTTTAGATTCCTCACATTGGTTATTCTAGTGCTAAAAATCGTAGGAAGGTCAGAAAAATCCACGGCTTCTTCTAGAATGTAGAGAGCCTCCTTGTGGTCACGATGTCTCCTGTTTCATCAAATTTCGTTAAAGAACGAAAAAGATATCATTTTTCAAAGTTTTGCAACACTTAAAAGTGTTATTTTCCTTTCATAAATTTATATCAGAAAAGTTTTTAAAGCTTCAAAACTAGGTCTCGATTTTTAAGCCAAACCGTACCTCGTTGCTTCGATCAGACCACACTGCGTTAGAGAGCTACGAATCACCTTCAGATCGGCGGTGGTGGCGATGGATTCGGTGGCTCCTGTTGGTCGCGGCGGCGCTCTAAAGGGCACGGCTTCCTGGTCGAAATCCGACGCCTACAGTTGATGGACGGAGGCGTGGCTTGGTCGGATTGATAGAGGAGGCGAAGGCGGTCAGAAGCTTCAACTGGCGGAGGCAGCGAAATCGACTGAGGCGGCGGCAAAATCGGTGGGAAGTCTCGTGCTTCCTGAGTCGTCCAATTCGTTGGCGGCTAGGGTTTTCTTCGTGATTTTTTTTTAAAGAAAAAATCCTATTGGTCCGAGCTATATAGTAAATTTTAAATAGTGTTTTCTCAAACGAACTCCTTTTTAAACCCAACGACTGTCGCCCCCAGCTAAATACCCCCATTCCGGACATAATGGGATATGTTTCGTTGGCCATTTCGACTGTTACAGTCAGTTATTTTTCAAATTAAAATATAAAACATTCGATATTTAATTTAAGCGTACATTTCAATTTGCCAGGGCCACAAACTGAATCGAAAAATTCCAGAAAAATAAATCTTGCTTTGTTTTGACGATACGGTTCTAACAAAACCAGTTCGTCGAATTCTGAGCTCGTTTGAAAAACGGCCATTTTTAGGTCGACCCATTTTAACAGAATTTGACCAATCACATTTTCTTTTCCCCATCTCACATACTAGCTTCAAAAATTATGAAATTTGAAACTTAGCAATAATTTGACATCCCGGACCCAACAAAAGTGGTTTCGTCGAATTCCGAGGTCGTATGCAAAATATCAATTTTCAAGGGCTATATATGCTATATAGTGACCTTTCTGAAAATTCAATTGGCCATAACTTTTGATTCCCGTTATGAAATTTCGATTTTTCAGATTCGTTAGAAAGGTATTCATAAACAGATTTAAATATTTCTAGTTTCGCTAAAATCCATTATATTTTCCACCCGGCACAGTTAGACAAAGTTTGTATTCAAAATTACAAACTGCAATACCATACCAAATTCTATAATTTATTGAAATATGCTATTTCAACCATTCAAATTCTTTGGTAATAACCAAATTTAAAAATTTTAAATTAGTTCACATTTTCCGGGTTATTACAATCTCCCCCACTTAAAACTTTTCGTCCTCGAAAAGGAAATAACAGCTAAGTAGGAAATAAAATGTAAATGCAAAGTATTGTAAAGGTACCTTGCACCGGAGTTAGTCAGAGATGTCCACTCTGCATTTGGGATAGGCTTGTTTAATGCTTTCCTCAGTCTCCCAAGTACAGTCTCTAGGATCATTACTCCACTGCACTTTGACTAGAAGAATCTTTTTCCTCCTTAGCTCTCTAGTTTCTTTGCCAACTATCTTTAATGGCTCTCTTCTGAGTGCTAATTCTGGAGTTATGTCAATATCATGTTGCGCTGCTTCTTCCACAACAAGATCTGGATCATGAACATTTTTTCTGAGTTGAGACACGTGGAACACATCATGTATACCAGGCAACCAATTAGGTAATGAAACCCTATATGCAAGAGTTCCAATCCGTTCAAGTATAGGGAAGGGACCAATAAATCTCGGTGCCAACTTCCCAGTCTTGCCAAATCTGATTACTCCCCGCATCGGACAAACTCTTAAATAAACATAATCGCCAACAACAAACGATATATCTCTCCTTCTCGCATCAGCATAACTTTTCTGTCGGCTTTGCGCGGTTTTCAATCGCTTCTTAATGAAATCGACTTTATCCGATGCTTCTTGAATCATATCGGGCCCTAACACAAGCCTGTTGCCAGGTTCTACCCAACATGCGGGAGATCTGCACGGTCTACCGTATAATGCTTCAAATGGAGACATTCCCAAACTTGCTTGATAGCTATTGTTGTAAGAGAATTCAGCTAAATGTAAGTGATCTTCCTATGAGCCTCCAAAATCGATAACGCAAGCCCGCAGTAAATCTTCTAGAATTCTATTCACCCGCTCGGTTTGGTCGTCTGTCTGAGGGTGATAAGCGGTGCTTAGATTCAATTTGGTTCCCAATTCTGTCTGGAATGCTTCCCAGAATTTGCTAGTAAATAGGGGATCTCTATCACTGACTATATTGAGCGGCACTCCATGTAGTTTAACTATTTCTTTGAAGTAAATCTGTGCTAGACTTTGAGCCGTTCTGTTGGATCGGACAGGTATGAAATGGGCAGTCTTCGTGAAGCGATCTACGATTACCCATATACTGTCGTTTCCTTTCTTAGTTCGAGGCAAGCCAACGATGAAGTCCATCGAGATTTGTTCCCACTTCCATCCTGGAATTTCTAAGGGTTGTAATAGCCCAGCTAATTTCTGCTGATCACTCTTGACTAGCTGACAAGTGGGGCATCTGCTAACATATAATGAGATATCTCTTTTTATTGACCTCCACCAGAATGTGCGCTTGATATCATTATACATTTTGCTCACACCGGGATGGATACTTAATTTGGATTTGTGGCACTCATCAAGTATTTCTCTTCTGAGCTCAGGGAGGTTCGGGATGCAAATTCTGCCCTTTAATCTTAGAACTCCTTTGTCATCGAGTCGGAAACTTGTGGATTCACCTCCTTTGACTCTCTGACTGATTCTTTGAATAAATTCATCGTCTTTCTAAAGGGTCGAGATCCTGTCTATTAATGAAGACGTGATGACAAAACTGGCAATGATTTCATTCTTTCTGCTGAGCGCATCGGCAACAACATTGGCTTTCCCTGGAGTGTATAGAATTTCAAAATCATATGCTGCAAGGAATTCTAACCAACGCTGTTGTCTCAAGTTTAGATCTTTCTGTGTGAACAGATATTTCAAGGATTGATGATCGGTAAATAGTTCAAACTTCTCGCCTAGTAAATAATGCCTCTAGATCCTTAAAGCAAACACGATAACTAATAACTCAAGATCATGAGTTGCATAGTTTCTTTCATGCGGCTTCAGCTGACGGCTGGCATAAGCGATCACTTGGCCTTTTTGCATTAGTACTGCGCCTAGCCCTCTGATAGAAGCATCTTTCCATACAATCAAGTCTTGGTTACCTTCTATAATGGTCAATACTGGAGCAGTTGTCAACTTCAGTTTCAGCTCCTGGAAAGCTTCTTCACATTCGGGAGTCCATTTGAATTTCTCATGCTTCTTTGTAAGCTTTGTCAATACACCAAATATCTTTGAAAAATCTTGAATGAATTTCCGATAGTAACTAGCCAATCCAAGGAAACTTCGAACTTCTGTGGGGGTAGTAGGTTGTTTCCAGTTCTGAATCGCTGTAATTTTGCTTGGATCTACAGCAATTCCTTCTTTTGATACGACATGGCCTAGGAACTTAACTTCATTCCGCCAGAAGACACACTTAGAAAATTTAGCTTTCAAGACATTTCTCCTTAGAATTTTCAACACTTGTTCTAAATGTCTTGCGTGTTCGTCTTCCGACTTGGAGTAGATTAAAATGTCATCGATGAAGACTAGAACAAATTTATTCAATACACCACGAAACACTCTGTTCATAAGATCGACGAAGTATGCCGGAGCGTTACACAAGCCGAACGGCATTACTAACCATTCATAGAATACATCGGGACCCCTGAAGGCTGTCAAAGGAACACAGTCTTCGGCTATACGTAATTGGTGGAAACCTGTAGCTAGGTCCATTCTGGAGAATACCGTTGCTCCATTTAATTGATCTAACAGATCATCTATTCGGGGCAAGGGGTATTTGTTCTTCAGTGTCTGCTTGTTGAGATCACGGTAATCAACACAAAGTCTTAGAGTACCGTCTGATTTCGGGACAAATACTACTGCTGCTCCCCATGCTGAAAAGCTCGGTCTGATCAGACCTTTCCAAAGCAATTCTCGGGTTTGACTACTCAACTCTTCTTTTTCTTTCGGGGCCATTCTTCTTATTGAATGTACTACTGGTCGGGCGTTAGGAATTAAATCTATCCTGAATTCAATTTCTCTTTGCGGCGATAAGTTTTCTACTTCTTCAAACACATCCACATAGTTTTTAACGACCGGTATCTTTTCTAATGAAGGGGGAGTAACTTCTAAAGAAGACCAAAATTCTGCTCTATTAATTTCGGAGCCCTTGCATGGTATAGTGATATGCCCAAATTTTGTTTTAACTTTCACGATTCTCTCGGCACATCTAACTTCGGCCTTATATTTTGTCAACCAGTCCAGCCCCAGTATAATATCAAATTCGGAAAGGTCCATAACAATCGAATCAAAAGAGAACTTGTAAAAAGAGTAAGAGATAGGCACCCTACAATATAAACTGAGACTAACAGAACCTCCTATCGGGTTTTGAACTTTAATTGGTTCTCTAAGTTTTCTTTGTTTCAATTTTAATTTGTGAACAAGGTTACCAGAAATGAAGCTACATGATGCACCAGTATCCAAAAGTATAGAAACAGGAATATTTTTAATGGTAAGGGTACCTCTCAAGACGTCGGGTTCACCTGATCCATCGGTGGTAGCTGGCGGGGTCTTCCCGTCATAAACATGAGCCACTTGTGCATTCTGCTTCAGAGGACAGTTCCTGCTATAGTGCCCCTTCTTATGGCAGTTGTAGCATTCGGCTGAGTCATTTGCCTTTGGCTTCCTTGGGGCTTTGCATACATTATAAAAATGTCCTGGCTTCCCACAGTTGTAGCAATTTCCTTTCGGGATCTTTCCAGATTTCTTAGTAGCGGCCGCTGTAATGCTAGACTCGGGTTGATCTGTTGAAGCCTTGCGCTTATTTCCAGCTTGGCTTTTGGCGCGGTCTTGACTAGCGTGCCTTTCATCCATATCTTCATAATTGCAAGCCATTTCTACTAATTCTGAGAAGGAGAGTTTGATGTTGCTCATAGCTCTGTCGTGGTACTTGCGCTTTAGCCTAAATATGAATCTCTTGTTCTTTGCTTTGTTGGTCATAATAAGCTCTGGAGCATAGCGCGACAACTGGGTGAACTTATTCAGGTAATCTTGAATAGAGAGATCTCCTTGCTGGAGATTAGCAAACTGCTCTCGCATCCTCTCTAGAGCCTGTTCAGGCACAAACTTCTCATTGAACATAGTTTTGAATTGCTCCCAGGTCCTGACAGTACCTGCTGCATCTTCTGAGGTAATGGCATCCCACCACAGCTCTGCTTCCTCCTGAAGGAGCCAAATACCAAGTCGTGCTTTGTTGTTGGTTCCCATACCCATGCCTTCAAAGATTTTCTCACAGGTCTTCAACCAAGCTATAGCCTCGGTCACTGTACCAGTGCCAGTAAAGGGTTTTCCCCCAAGGTTCCTATACCTCTTCGCTACTTTGTCTAGCTCAAAGTCCTCGGGTGCTGGTGGCTGAACAATAGGGCCTTCAACAACTACGGGGATATTCCCTCATCCTCCTGCTGCCTCTCCTCGGCCTCCACGGCCTCCTCTAGCTGCTGCTGCTCGTGTAGCCATCTAAGAGAATACTGTATAAGCAAGAAAAGAGTCAAGCTCACAGATTTGATAATTTTCATATAAGATAAAGCAGGGGAATACAAGGAAAGATAATGATGATGTACTGATCAAATTGTTTTGCTAATCTGCTTAGCTCATTCTAGGACATTGCTAATCCTATCTCTAATGAGCTACTCGCATTAGAATACTATTGATTCTAATTTGATGAGGTGTTTAATATGTTAGATCCTGGAACTAAGGTTAACCAAAGCTCTGATACCAACTGTGACGATCCCAAAATCCGAGGGGTGTTATTAAGGATAATCATTGGAATATAACACATTAATCATCATAGCAGAGAACAGATAATAGCAAAAACAATAAATAGAATAAGTTTACATGGATATGACAGCGGAATCACAACATGTAATAACATCAGAATAGCATAGCGTGGGATATAACTTAGTAAATAAAAGGGAAAGTGATCAGTCATCATCGCCAGAGGCGGAATACATACATGCAGTGAGACATAATAAGGGTATCAGTCTACATCGCCGAAGGCGGTACATATACATATAGTAAGAAATGCGGAAAGTAAATCAGTCTGCATCGCCCGTGGCGGAATCATAATATAAGTACAGTAATGGCGGAAAAAGTCAAAGTCATCTCTGTGAAGTCAGCCTTGCCATGAGCCAAAAATGCACTCTATGCAGCAGTGCAGAGCCAAAAACAACCTGTCACCTGTGTACCAGGCTGCCCGTGTGAAAATAAGGGCACCCGCGTTTGCAAAGTGAAACAAACAACGAGTCAGTCATGGGGACTGGTATGAGGAATCCATTTAACAGTTAAACAACAGTAATAAGCAAATCATAGGACCACGCCACTTTCGCGGAACGGGTTTACTCCAGTGATTGCTAGTGCATTTAAAACAAAGTAAATTCTTTTAAAACAACGCAATGCTTTTAGAAAGAATGAAGCCATTATAAGACTCAGGTCCCATCACACAATGCAACGCAAGCTGGAGGATAGAGTTTTACCTTATAAGGGCCAAATATGCTTGATACGTATAAAGAAAAATCATTTGATATTATTACTAGTGCATATATGTTTCAAAAATGAATAGCATCATAAATATCAATCATAGACGGCATAGCTACCATATACTATGTCGCCATACTAGTTCTATAATCGAGTCCGTTATTTCGTATTGGAAATTGGATTTCCGTCATGAGTCGAGGCAAGGGGCAAGCTCCTCTCCGCTTCGAGACACTCTAGCAAATGCCTCAGGACTACACACTCTGGGTAACCCTGGATCCTCCAAGGCCGGTCCTCTCTTAAGTTTGAGGATTGGCAATTCCTGAACACACGTTTCCCGGTCCTTACAGACCTATATCGAGGTGCCTCGCATTCCAACAACCACATAGGTGAAAAATAGATACAAATGTCAGGGCTGGTAAGTCACTGACACCACCATAGCCAGAAAGAAACGTCATGCTCTCCTTGGGTCCTTATCCCGTTTTTAACTCATACCGGGGTGTGAGGCTCGCGAATCTACGAAATACACAAAGCCAGGCCACGAAGACCTTGCTTTGATCATCATCCACAAGACTTTGCTTTGCAACAGAAGCCTTGATCACAGCATCTTGGCATGCCACATAGGCAGTCCACTCCATACGATTGATTTCCATCGATATATAACCTCTAAGCTCGTACGGCTCAGAGAAGGGCGTTAAGAAAAAGAATAAATTCTCCGCCGCCAAATAGATATATATTTAACAGAGATCAAACAGTATAGAACAAAATCCAATGTCAGACACACAGTCCATTTACAAGTCCGTTCTGGGTCTGAACGAAACCGGAGGCGTCAAATTCCTCGTATATCCGTCCAATCAACACATACGTTCAGACGGCTACTACTTCCGTCCCTTTCCGGTAGCTACTCCGGTTAGGTACCTCAGTAGTGCCCATCCAACCGATACGAAGATCGTCGGTCTTGAATCATCTTTGCATTTTCCAATTCGAATCACTCGATAAATTATTTGAAATGAGGGTTAGCTCGGCCTTTTCAAATAATTCACGTCATTAGAATTTAAATCGATTCTTTCTATGGTTATTTTATTCGACATCCATCTTTCAGTTCTTTAGTGTTATTTTCGTGTCAAACATATACAACCATCAAATATCAAACAATTCAAGCCCAATTGGATTATTTGCAATCTACGTTACTTATAATATTTTATAACGATTTTTCGCCATTTTTATTTATTTAAAAATGGCCATATTTAATTAAACGACGTTTCAGGTCGTGCCGTGGCACTGGCGCTGTTTTTCCCGTAATTTGTTTTACACATATCGGAGAATCTAACCGTTGAATTTCTACAAAGTCTATATCAGTGAGAAGATACTCCCAAAGCGAACCCAACGGTTCCAGTTTCGTGAGAATCCGACGGTCGGATCTTCCACACTAGTCGTTTGAAGTTACGGTTTCAAAATTCGAACTGCAGCGTCGTTATTCGATTTAATTAAATTATATTTATATTTATATATAAATATAAACGATTCTGGCGCTGTTTTTCTTCAGATTTGAATTAAACATTCCGGACAATCCAACCGTTGGATTTTTACAAGGTTGGTGCCGTTGGAAAGAGATTTCCAAGGCGAACCCAGCGGTTGCGGTTTCGGGAAAATCCGATGGTCGGATTCCTCATACTAATCGTTTCAAATTACGATTCCGAAACACGAACTGCACGGCCTCTATTCCTTTTAATTATATTTATATTTGTATATATATATATATAGTTCATTCTATAATTTCAACTTTAGTTCATTTTATAATTTCAACTTCGTTTTCACTTCAAATTTTTCACTAACGCCTTAATATTTCGAATTTTTTTGCCATAACCTCCTTTGTACGGGGAGGGGTTTGGAAATTTATTGGGCCGTGTTAGGTACCCAATAAATCCTAAAAAGCATTCACATATTTATAGTGATATATTTTGGTGTTTACGGGGGAGCATGTACTGATAATCACTTCAGAGAATAAATTCTCGTCACCCCGTTTCCGTGTGGAAATAAATAGTCCATGTGTCGTATCTAATAACTAGAGAGACGTGATTATTATCAACTCCTGACCCGTGTGGGGTTTTTATTAATCTGGCAATTTATCGTTATATTTTATATAGTCCATATCAGTCATCAGTTCAACCTGTAGTATATAGTCATCGCCATACAAGCTTCTCGCTCGTATGGTAAATCTTCCACCTCGTCACACAAGCTCCAATTGCTTATGTGGAATATGATGAAGTATGCCTATCGTCATGAAGTATGCCATGTAGTGTAGTTCAAAATTAATTGTTACTATCCTATGGCAACGTTTATTATTTCACACAGAATAACCAGCACTCCGCATCCAATGGCATTCACAGGAGTTGATATATAAATAAAATTGCGCAGCCAACTCATCAAGGTTTACCTATTTGTCGGGCACACAAATAATTTCTTTACTCTACAGCTAATCCATTTTCCTGTTCAACACATGTATATATATGCAGAACAAAGCTAATAATAATATTTCTAGCAAACTATTATTTATTTCAACACGTGTGTATTTTTATCTAAGCGTATACATGATAAAAGAAATATTTTTATCATCAAAAATATTTATTCAACACGTGAATGTTTTTAACACTTCATATTTACAATAAAGGTGTAGTTTTTATTGCCTATTCAATTTATTTTAAAATACGATAACATTCAACACATGAATTTCAAATCGACGAACGAATTGCAACTCAACACATGAATATTCTATATAGTTTGTATATATATAAAAATGTGATTTTTATCGCTAAAGCCATTTGTTTAAATTCAAATAATATTCAACACATGAATTTCAACTCAACGAATGAATTGCAACTCAACACATGAATATTTTCTATAGTTCGTATATATATAAAAATGTGATTTTTATCGCTAAAGCTATTTGTTTAAATTCAAATAATATTCAACACATGAATTTCAACTCAACGAATGAATTGCAACTCAACACATGAATATTTTCTATAGTTCGTATATATATAAAAATGTGATTTTTATCGCTAAAGCTATTTGTTTAAATTCAAATAATATTCAACACATGAATTTCAACTCGACGAACGAATTGCAACTCAACACATGAATATTCTATATAGCATATGTAATTTATTTCAACGAATGAAAATTATTCTAACACATGAATTTTTCAGAAAATTTCGGCAGCATAACGACAGGGTAGTTAAAACCGGGACCGTCCCTAGTACGGCTCCTCGCTCTACCTTAAAACCTCGCGGTTTTTGACAATGGGGATCATGCATCTAGTTCGCACGCAGGCGACATGTTTTATTTTCAATTTCACAATCCTATTCTAATTTGTTTCAAACACAAGAGGGTATTTTTCAACCACAAAGGTATTTTTCAACCATAATATCGACCACAAACAATTATTTCCAACCATTCGTCATACCATATAATATCACGTCAATCACAAGCAATAAATATCGTCCATGGTCTGTGGACGTGGGGAGTATATATATATATATATATATATATATATATATATATATATATATAATTCACTTGCATTTCATCACAATTCAAAGCATATATGTTTCATTCAACGCTTGTATAATTTATACATCGCTAATATAACTTATACAACACATGTACATGAGGTATACAATGCGTATATAATTTACACTTCGCGTATATAATTTATACAGCACGATTTCATTCGCACAAATAGTTTAGATTCCTCACATTGGTTATTGCAGTGCTAAAAATCGTAGGAAGGTCAGAAAAATCCACGACTTCTTCTAGAATGTAGAGAGCCTCCTTGTGGTCACGATATATCCTGTTTCATCAAATTTCGTTAAAGAACGAAAAAGATATCATTTTTCAAAGTTTTGCAACACTTAAAAGTGTTATTTTCCTTTCAGAAATTTATATCAGAAAAGTTTTTAAAGCTTCAAAACTAGGTCTCGATTTTTAAGCCAAACCGTACCTCGTTGCTTCGATCAGACCACACTGCGTCAGAGAGCTACGAATCACCTTCAGATCGGCGGTGGTGGCGATGGATTCGGTGGCTCCTGTTGGTCGCGGCGGCGCTCTAAAGGGCGCGACTTCCTGGTCGAAATCCGACGCCTCCAGTTGATGGATGGAGGCGTGGCTTGGTCGGATTGATAGAGGAGGCGAAGGCGGTCAGAAGCTTCAACTGGCGGAGGCGGCGAAATCGACTGAGGCGACGGCAAAATCGGTGGGAAGTCTCGTGCTTCCTGAGTCGTCCAAATCGCTGGCGGCTAGGGTTTTCTTCGTGATTTTTTTTTAAAAGAAAAAATCCTATTGGTCCGAGCTATATAGTAAATTTTAAATAGTGTTTTCTCAAACGAACTCCTTTTTAAACCCAACGACTGTCGCCCCTAGCTAAATACCCCCATTCCGGACACAATGGGATATGTTTCGTTGGCCATTTTGACTGTTACAGTCAGTTGTTTTTCAAATTAAAATATAAAACATTCGATATTTAATTTAAACATACATTTCAATTTTTCAGGGCCACAAACTGAATCAAAAAATTCCAGAAAAATAAATCTAGCTTTGTTTTGACGATACGGTTCTAACAAAACCAGTTTCGTTGAATTCTGAGCTCATTTGAAAAACGGCCATTTTTAGGTCGACCCATTTTAACAGAATTTGACCAATCACAATTTCTTTTGCCCCGCTCACATACTAGCTTCAAAAATTATGAAATTTGAAACTTAGCAATAATTTGACATCCCGGACCCAACAAAAGTGGTTTCGTCGAATTCCGAGGTCGTATGCAAAATATCAATTTTCAAGGGCTATATATGCTATATAGCGACCTTTCTGAAAATTCAATTGGCCATAGCTTTTGATTCCCATTATGAAATTTCGATTTTTCAGATTCGTTAGAAAGGTATTCATAAACAGATTTAAATATTTTCAGTTTCACTAAAATCCGTTATATTTTCCACCCGGTACAGTCAGACAAAGTTTGTATTCAAAATTACAAACTGCAATACTATACCAAATTCTATAATTTATTGAAATATGCTATTTCAACCATTCAAATTCTTTGGTAATAACTAAATTTAAAAATTTTAAATTGGTTCACATTTTCCGGGTTATTACACGAATCCTCTTTAATGCTGCTTGGGAAGAAATTCACCCCTTATCCTTTGTGTCTGGCCTTGCTTCAATTATCTCTGATCATTTCCCTATTGTTCTTGATTCGGGTTCCCTCTCTAATCCCAAACACTCATTTAGATTTGAAAGATTATGTCTTCTTGAACCATCTTTTAAAGAGTTCGTTCATAAGGCCTGGGAATATCATGTTCATTCACAATCAGTTACCCATAAAGTTGTCCTTAAATTGAGATCTTTGAGAAAACTGATAAAACCATAGGCTAAAACAGTTTGGGCCTCAATTCGTAACCGCATTGCTAATATTCAAGATGCTATTTTAGATCTCAATATCTTGGAAGAATCTCGCCTTCTTAATGATGAGGAATCAAGCTCTCTGAAAAATCTAGAGTCTGAACTGGATAGACTGCTTAAACAAGAAGAAATTGGTTGGAAACAGAGATCTAAGGCTAAATGGTTAAAGGAAGGAGATAGAAATTCAGCTTACTTTCATAGAATTGCAAATGGAACAAAACATGCTTCCTGCATTCTTGAAATATCTCATGAAAACCAAATCTATTCGAACCCAAATGATATTCTGCATCTTTTTTCTAACTATTATCGATCCATTCTTGCCCGTTCGTCCTCTGATATCCCTTTCATTGATTGGTGTTCTCTTTACCCTGCTCCATCCTCTATTTCTATTGACCAACCTTTCTCTGAAAATGAAGTTTGGGCTGCTTTAAGTGATATGGATGATGATAAAGCCCTTGGGCCTGATGGATTTGGGCCTTCTTTCTTTAAAACATTTTGGGCCGTTGTGAAAAATGATATCATGGCCATGTGCAATGAATTCTATGATAACCCTAGCCTCATTTCTCGTCTCAATTATGCCAATATTATTCTTCTTCCCAAATTCTCTGGTGCCATTTCCCTTTCTGACTTCCAACCCATCAGTTTGCTCAACACCTCTTTTAAAATTATCACCAAAACTCTTACTAATCATCTTCAATCTGTCATCTCTGATCTTGTTGGAGCTGAGCAATCAGCCTTTATTCTTGGACGCAACATTTCCGATTGTATTGCAGCCATTCAAGAGGTAATCTCTTATTGTTACAATACTAAAACACCAGGTGTTCTCCTCAAATTAGTTTTTTCAAAAGCATTTGATTCTGTTAATTGGGAATTTATTTTGCAAATGTTCAAGCATAGGGGATTCTCTCAGCATTGGTGTGATTGGATTGATTATATTCTTAGGACAAGTCATTCATCGATTTTGATCAATGGTAATATTGGGGGCTTATTTAAATCCAGTAGGGGATTGAGGCAAGGAGATCCCTTATCTCCTCTAATATTTGTGTTAGTCGCAGATGTCTTCAACCAAATGATCAAAAGAGTAATAGCTAACAATTTATTTGAGAGGATTCACCATCCATATTCCAACTTAGCTATTTCCAATCTTCAATTTGCAGATGACACAATTATCTTTTCCTCTCCTGATTTGAACCATATTCATTGTCTTAAAGTGGTGCTATATATTTTTGAGCTTATTTCGGGTTTGTCTATTAATTTCTCCAAAAGCTCAATTATAACGTTAGGAAATGCTGATCATCTTAGCCCTCCAATTTCATCTATTTTAAATTGTTCTATTCACAAGTTTCCTATTCAGTATTTAGGAATTCCTCTCAGACCCGCTAAACTTCACAAATCTGATTGGTTGCCTCTAATTCATAAAATTGAGCAGAGATTATCTTCCTGGAAAGCTAATACCTTATCCTCTGCTGGTCGTTTGTTGCTGGTTAAAGCTGTTTTATCTGCTTTACCGACATATTGGATGACTATTCACAAATTTCCTAAATGGATAATTTCAAGAATCGATTTAATAAGAAGCTCTTTCCTATGGAATGGTAATAATGTCAAAAAATTGGTCAACTGGAAAACTATTTGTTTACATATTAATCAGGGGGGCTTGGGCATAATTAATCTTTCCAATTTTAATTTAGCCCTTCTATCAAAATGGTTATGGCATGCAGATCTCCTGGCTCTTTCTTATGGAAAGATTGGATCCTTTCTCTTCACTATTCCAGCAACCCCTATTTAATTTTGCACTCTCTTCCCTCTGTTAAGCCTTCTCCCTTCTGATCTGGGGTTTTATCTTGTATTCCCCGCATTAAAAATCTGTTTCATGTTAAATTGGGTGATGGGGAATCGTGTTTATTCTGGCACGACATTTGGCATGGGCATATTCCTCTTTGTCGAGCTTTTCCTTCTCTATTTCCTTTCATTGCTAATGAATTTTCCTCTGTTCCAAGTCTGTTGCATTTTGGCCTCTCAGCGCTTTGCCCTTCCACCATTTTTAATGCTCAAGTCCTTGATAATTTTCTGCTAGCTTCCAACCTGATCATGCATACCCAACCTTCCCTATCTCCTGATAGCTATTTTTGGGCTTTATCACCAAAAAAAGGTTTTTCTGTTGCTTCAGTTTATAATTATATCAATTTTTCTGGAAGATTATTTTCATTTTCCAGAATCTCGAAATTCCATCTTCCTCCAAAGATTATTTTCTTCAATTGGTGTTTGATTCATGGTAAAATCAATACAAGAGCTAAGTTGCATAGACTTAATTTGATTGAGGATCCTCATTGTGCTCTTTGCTCCGATCATGTTGAAACCATTGATCATCTTTTCTTTGAATGTGAATATTCTTTCCCTGTCCTTGCAGCCACTGGGTCCTTCTTGCTTGGCTTTATGCTTGAAATTAATTTAGCATTTGATTATTGGGAATTTAATGATGCAAATGCAGCTTTGGACTCCTTTTTAGCAATATTTTGTTTTTGTATTTGGAAGGAAAGGAACGCAGTGATATTTAACAAATCACTGAAACAATTTAGAGGGTTATGCAAACTCATAATTTTCTGTTTTAACTCATGGTCAGGTCTAGCTCCTCCCTCAGCCAATTTCATGCTCGCCATACCGGCAACCATCAGCCTAGCGGAGTCTGTGGACTCTAACCATGGCGATTCAAGTCCGGACTTGCACTGATTTACATATGGTAGTTTGTGTCTGTATGCTATATTTTTATGGTTCCTTTTTGGCTTTTAGATGAACTATGTATATACTTAGCTGTGTTTTGGGTGGTGTAGACACTGTTATTATGTTTGCTTTGGCTTGAACAGTGGTATTTATACGACTCTTTTGCTATAGAACTATGGGCCACCAGTTGGGCTTGTCAACTGGGCTATTTATATATATTAATATTATGTTTAGTCGGCTGTGTAGTTTCACGCTACACCTCCGTCCTACTCAAAAAAAAATTATATACAAATATAGAAGGTAAATATGTAAATTTAGAAAAGACAAATATGCCTAACCCGAGGTTAGATTGAGTTACAATGTAAGACTGCCCGGAACCGCCTGGCACATCCAGCAACCGTAACAATATATATGTAATGTGAGAGGTTAGTGCATCAAGCCCAAAAGAATAGACTAAGTTGTGGTGTAAAACTGCCCGAAACCGCCTGGCACATCCAGTAACCGCAACAATACCTGTCTAATGTGAGTAGTTGGTGCTTTAATGAATGAATTAAAGCTAAGAAAATTATGGTAGGGTTAAGTTAATTAAGGTAACACTTAACCAATATAACAAGACGAATGACTAGGGTTAAGTTAATAGGAAACACTTAACCAGTATAGCATGATGAATGGGTAGGGTTAAGTAATAAGAAACACTTAACCATTATAACTTGATTTGTGGTAAGGTTAAGTTAAAACGAGTGGGCAACACTTAACCAATTTGACTTGATTTGTGGTAGGGTTAAGTTAACAAAAGAAGGCAGCACTTAACCAAAGTAATATGATAAGTAGGTGGGTTAAGTTAACTTGAATTGATTGATGACACTTAACCAATACAACATGATGAACACGTGGGGTTGAGTTAACAAGGAACACTTGACCAATATAACTTGATGGACGAATGGGGTTAAGTTAATAGGAAACACTTAACCAATTCAACATGACAAGTGAGGAGGGTTAAGTTAATAAGAAACACTTAACCAACATGACATGATTAATGGGTGGGTTAAGTTAACATGAACGGGCGAAACTTAACCAATATGGCATAATGTCCGGGAGGGTTAAGTACATATCGGGTTGGTGGGTAATATTAGTAAATATAGGCCCACAAACTTAACCGTTAAATAAACATACCTGAATCGATGGGAGGGTTAAGTACATCTCGTGTAGGTAGGTAATATTAGTACATATAGGCCCACAAACTTAACCGTTAAGTAAACATGCTAGAACCGGTGGCAGGCTTAAGTACATTTCGTGTAGGTGAGTAATATTAGTACACACAGGCCCACAAACTTAATCGTTAAGTAAACATGCTAGAACCGGTGGGAGGATTAAGTACAATTCGTGTAGGTGGGTAATATTTTGTATATATAGTCCCACAAACATAACCAATAAGGAAACCCTAGTAACGGGGACCCATTTCAGCAGTAACCCACATAAATGTATCAAGGTACCTTGAACTAGGTAGAGTGGGGAACGATTACTGGGCTGATTGTAAGTGGTCAAAGTAGCGGCAGGGGGTATGTTAGTGTAGGTTTCGACGGTTTATGGGCGTACACGTACTCCGAAGTGGAAAAAGCAGGCATTGGGTACCTATAGTTATACACTGTGCATCTTGAATCGTGTCGGGTCGCTATCATAAGGATTGATACACCTAATGGTGGGACCAGCACAGGGTATCTACATGCAAGAGAGGGTCGGTTGACACAGACACAAGAGAAATGAATACAAGTAGGGAGCCGATCGATAGGGTAGTAAGGGTACATCTAACATGTTCATGGCAATTAGGCTGAATGAGGAGGAATCCTCACGATAGATGTACACCTGAAGGCTACTACAATTATGGGGATTGGGAACACGTTATCAATTTATATAGATAACTAGTTGGGACACGAGTTAGGTGGTGCAGAGAAAGATATAAAAATCAGAATAATATAGTACTAGCGAAGCAAAGAAAGAGTAGCAGCGCATTCAGTTTATCTTGCCTTATCATACCTTATTCTTATCCTATGTTACCTTATTTCTTTGTTATTGTCCTGCGTCCAGTTTATTCACGTCATGGTTCTCTTACCAGTTTACATGCTGGATAATCACTGGACTTACTAGAATTATGTCTGACCTAGTTTTGTTTTGCCTCTTTTCTTCCGTCCCCCCTACCCGGTTCATAGGGAGGAAATGTTACCACTTAGCTCAGTTTTCTTTCCAAGCTCGAAGATGGTCGATGTTTTGCTTGGACTCTCTCTTCCACTGCTGTGGATGGTTTATGCTTTATTGGGGAATATCATTGTTATTTTTGTGCTTCTTTTACACTTGGAAGTTATTAAATCAAGACAAAAGTTCTATGTATTACCTTTAAGTATGATTTGAGAAAATTGTTGTAAAAGCTTGACTGAACCATATTATTTATAAAATTACTTTATTTTCCGCTGCTTTATTTGTCTATCTTGTAATTTATCTGCATCTTTTACCTTAAATGCTCCACCAAAGTTAAGGCATTACCTTTGTGAGTGATCTTAATGGAGGTGGGGTGTTTCACTTGGTATCAGAGCTGAAGGTTACCAGATCAATAAAAGATTTGAAAAATTATTTTCAAAATGGTTTTGAAAGAAGCATTTTCAAAAGAAAAGTTTTGTTTTAAAGGCATATTCCCCAAAAGCCATATGCACTATCTTTTGATCCTCTGTTTGAATCCTTGTTTCCTTCTTTCCTGAGTCTTTGGGCTCCTGGCTTTCTGGGAGGTAACCTCAGCGTGGCATGGTTCTGTAGGGTTGATGAGACTACGACACCTGTCAAAGGGCGAAGAAGTGACCAACTTCCATCTGTAGCTGTTGTATTTTGACCTACGGCTAATTTTCTTTCGAGCTTTGTAGGATTTTCCGTGCGATGGAGGCAGCTTTCAAGAGACCTGTCAACAAGTTACACAAGGATGGCAAAGATAAGAATGAGGGAGTTTAACTCATGGATATAGACTTGGTTGAATAGTAAAACCCAAAACAAGAGGAAGTATCTTTATTATGGTATAACGGATCATATAATTAAAGGAAAGGGCAAGAACGAATGACAAGCTTTTCAGAAGGGAAAATGCTTGCTCTCACCGCCAGCATACCTGAGAGTGGTAGTAAAGTTTATGTTGAAAAAGTCTAGTTTTTTTTTTTTTTGATCATCCTGTTAGTACTCTTTTGACTTTAGCACTTCATATTTGTTTATGTCTGCTTCCATAGTTGAGTCTCTTCACCCTAGAGCTTGTATAGTAGAGGATCCCATTGTTGTCTCATGTCCAATTTGAGGTTCAGCTCTTTTTTCTTTGGTTTGTAAGGATTTGAGATACTTATTTTATTTATTTCAGGGGCTATGGGTTGATTCTAGGCATAGATGGGTTAGCTAGTAATTGTGAAAGGAGGATAGTTTGACTTTCGATTGCCTCGGTAATACCCTCGAAATTTCATGCGATCCAATGGGATCAGTTTATCTTAGCTACCTAGAATCACTTAAAGTATTTATCGACGATTTTCGATCCGTTGGAGTAGTCCATGAGTACGCAGATGTTTTTGATTAAGGTTAGGATTTTGTCCCCTAAAAAGTGAGGTAGATATCCACATATATCTAGTTGACAATGCAAAGCCAGTTATGCGATCAATGATAGTTTTGGAGCAAGATTGGCGAGGGTAGCCAGAGTCGGTTAAGTACTCAATTGTATGGTTGTTTTGCTAGTATTATCTCACATTAATCGTCCAAATTCAGAGGAGGTATTCCTTGGGTGCTTGTCTGATATTGGTTTAGGCCTTTGGGGCTTGTACTTGAGGAATTTCAAGTTCGACTAGGATGGTTTTCGTGAGAAATAAATGGTTGTGGCAGGCGCCCTAAAGTAAGACTAACATTAAGAGAGGTAAAAAGTACATAACAACCTTTAGCTTTAGACCCTCATATTTGTGACATTATGGATAAGCTAAGAAGAGGAGAGACCTATAATCATCTTCGTATATACAATTGATATCATGGTTAACACCTGTTTATCTTGGAAAGATAGTTCGACTACATTGGATACCCTCTAGCATAGTAAGTGATCGAGGTCCTATCTTTACTAGTGAGTTTTGGAAATGGAGGTCAAGAAGCTTCGCAACTGTGAAGTTAAATCAGTTAAGGTACAGTGGAGTGAAGCTCAAGAAGACGCGACGTGGGAGACTGAAAATAAGACACGCGCATCATACCCTTTTTCTTGAGGGTATATCCTTGATCTCTTTTTCTAGGAATTCTATGCACGTTTGTTTCTATCTTTTTAGGAATATCCTCTAGGTCATATCTTCAATCCTTAGGTAGAAGCCAATGGGTGTAAACATGTGTTTGATACATGTTATGATTGGTGGTTGCAAGTGGTTGCTAATGGTTGCTCGTGGATGCATATACACACATTAGGCACTAGATCGGCTCAGTCACTTTCATATTACATATGCATGAGTGAATTTTTATACATATGAACTGAAACTTGATGTGTTATCATATGGATGTTGCATTTGTATGAATGATTGTACACTCATATAGAAGTTATAAAGTACAATTAGGAATAATTGCATACATGATGGACTCATGGCACTGACATAATTCGCATTGAGGAGGTCAACTGAATTAGTAGACCGCCTGATTTTGCATTAGATAAGGACATGTACACACACTATGCATATGACCATGAAAGCATTAGGAATATTTTTAAGGACAAAGGATGCCTATGTTTGATGGTCGAGTAGATGGATGATTGGATAGTAGGATATACATTCTTCTTAACCTGAAGATTTCGGGGACGAAATCCTTTATGGAGGGGAGAATGTAACACCCCGTATTTTCTGAGAATATTAAAATAACAAATTAAAGAATAATTAATTTCAAATGTAAGAATTAAGGGAAACGGGCTACGCCATTGCATTCGTCTCGAAATTATGCTTGTAATAGAGTCCAAGTTTTCGAAAATCGGACTTCGTATGAAGAAATTACGGCCCTCAGAACTTTCAGAAAACTTGTGTAAAACAATTCATAAAATTAAATATCAAGGCAGGTCGACCTACCCCAGGCCAGGTCGACCAGGGGGTCAACCTCCCTATATACTGGTTGACCTGGGGGTCAACCTCCCCCTCGGGTCAGATATGAAATTGACGTGTTTTCTCCTGTGACGAATTGTTGTGTCATTAGGGCTTGTGTGGCACGTTCTAGTTGATTCTCTTAGGTTTGAATGACTTTGATTTGCTCTAGGTTAATTTGATGGTGTAACACCCCGTATGTTGAATAACTTGCTATAATATAAACAGGGCAGAATTAAATTTTAAAATCTGAATCAGGGGAAACGGGCTATGCCATTGCGTTCGTCTCGGAAAAATACGCGAAATAGAGTCTGAGTTTTCGAAAATCGGAGTCCGTATGACTCAGTTAAGGCCCGAAGAAGTTTTCAGAAAATTCAAAACAGATTTAAAATATTCAAATTTCAGGTTTCAAAAGAGGCGGGAAATTCCCGACAGACAGAGGGTTTCGACACAGGGGTCGACATGGGTGTCGACCCCCCCCCCAAGGGGTCGACCCCCCCTGTCGGTCAGTTTGGCATGGGTGCACTGATTTGGGATTTGGGGAATGTTCTGGGGCTTGTGACGAAATCTGATGGCTCTAACCTAATCTAGGGTTAATCTAAGGGCCTAAACTACATCCTAAATCTATAAATACACCCTAAGACTACCCTAATCCATACTAAAAATAGATACAACGTCGTTATGCCGTCAAAATGCAACTTGAAGGAGCCTCCATCAAATTGTAGAAGAAGATAGCTTCTCAAATCAACTTCTAATCAACTCTAGCAACTTAATCTTCTTCATAAGAGTGCTAATCAACAAGTTGTAAGTTTCTATGCCTTTAGCAAGCAATTGCTAAACTAATTATGATAGGATATAATGAGGTTATGGTTGTGAATGTGGATCAATGAAAGTTATGTTATCTTATGCTATGTGTTCATGATGTTATGCAAGTTATGCAAGTCATATGCTATGTGTTCATGATGTTGTGCAAGTTATGCAAGTCATATGCTATGTGTTCATGATGTTATGCAAGTTATGCAAGTCATATGCTATGAGATCATGATGTTAGTTGTGCAAGTTTTATGCTATATGTTCATGATGCTAGTTATGCAAGTTTTATGCTATGTGCTCATGATGCTAGTTATGCAAATCACTATGATAAACATTAATCCATTATGACACCATGTTATGCAAGTTTGGTGTTTGATTATATGCAAGTTCATATATGACATGTTATGCAAGTTTGGCGTTTGATTATATGCAAGTTCATATATGACATGTTATGCAAGTTTGGTGTTTGATTATATGCAAGTAACATGTGCAAGTTTACACCTTTGTATGATATGCATACATATGCAAGTTAACCCCTTTGTATGTCATACATACATACATATATATATATATATATATATATATATATATATATATATATATATATGCAAGTTTACCCCCTTTGTATGACATAAGTAACTTATGCAAGTTACCCTCTTTATGACATATGTGATTCATGCAAGTTTGGGTTGATTATTTATGCTAGTTGGGTTTGATGCTATATGCATGTTGACACCTTTAAAACCCATGTTGATGCTAATGTTATGCAAGTTGAACCCATTGTATTTTTGATGAATCTTCCCTTTTAAGTTTGTCATGTTAGCGAATTACGTGGGGAACGATGGGGTTAATATTCATGTTAATAAAATGGTGTGAAGTTGGTATGATTATGCATACCATAAAGTGGATGGACATAATTGAGTCAATTATGTACATCGTTAAATTTGTAATTAATTAGGGATAATTAATACAAATTATGGGGTGATTAATTAGGTGTAATTAATCGACTAAGACACGAGGTTGGACCCTTTTATAGCATAAGACTGCCCGGAACCGACCGGCAAATCCAGCGGCTACAAATGATTGGCCCAATGTGAGAAGTCTTAGGCATAAACTAAATACGTGACAAGTGTAAAGACACGAGGTTAGACTCGGTTATGGCGTAAGGCTGCCCTCACCCGACCGGCAAATCCAGCTGCCATAAAAGATAGTCTAATGTGAGAGGTCTTTGCAAAGGCTACGATCTTAATCAATTAAGAAACACTTAACCAGATAAGCATGTAGTGGGGCATGAGGGGTTAAGTGGGTGCCTTGGGTGGCATGTGGAAATCAAGTAAGTGCCTTGGGTGGCATGTGGAAATCTAGTGGGTTGCCTTGGGTGGCAATAGAAAATACGATTAGAATACTTAACCAAGTGGAAACATGTAATTAAACATGATTAAAGGGTTAAGTGGGATGCACTAGAAAAAGGGACAAGCTTAGGTGGGTAGCTTGTGGGGGCCCATTTCAACTAGTAACCCATATGTATCTTATTGGGCTCGATCCATGTCGAGGACGGGACACGCGTACTGGGTTGACTATAAGAAGCCAAAAATGGGTTAGCGGTGGCAACGCAAGTCCAACGGGTTTCATATGTGTGTGTGGACCCGGGATGCTAGGTAAGACGTTGTTGCATCGTGTAGGTATAAGCCGTGCACCATTGGTTGTATCGGGTTGCCACTTTGGGGAGTGATACACCCCACTGTGGGGCTAGCACGGGTATCTACGTTAGGGAGCCGATCGCTGGGGAGTAGTGGTTACACCTAGTGGAGATAGGGGCAGACGACACCTATGTGGTCAGCTAGGGGTACAAGAAACTACTAGTTATATTTTCTAAGTCCTTGGGTGGGATCAACCTTTAAGTAGGAATGACTGGTGTGGTGCAGTGTAGTAATTACCCTTGGGTGGGTAGATGCGTCTTTACCGATATCTTGGTTCATCCTATGTGTAGTTGGCTACTTAGTGTAGTCATTTATCCCCAGTCATTACCGTACCAAGTTTATATCATACCCTAATTACTTTAATGATTGTATTGTTAAAGTTATAGGGCTCACTCAGACTTATGTCTGACCCCGTTGTTTTTATCTTTTTCCCCTCAGGTCCTCAGGTTGGGCCTAGCACTAGTGGGCTTTGATCAGATTCCTTTATCTATCTTTTGGAGCTTGGACCGTGATGTAAAGCCCAGCTTATCTTTTCTATTATGGCTATTAGTTATGTAGTGGGATTATGTACTCATGTTTTATCAGGATGGATATTTAGTACTTGACTCTTGTTTAGTTGGTTTTGATATGTAACCAAACATGTTTATCTTCTGCTGCAATGAAATGATGTTTTAGATTTTCAAGTATTATTTATATCTGTCTTGTTGTAATTTTTCTGTTCTATATTCACTTAAAATATTCCACCGAAGTTAAGGCATTCCCTTAGTGAGTGACCTTAGCGGGTGTGGGGTGTTATACGTGGTATCAGAGCTGAAGGTTACCGGAACAGATAAAATTTTTAGAAAACTATTTTTCTAAAAACATTTTTGGAAGAAGTATTTTCATAAACATGTCTTTTGAGAGAAAAGTTTTTGAAAGAAAAGCATAATCCCCAATAGCCATATCTTTATCTTTCGAATTCTCCGTTTTAAATCTTTCCTTTTTCGTTTCAGCATGGCTGAAGATCTTAACTTTCCGGAGGGTGTGACGATACCAGTATGGTATAGGAGATTGATGGAGGCTAGGGCCGCCACTGCGGGTCCAGCAAATGTTCCTCCACCAACGGTAGCACCCGATCTTCCTCCCCCTCCTCCTCCTCACACGGATACTTTTGCTAAGACTTGCAAGGAATTTAAGGCTATGGGAGGGAAACCTTTTCGAGGATTAGAAACTTTTGTGGAAGCTAGAGATTGGCTTAAGGAGGTAGAAGAGTTGATAGACATCTTTGAGATGGAAGAAGGAAAGAAAGTCAAGTTAGCTGCTTGGTTAATGAAGGGAGAGGCCTCGTTCTGGTGGGAGGTCACTAATGGAGAGCGCCCTGTTGAATCTTGGGTGAATTTCAGGCAAAGGTTTGTGGCAAAGTTTCTTTCAAGGGCGGAAGAAAATCTGTATATGGAAAGGTTCTTGACTCTAAAGCAAGGAAACCTATCAGTGAAGGAATATGTCAACAAGTTTAATCAATTGGCAAGGTTTGGCAAAGACATGGTGAATACACCAGAGAAGAAGGCTTTGAGGTTCATTAAGGGCTTGAATGAACCGATGCATGGATTGGCTATGACTCACATCCCTATGGGGGTCACCTTTGAGAAGCTAGTAGACATGGCACTAATGCATGAGGAAGAGAAGGGTCCCAATGCTAATAAGGCACCCGAGAAGAAAGGAGATCAGAAGAGACCTCAACAGTAACAACAAAATAAGGGTGGGAAAGGCAACGGTGGCAAGGGAAAGAAGAAGTGCTTCAATTGCGGGACACCAGGCCACCTAAGCAAAGATTGTCGGAAGAAGAAGAAGACTGGCTGCTTCCACTATGGCGAAGCAGGGCATCTAGTGAAGAACTGCCCTAAGAAGGGGCAAAGGACGGGATCTACCTCAGGGGGACAGGTGCAAGCTCTTATGGCACCAGGTCAGGCTAGGGGGCAAGTTCAGGCTCTCGCGGTTCCACCGATTCAGGAAAGAGGTAGAACTATTTCCGTTGAAAGTCTGGTTTTTCTGTTTGATCATCCTGTCCGTACTTTGTTTGACTCTGGCGCATCGCATTCGTTTATCTCATCATCATTAGTTGAGTCACTGCACTTAGACACCAGTCTAGTAGATGATCCCTTGGTTGTTTCAAACCCAATTGGGGGCTCCACTTATTTGTCCATGATATGTTTGGGTTTGAAGATTTCCATACTTAGCGTTGAGTTTAGATGTGATGCTTTTGTTTTGGGCTTCACGGGCTATGGGTTGATTTTGGGCATGGACTGGTTATCCAGTAATGGTGCCGTTCTTGATTGCGAAAGGAGAGTTGTTAGGCTCATGACCCGCTTGGGGAACACTCTCGAGATCTCTTGTAATCCCATGGATTCTATTATGCTAAGTTATCTTGAATCGCTTGACGCTTCGGTCGAGAGTTTGCGATCTGTTAGAGTGGTCCGGGAATACTCGGATGTGTTTTAGGAGGTGAAGGGCTTACCTCCGAAGCGGGAGATAGACTTCCGAATATATCTGGTGGACAATGCTAAACCGGTATCTTTGCCAGTGCGCCACATGGCTCCTCGTGAGAGGAGGGAACTCCATAAGCAAGTAGGGGAGTTGCTTGAGAAGGGGTTCATAAGACGAAGTATATCGGAGTGGGGTGCTCCAGTAGTTTTTGCCACGAAGGCGGATGGGTCCCTCAGACTTTGTGTAGACTATAGAGAACTCAACAAGCTCACAAAGAAGAATAGACACCCATTGCCGAGGATTGATGATCTCTTTGATTAGTTGGTGGGCGCCTCAGTGTTTTCGCAGTTGGACTTGGCCACGGGGTTTCATCAGTTGAGAGTGGCTGAGGATAGCATAGACAAGACTGCCTTTAGGACTCTGGATGGTTTCTATGAGTGGCTTGTGATGCCATTTGGTTTGACGAACGCCCCAGCATACTTTGTTGATTTGATGAGTAGGGTGTTCAGGGAGTACCTTAATAAGTTCGTGGTGGTCTTTGTGGATGAAATCTTAGTCTTTTCTAAGAGTGAAGAAGAGCATGCCCTACATCTTAGGGAAGTATTGGAGACTCTTTGAGCGCATAGCCTTAAGGCTAAATTCTCTAAATGTCACTTTTGGAGGAAGGAAGTGCGGTTCTTGGGGCACGTGGTCTCCAAGGAAGGGATAGCTGTGGATCCCGCGAAGGTAGTGTCCATCCAAGATTGGAAGGTTCCGAAGAATGCTACCGAGGTGAGGAGTTTCTTAGGGTTGGCTGGCTACTATAGGAAGTTTATCAAGGACTTCGCGAAGATATCAGCCCCATTAACTCCCTTGACAAATCTAGTCTTCGCATGGGACGTAGATTGTGATGATGCGTTCCAACGGTTAAAGAGAGCTTTAACCATAGCTCCAGTCTTAGTGTTGCCAGATGGGAGTAAGCCATTTGTTGTTTATACCGATGCTTTTGGGACAGGACTAGGCGCGATCTTAGTGCAAGAGGGAAGCATAATAGCCTATGGGGGAAGGCAGTTGAGAAAGCATGAGAAAAATTACCCTACTCATGATTTAGAGTTGGCCGCTATTGTTTTTGCGCTTAAGACTTGGCGCCATTATCTTCTTGGCGAGAGATTCGAATTGTTCACTGACCACAAATCATTGAAGTACTTGTTTTCTCAGAAGGATTTGAACTTGAGACAGCAAAGGTGGATGGAGTTCTTAGCATCCTATGATTTCGAGATAGCGTATACCCCTGGCAAGGGTAACGTGGTGGCGGACGCCTTGAGCAGAAAAAGGTTGTCCTTGAGTCCATTGTTCGTGGAACGACGAAGCTTGGAATTTATCTCGATGTTTGATTTCAGACCTTCCGTTGACTTTATACCCGGTTTGCTAGCATCCTTAGAGGTCAGACCTACTCTTTTGGGACCGATTGGCGAGGCACAGCGGGACGACCCACAGTTGGTTGAGTTGGTAGAGAGGGTCATAAGGGGGGAGTCGTCCAGCCATTTGAGTAGGTACACCCTAGACGATAGGGGGTGGTTGCGTAGAGACGGTAGACTTTGTGTACCGCAAGATGGGGGTTTGAGGAAGGCTATACTTGATGATGCGCATCGTTCAAAGATGACCATTCATCCCGGTGGGGACAAGATGTACCAAGACATGAAGCGAGTTTTCTTTTGGGCCGGTATGAAGAAAGATGTGGCCGAGTATGTCGCTAGATGCTTGGTGTGCCAACAAGTGAAAGCGGAGCAAAAGAAACCCGGTGGGTTGCTTCACCCATTGGAAGTTCCGCAATGGAAGTGGGATAGCGTCTCGATGGATTTTATTGATCGGTTACCGAGATCGAGGAAGGGTAATACCGGAATTTGGGTTGTGGTAGACAGACTTACTAAGAGCGCCCATTTCATACCCGTGAAGAGCAAGAGGACTGCTCCATGGCTAGCTTCAGTTTACCTTCGAGAGATAGTTCGATTGCATGGGGTACCTTCTAGCATAGTGAGCGATCGAGATCCTATCTTCACTAGCGAGTTTTGGAAAAGTTTGCAAGAGGCGGTAGGGACTCAGTTGTGTTTGAGCACCGCATATCATCCTCAAACGGACGGCCAGACCGAGAGGGTGAATCATGTTCTGGAAGACCTTTTGAGGCTTTGTATCTTAGATTTTGGAGGTACATGGGAAGAGCATCTTCCATTAGTGGAGTTCGCGTATAATACCAGCCTTCAGTCTAGTATTGGTATGGCTCCTTTCGAAGCTCTTTATGGAAGGCCTTGTCGATCACCTATATGTTGGTGGGAATCTACGGATAAGATCTTGCTTGGGCCCGATATGGTTAGAGAGACTTCGGAAAAGATTGATTTGATTCGAAGAAGGATGAAAGCAGCGCAAGATAAGCATAAATCTTACGCGGATAAGAGGAGGACGGATCTTGAGTTTGATGTTGGGGACATGGTCTTTGTCAAAGTATCTCCATTACGGAATGTTGTTCGCTTTGGGTCCGTTGGGAAGTTAGCACCAAGATTTGTAGGACCGTTTCCTATTAAAGAAAGGATTGGACGGATGGCATATAGAGTGGATTTACCCGAGAGACTTAGTGGGGTACATGACGTATTCCATGTGTCACATTTGAGGAAGTGCCTACATGAGACCGCAGAGGTGGTAGAGCCGAGCTTGCTTAGAGAAGTGGTGGTAGAGCGTGATGCGACTATTCGACGAGCTCCTACCCGCATCCTTGGGTCAGAGGTTAGGAATTTGAGAAACAGAGAGGTTCAACTAGTCAAAGTGCAATGGGGAGAGGATGAGAGCAATGCTACTTGGGAGACAGAAGCGAAGATGCGTTCATTGTACCCATTCCTTTTTGAGGGTATGTCTTTTAACTTCTCCTTTATCGTTTGTCTAGTACTTATCTTATCTTTAGTATGTCCTCTCATTAGTATCTTTGACCTTTAGATAGGGTAAACCTATGGTTGAAACATGTGTTTGAGACATGTTATGATTGATGGATGCGTGTGGATGCAAGTGTTTGCTAGTGGTTGCTCGTGGATGCATACGCACACACTTTAGGCACTAGATCGGCTCAGTCACTTCATATTGCATATTGCATATAATTGTGTGTAGGTAGCTATATTAATGGATGTATAATTGTTGTGTTATCATATGGATGATGCATTTTGGTGTATGGTTGTGCACACATGTAGAGATAGTATGTGTCGATAGGGTTCTCTCGCATACATATTGGATGCATGGCACTATCATGGTTTGCATTAAGGAGGTCAACTGAATCAGTAGACCGCCTGATTTTGCATTAGACAGGGAACATATACACACACTTTTTGCATATGTTCATACAGCATTAGAAACTTTAAGGACAATGGATGCCAGTGTTTGATGGTTGTTTGGTTGGTAGGATACGTTCTTCTTGACTTAGAGATTTCGGGGACGAAATCCTTTAAGTAGGGGAGAATGTAACACCCCGTATGTTGAATAACTTGCTATAATATAAAACAGGGAAGAATTAAATTTTAAAATCTGAATCAGGGGAAACGGGATATGCCATTGCGTTCGTCTTGGAAAAATACGCGAAATAGAGTCCGAGTTTTCGAAAATCGGAGTCCGTATGACTCAGTTAAAGCCCGAAGAAGTTTTCAGAAAATTCAAAACAGATTTAAAATATTCAAATTTCAGGTTTTAGAAGAGGCGGGAAAATTCCCGCCAGACAGAGGGTGTCGACACAGGGGTCGACATGGGTGTCGACCCCCCCCCCCCAAGGGGTCGACCCATGTGTCTACCCAGGGGTCGACCCCCCCTGTCGGTCAGTTTGGCATGGGTGCACTGATTTGGGATTTGGGCTATGTTCTGGGGCTTGTGACGAAATTTGACGGCTCTAACCTAATCTATGGTTAATCTAAGGGCCTAAACTACATCCTAAATCTATAAATACACCCTAAGACTACCCTAATCCATACTAAAAATAGATACAACGTCGTTATGCCGTCAAAATGCAACTTGAAGGAGCCTCAATCAAATTGTAGAAGAAGATAGCTTCTCAAATCAACTTCTAATCAACTCTAGCAACTTAATCTTCTTCATAAGAGTGCTAATCAACAAGTTGTGAGTTTCAATGCCTTTAGCAAGCAATTGCTAAACTAATTATGATATGATATAATGAGGTTATGGTTGTGAATGTGGATCAATGCAAGTTATGTTATCATATGCTATGTGTTCATGATGTTATGCAAATTATGCAAGTCATATGCTATGTGTTCATGATGTTATGCAAGTTATGCAAGTCATATGCTATGTGTTCATGATGTTATGCAAGTTATGCAAGTCATATGCTATGAGATCATGATGTTTGTTGTGCAAGTTTTATGCTATATGTTCATGATGCTAGTTATGCAAGTTTTATGCTATATGCTCATGATGCTAGTTATGCAAATCACTATGATAAACATTGATCCATTATGACACCATGTTATGCAAGTTTGGTGTTTGATTATATTCAAGTTCATATATGACATGTTATGCAAGTTTGGTGTTTGATTATATGCAAGTTCATATATGACATGTTATGCAAGTTTGGTGTTTGATTATATGCAAGTTCATATATGACATGTTATGCAAGTTTGGTGTTTGATTATATACAAGTAACATGTGCAAGTTTACACCTTTGTATGATATGCATACATATGCAAGTTAACCCCTTTGTATGTCATACATATATATGCAAGTTTACCCCTTTGTATGACATAAGTAACTTATGCAAGTTACCCTCTTTATGACATGTGATTCATGCAAGTTTGGGTTGATTATTTATGCTAGTTGGGTTTGATGCTATATGCATGTTGACACCTTTAAAACCCATGTTGATGCTAATGTTATGCAAGTTGAACCCATTGTATTTGTGATGAATCTTCCCTTTTAAGTATGTCATGTTAGCGAATTACGTGGGGAACGATGGGGTTAATATTCATGTTAATAAAATGGTGTGAAGTTGGTATGATTATGCATACCTTAAAGTGGATGGACATAATTGAGTCAATTATGTACATTTGTAACTAATTAGGGATAATTAATACAAATTATGGGGGTGATTAATTAGGTGTAATTAATCGACGAAGACACGAGGTTGGACCCTTTTGTAGCATAAGACTGCCCGGAACCGACCGGCAAATCCAGCGGCTACAAATGATTGGCCCAATGTGAGAGGTCTTAGGAATAAACTTAATACGTGACAAGTGTAAAGACACGAGGTTAGACTCGGTTATGGCGTAAGGCTGCCCGGACCCGACCGGCAAATCCAACTGCCATAAAAGATAGTCTAATGTGAGAGGTCTTTGCAAAGGTTACGGTCTTAATCAATTAAGAAACACGTAACCAGATAAGCATGTAGTGGGGCATGAGGGGTTAAGTGGGTGTCTTGGGTGGCATGTGGAAATCAAGTAAGTGCCTTGGGTGGCATGTGGAAATCTAATGGGTTGCCTTGGGTGGCAATAGAAAATATGATTAGAATACTTAACCAAGCGGAAACATGTAATTAAACATGATTAAAGGGTTAAGTGGGATGCACTAGAAAAAGGGACAAGCTTAGGTGGGTAGCTTGTGGGGGCCCATTTCAACCAGTAACCCATATGTATCTTATTGGGCTCGACCCATGTCGAGGACGGGACACGCGTACTGAGCTTGACTATAAGAGGCCAAAAACGGGTTAGCGGTGGCAACGCAAGTCCAACGGGTTTCATATGCGTGTGTGGACCCGGGCTGGTAGGTAAGACGTTGTTGCATCGTGTAGGTATAAGCCGTGCACCATTGGTTGTATCTGGTTGCCACTTTGGGGAGTGATACACCCCACTGTGGGGCTAGCACGGGTATCTACGTTAGGGAGCCGATCGCTGGGGAGTAGTGGGTACACCTAGTGGAGATAGGGGCAGACGACACCTATGTGGTCAGCTAGGGGTACAAGAGACTACTAGTTATATTTTCTAAGTCCTTGGGTGGGATCAACCTTTAAGTAGGAATGACTGGTGTGGTGCAGTGTAGTAATTACCCTTGGGTGGGAAGATGCGTCTTTACCGATATCTTGGTTCATCCTATGTGTAGTTGGCTACTTAGTGTAGTCATTTATCCCCAGTCATTACCGTACCAAGTTTATATCATACCCTAATTACTTTAATGATTGTATTGTTAAAGTTATAGGGCTCACTCAGACTTATGTCTGACCCCGTTGTTTTTATCTTTTTCCCCTCAGGTCCTCAGGTTGGGCCTAGCACTAGTGGGCTTTGATCAGATTCCTTTATCTATCTTTTGGAGCTTGGACCGTGATGTAAAGCCCAACTTATCTTTTCTATTATGGCTATTAGTTATGTAGTGGGATTATGTACTCATGTTTTATCAGGATGGATATTTAATACTTGACTCTTGTTTAGTTGGTTTTGATATGTAACCAAACATGTTTATCTTCTGCTGCAATGAAATGATGTTTTAGATTTTCAAGTATTATTTATATCTGTCTTGTTGTAATTTTTCTGTTCTATATTCACTTAAAATATTCCACCGAAGTTAAGGCATTCCCTTAGTGAGTGACCTTAGCGGGTGTGGGGTGTTACAGATGGCTCCTATTAAATCAAACTTCTATGTAAGCAACTTAAATCTAAACCCTAAGCCACACAGAAATATTCCTAAGACCGTCATTCTGTCAACACTCAACCTAGAGTAGTCGCCATTCTCATTCAACTAGAAAGCAAGTAGGAATTACAAATCAAATCTAATTCAACTAAGAGAATTCAACGTCTACAACAAAGGAGAGATATTCAATTTCATAATACAGATCCCAGAACTCAAGAGTAGCCTCCTTTTTGTAAGTCCAGTTATCATTTAGATCTAAACGATATTAGAATCGTGACTAAATAAATGCATGTAGAACATCGCCTAATGTAATTATATGCCTATACTTTTTATAAAACTGAATTGATTGAGACTATGACTCTTATCATGCTAAGTTGTATGTAATTTGATGATAAATGTTAAATGCTTGGCAATGAATCCATATGTGGTATAATTTGGCAATGACGTATATGTTGTGTAATTTAACGATGACATATTATGCCGTATATCTTGGTGATGTCATAAATTGGCGATGACATATTATAATTTGGCGATGACATATCATATTGTGCAATTTGGCGATGACATACCATATTGTATAATTTGGCGACGGATATCATGTTGTATAATTTTGGCGATGACATATCATGATGACACCTATTTGTTGTATGTCAATTTGGGAATTTTGCTATGTTTATGCAAGTTGTTAGACTAAGGCATGTATTATGTTTAGATCTACATTCAGATCTATGTTTATTGAATTATGCAAGTTGTTAGGCTAAGACATGTATTATGTTTAGATCTACATTTAGATCTATGTTTATTGAATCATGCAAGTTGTTAGGCTAAGACATGTATTATGTTTAGATTCACATTTAGATCTATAAAAATTGGATTTATAAATCAAAGTTCATATTTACAGGCCCTGCTAAACCTGTATAATTCCATATGTTTAAGATTCATGCTTGTTGGATCCAAATTAAAGTTTACATTCACATGTATAGTTGAACTTGTGCAATTCTATATGCAGTAACCACAAAAATACCTGTCTAATGTGAGTGGTTGGTGCTTTAATGAATAAATTAAAGCTAAGAAAGGAATTGTAGGGTTAAGTTAATTAAGGTAACACTTAACCAATATAACAAGATGAATGACTAGGGTTAAGTTAATAGGAAACACTTAACCAGTATAGCATGATGAATGGGTAGGGTTAAGTAATAAGAAACACTTAACCATTATAACTTGATTTGTGGTAAGGTTAAGTTAAAACGAGAGGGCAACACTTAACCAATATGACTTGATTTGTGGTAAGGTTAAGTTAAAAACAAGAAGGCAACACTTAACTAATATAACTTGATTTGTGGTAGGGTTAAGTTAACACAAGAAGGCAGCACTTAACCAAAGTAATATGACAAATAGGTGGGTTACGTTAACTTGAATTGATTGATGACACTTAACCAATACAACATGATGAACATGTGGGGTTGAGTTAACAAGGAACACTTGACCAATATTACTTAATGGACGAATGGGGTTAAGTTAATAGAAACACTTAACCAATTCAACATGATAAGTGGGAAGGGTTAAATTAATAAGAAACACTTAACCAACATGACATGATTAATGGGTGGGTTAAGTTAACATGAACAGGCGACACTTAACCAATATGGCATAATGTGCGGGAGGGTTAAGTACATATCGGGTTGGTGGGTAATATTAGTAAATATAGGCCCACAAACTTAACCGTTAAATAAACATACTTGAATCGATGGGAGGGTTAAGTACATCTCGTGTAGGTAGGTAATATTAGTGCATATAGGCCCACAAACTTAACTGTTAAGTAAACATGCTAAAACCAGTGGGAGGGTTTAAGTACTTTTCGTGTAGGTGGGTAATATTAGTACATATAGGCCCACAAACTTAACCGTTAAGTAAACAGGCTAGAACCGGTGGGAGGGTTAAGTACATTTCGTGTAGGTGGGTAATATTTGTATATATAGGCCCACAAACTTAACCAATAAGGAAACCCTAGTAACGGGGACCCATTTCAGCAGTAACCTACATAGATGTATCACGATACCCTGAACTAGGCAGGGTGGAGCACGATTACTGGGATGATTGTAAGTGGTCAAAGCAGCGGCAGGGGGTACATCAGTGTAGGTTCCGACGGTTTACGGGCGTGCACGTACTCCGGAGTGGGAAAAAGCAGGCATTGGGTACCAGTAGTTATACACTGTGCATCTTGAATCGTGTCGGGTCGCTATCATAAGGATTGATCACCTTATGGTGGGACCAGCACAGGGTATCTACATGCGAGAGAGGGTCGGTTGACACAGACACAAGAGAAATGAATACAAGTAGGGAGCCGATCGATAGGGTAGTAAGGGTACATCTAACATGTTCATGGCAATTAGGCTGATTGAGGTGGAATCCTCACGATAGATGTACACCTGAAGGCTACCACAATTATGGGGATTGGGATCACGTTATCATTTTATACAGATAACTAGTTGGGACACTAGTTAGGTGGTGCAGAGATAGATATAAAAATCAGTATAACATAGTAGTAGCGAAGCAAAGAAAGAGTAGTAGCGCATTCAGTTTATCTTGCCTTATCATACCTTATGCGTATCCTATGTTACCTTATTTCTTTGTTTTTTTCCTGCGTCCAGTTTATTCATGTCATGGTTCTCTTACCAGTTTATATGCTGAATAATCACTGGGCTTACCAGACTTATGTGTGACCTAGTTTTGTTTCATCTCTTTTCTTCCGTTCCCCCCCACCCAAGGTTCACAGAGAGGAAATGTTACAACTTAGCTCAGTTTTCTTTCCAAGCTTGAAGATGGTCGATGTTTTTCTTGGACTCTCTCTTCCACTGCTATGGCTGGTTTATGCTTTATTGGGGAATATCATTGTTATTTTTGTGCTTCTTTTACACTTGGAAGTTATTAAATCAGGACAAAAGTTCTATATATTACTATTAAGTATGATTTGAGAAAATTGTTGTAAAAGCTTGACTGAACCATATTATTTATAAAATTACTTTATTTTCCGCTGCTTTATTTGTCTGTCTTGTAATTTATCTGCATCTTTTACCTAAAATGCTCCACCAAAGTTAAGGCATTCCCTTTGTGAGTGACCTTAACGAATGTGGGGTGTTTCATCTTATCTTACAAATGCAAAGGTTATGAAACTTATTCCTTTTCAGTTTCCAAAATTTACTATTATTCGTTAGACGAAAAACTTGATCATCTCCGAACTCAGCATGTCTAAACGTTTCAGTTTAGGTAATTTCTTCTTACTATTCCCGCTTGCCAAAATCCTTTAATTAAATTGTGAAACTTAATTCACAAGGTATTTATGCTTACTTAAACAATTCATTTTGTTGCCACAATATACTTTAGAACTTATCAACTTGCCCAAAATCGTCCATAATTCCAATCTTCCTATCTATACCCTTAATTAAATTCAATAACTTTCTCATTAGAACAGAATCTATTTTGATAATAGAATATATTAAAAAGATTTCTAAAAGAAGTTATATTTTTTTAATATATAATTAACCTCATATACATACATTTATTCATGCATCCAACTTTTCAGAGATAATTCCCTAGGGGTCAAAGAGCTTGCTCTGATTACATAATTCTTGCATTCCTTCTTCTTCACTTATGACCGGGGGTGGTGTTGCTTTACCTGGTCTTTCTTCCTTCTTCAACTGACAATCCTGGACTACATGCCTTACTTTTCTGCATCGATAATCTTTTCTTTTGTTAGGTTCATGGGTTTCTTCTTTGTTTTAGGACACTTACGTATAAAATGTCCTTTCTTCTTGCATTTGAAACAAATTATGTCTTCTCGAATGGTTTTCTTTTGTATTCTTTCTGGGCATAAAAAAGAAAAATGTCCTTCTTGACTACATCTATAACAATAGATAGCTTTAAATTCCCCAGTCTAAGGCTTTCTTCCTTTCCTTTTCGACTATGAGCTTTCCTTTCTTGTTTTAGGGTCATCCACCATTCAGTACCTGATAAACCAAACTCCATCTTTGTTCCTATAAGGAAATTTTGTTGAAAATTCCAGCTTAACCTCCACTTAATTTACTGGCTTATCCCTTATTAACAAGTTACCTGGTATAATTCTTACAACCCAATTAAATTTTCACTTTTTTATTTAAGTTCATATCAATTTACCAAACAATTTCAAACACTTATCTAAATGGATTTAAGTATATATTGATATTTTAATCGGAATCATATAGTCATCCCACTTTCGAAACTCGAAAATACATACTGATGATGCTGCAGTCATCAACAAAATCATCTTCAAATGATTTGAGTGTGATTCTATATCGATCTAGTATACTCAAGACTTCATATATACGTTAGCTAGGCGTATATTCAAAATCTTCTTACACTCGATAGTCCAACCTCAACATCGAATACAATACTCAAGTCCTAATTATTAATTTCTGACCATATTAATTAGTTACCTTAACAAATTTGACCCAAGTTTATCGATATTTTGAAATCCCCAATAGTGAAATTAAATCCAAAAGGCATTTGTACTCGGATCGTTTTCCTGATCAGTGGAAGGGGCTTAATTACCGTGCCATAAGAAGTATTTTATGTGTAATTATAATCACAAAATGTAAACTTAACCTTAATCATTTGATTAAGTATCTAGGTTATAATTGACCATATATTTCCAAAATATGTTTGTTTCTTAAATTAAAACTTTTCAAAACTCATTTCATATTTTCAAATACGCTCTCTCAAATATAATACTCCAAAATCTCATTCTAAGGCATTACTAACCCTATCTCTAATGAGATATATAACTCTGATGAGTCTTTCCATTTGTTCAAACGTGTTGTAGCCCATTGCTTTGTATAAACCAAAGCTATGATACCACTATGTAACGGTCTGGTCTTTTTGCTCGGTTTTCGCCGGTAATTAAACCAACTTAAACCGTTCATAAAGACGGATTGTTAGGGGCACTTACACATTTGCACAAATCGAAAACAACTTTTCCGTTATCATTAAAATAATATTACTTCAGAGTTACAAGAGGTACATCAGAGTACATTGGTTACACAGCGGAAAAGATACTAAACTCGGCGGAAGAATGTGAATGCTCCAAACATAATAGCTCTAGTTAAACCAGAATCCCGCTCCAACTAACTCCAAGGCTAAATCTGCGAACCAAACTACTAGGCTACCCTTGTAAAAATTATGGGCACTCAGAGTATAGGTGTGGGAACAATAAACTCCAGGTCAGTCATGGGACTGGTGTGAGAACTTAAAACAATTACCTTTAGGGTTTATTTTAAAGTTAGGTAATTCACCGGACCACACCGCTAATGCGGAACGGGTTTACTCCATATGAATACCAGTGCATAGAAATCCGCAATGACTTTTTGAAAAAAATGAAGCTATCATAAGCTCGTCCCACATCACACAATGCAAGCGCACACCAAATGGGCGAGTTTTGCCTTATGATAACCAAAAATGCATTCATACGTGAAAATCCTCTTTTACTACTATATATAGTGTGAAAAACCTTTTCGCAAATAAATGTATTAATCCTAGCCAGCATAATGCCCCCATCCCATTATACTTACAATCCTGCCGGTAACCAGCGGGCTATACAATCAAAACCGTACGGGCTCGTAGTGGAGATTGGGTTCCAAACATGATGGTTCTTGGTACGAAAGATCAATCGTAGGATCACAAACTTTCTTGCACGCATCATCCCAGTACTCGCGGATAACGTCCAGATTTGGACTCCGTTATACTAACCCACCATACATGAATCAGAGTACCCAACAAATAGCGTCCCAGATTGGGGACTTCCCAGTACCCTTTCATCATCACATCCCGGTGCACCGGACATACGAAACGAACATAAAAATCTGACCACCAGTTTACCATCAATTTGGGGTGTGAGGTTTGTCGAGGTCACGATATACACAAAGCTACGCTTAAATAAGCCATGCTTTGATCGTCCATAGCTCATCACATAACTTAAGTATGCCACATTGTCCATTCACTACGCATCACTGATTTCTATCAATATATAACCGCTAAGCTCATACGTCTTAGAGAAGGGTGTTAAGCAAAAGAATAAATTCTCCGCCACCAAGCAAATATATATTAATAAAGATCAGTGCTACGCAGTCAATTACAATGTCAGACACACAATCCATACATGTCCGTTCTAGGTCTGAACGAAATAACAATCCAGAATTCCTTCACATATGTTCGGGCTTCTTGCCACTTAGCTGATATATAAAATCCATCTGCGAATGGGAGCCAGCCATTTGAGACATTCAGCAAGTCGCACTTACAACACGAAGGGTCCCGGTCTTCAATGCCGCCTCCAATGTCTTCAATTGCTCCACATCGTCGTATTATTACTTGGAATGGTTTTTAGACATAATTCCGATCGCGGTATTTCCAAATAATTAGCGCAATACAATCACGGAACACGCAGGCTTTCTACCAAATCTCCTTCCATTTTGGATTTCGTTAAATTAAACTTCTTTAAATCTATTCTCAAATTATCTTTAACAAAATCCATAATTAACCCTTCTTCTTTAAAACACATCCCTTAAATCCAAGATAATCTTGCCCCAAAGCCTTAATTAATTTTCCGTTTGCTAACTTGTTATCAAAAAACTAGTTTCCTTTGAAAACCCTTACCCCACATTTCTACCCTAGTTTTCAATTAAATTGATTTTCCAACATTCCATTCTTTAATCTTAACTAAAAGATTATACTTTCTTTTCAATTCCTCACTTTTAATTTCTTCAAATCAAAGATCTGATTAAATCCTCAAATTACGATATGAATTTCCATAACTCACTCTCATTGGGTTTCAAGAATGATATTATTGAAGATATGATTCACGACAAAACCCAAATCAATTGATATTGAACATAAGTTACACAGAAATTGTATCTACTTATATTCGATATTAATTCTCATAATCAACGAATACTATAAGTGAATAACGATATAATAATATCTTCCAAATTCCTCAAATAGTATACATTTACACCACAGAATTTCATATCAAATATCTGAAGATTATTTCTATCCAACTTATCCCAATCAAATTGGGAAACCCATATCTAAATTTAAAGATTTATCCAAACCTTTAACATTAGATCTAGATAGAAATATCATCCACTTATACTTAAAATTAATCTCTGTATCCAACTCGTACTATAAGCGGAATAACGTTGAACTACCTTTTAAATTCCTCCAATAGTAAGAGTCATCAACTACCGGATTAATATCAAACGTCCGAAGATTTATCTCCAACCATATCCAATTACTAAAAACCTATTTTAATATTAAATAAATCAATTTGAATTCCATATAAAGTATTTCCAATACTTTTGAACCTTTGAAAACATTCCACAAATCATTTAAAAATGATTACTTGTAGTTCAGAAAATAGTTTGCAGGTTAAAAACTTCAAAATAGATTGTTTTCGAAGAAAGCGTCACAATAATGTTTTCAAAAGCATTACAAAACAATTATCTTAACTACTTCGATCAAAATATCGCTTTTCTTAGTCAAAACTTAAAATTTACAATTCAAAACAATTTTACATAATTTATAATGATTTTACCATTTTTCCATATTTTTAGAAACATTAAAAATGGTTGTTTATGGTTATGGTCGATAACTTCTTTTATAGCGACCTTTTCCAAAATGGTTTTAAACATAACTTGAAAATTATAAATCTCATTTAAAATCTTCTTTCACTCATTTAAAATCTCTTGTTAATATAAATCAAATGTTTTTCATTTCATGGAAATCCGATTTAGATTGCAAAAGTTATAAGCGTTTAAAGTTTGCATTTAAAATACGTAAATTGCCGTTATGCGACAAGCTCTATTTTGACCATAATAACCATTATTCTATGATACTTCAAAATATTTTAGAAAACCATTATATCCTTATATAACCCTTTGAAAATCATTTAAATTTACTTTCCAAATTATTTTGGATCTAAAATTCAACTTTCATAAATTCCAATTCATTTCTAAATTCAAATAACTTCAAATTAACCTTCCTATTCGTCGGATCAGTTAGGGATAGCCAGGGAGAGCAGGAAACTTTATTTCCAAACCCAAGCCTAGACACTATCCTCTCTGTCATCCTAGAATGTTCCGGTATTTATTTATTCATTTAAAGGACTTTAACAATATATATGAATTACATATAGTCTTTTCCAATTATTAACCTTCAATTTCAATAATGATATTGCTTTTAATTATGAAGGAGATTTGTCAATCACTAATGTGATACCATAACTGTTGTGTCATACTGTGTGCAAAATAACATCAACAACATTTAAAAAACCATAGCAACCATCATCAACATGATTCAATAAATCATAATTGTGCACAAGCGTTATAACACTAACGCTTAATAGTGTGTGTTCTAAACTTCGCATCCATCATCCATCACAACAAATATCAATCTTCATTAACCAATAATAATTCATCACTATATTTAAA